>JAWNNS010000439.1:0-479047 GCA_035044605.1 Scaptomyza cyrtandrae
TCGTCTAGTCGGGATTTCTCGACTAGAGCCTTCTTACTTGTTTTTAATGTGTGTGTCATTTTATGCTTGAGATTTCAATAGAAACGGTCGTCACTTTAAAAGTTTTAAATGTTTAAGATAACCAATCAGATTTTTTATATATTTATACCAGTGCATACAACAACACACATACAAACATAATATACTTACGTTAAGACATTAAACAAAAACAATAGGTGCGTACGCACATAAAAATAAAAATAATAAAAAAAAAATATTCACATATTATTGTTATTTGTAAAAATTCTAGATTAAGTTTTTTTTATTACAATTTTAAAGCAGTTTCCCATAATTTTGATTGCTTATCATTTATTAACTTAAATAAAATAAAAAAAATTTTAATTTTGTTTACGTACAAACAATTGATTTCAGCCACCCAAGCAATGCAATGCAAAACGAATTAAACAGCAACAACTCAAATCAAAACAAACCATTCAAGATATGAGTAGGGAGAATACATTGGCATGAGCTCTGATACATATATACATAAATACATACATATTAGGTTTTCAGCAAACATACAGTGCCAAATACATACGACAAAACAGTCCATAATGAAAACAAAAACAAATTCAATTATGGCGGCAGGCCCAGATGTATAAGCAAAGAAGCAATAATCAAAACATAAGCAGCTGCTGACTGCAGCCAACTTAACACGAGCCTTAGTCGAGCCAAGGCATGGAGGTAGGTTATCGATAGTGGGCGTGCCAATTTCGTCTCCTCTATTATATACTCATTGCTAATCCCTAGGCAGTACAAGTTTGTTTTCGATTTTCGATAACTCATCCCGTTTCCGATATACACATGTGATCGATAACACTAAAATCTTGAAATTTGAATTATTAATCAAAATAATAACCATCTGTGAAATTTTTATTAAAATCGGTTGAGAAACACCGGAGATATGGAACCTTGTAGTTGAGTATGCAGTATGCAGTATGGTCGTACACACACGCACACATACTTGCAAGCACTGACTGTACGCGTAAAGTATAGGGATCAGGGTATCGTCTAGTCGGGATTTCTCGACTAGAGCCTTCTTACTTGTTAAATATACTTTGGTAACTATTTCCAACTAGATTCATTTGAAAATACATTTTAAATTACCAATCTAAAAACCAACATATATGTTTTTTAAGAAACCAAAAAAATAAAAAGAATTTTGATTCGGATGCGACTTTGGCGACAAAAAATTAAACAAAATTCCAAAAACTGACCCGGTTCTGTAAACAAGTGTAACTAGCACTTTGTTATTTGTCCTAGTCGCACCAGAAAAATATTTGCTATTTAGTCACAAGTTAGCAGTCTAGTTTATATAAAAAGTTTCTTACCAAGAGTGAGACATAGCCGTGAATGCTGTTGTAGGCACTTATCCAACTGTAGATTGCACCTTGACAGTAGCCCTGACATTCGTCCAGCTGCGAATTGTTCTTCTTTTGGAAATCGAAGAGCAGCTTCACAAAGTCCTGGATATCGCTGCTCGTTATTTTAAGGTCCATGAGCAGCGTCTCGTTCAATGCAATTTGTGTTTCCACCTGAGTTTTGGTCATGGTAATTTCCTGTATGGTATTACCTATAAATGATACAAGAAATAAGTAAATAAGGCAATCAGTTATAATGTTTGTACGTATTTTAGAAACAAAGCATATATATTATAATTACTAGTAACTTTTCAAAAATCAAAAGATATACTCAAGATCAAAAATAAAATTCTAAATTGTAAGCATTGTTGCAAAAAAGTCAATTAAAGACAACAAATAGCCCAAACTGTATCAATAGTTAAATCTGTGCCAAAAAGTAAATAATCTTATATGCACGTCAGAAACGAAAGCAAAAACAGGTTCTAAACGCGAGTTGTAAAAAGTCATGAAAAGGATTTAACTGCAGTTACGCAAAAAACTACATCAAATATATTTGGCTGTTTAAAATTATTTGCGAAGCAATTGTGCAACTTCCAGAAGTAATTTAAATTTTTCTTTTTATGCGTCCTATTGCAGGCCACACTTATTTTCCAAATGTCAAAATGAGTTGAGTCCAAATTCAACATCAACATTCATATGAACTACATCATTCAACGAAATTTTATTAAAATTGTAATTTGACAAATACTAAAAGAAGTGTGTATGTATGTATTTAGGCTCTAGTCGAGAAAATCACACTATGAGATACTTAAAATACCGAATACGAAAGACACTAGCGATAAAGAGCAAAATATGTATTATATATCAAGAACATCTAACATAACGTCTAACGGCAAATGCACTAATTTTCTTTAGTGCAACTGTTTTATTAAACATAACAAACACTTTGCAGTTGTTGCCCGTTACTGAACGTAACAATTAATTGGCATACGATCTACTTGATACAATTTTGCTGTGTGAAAGTTGTTGGTCAACAGCGTAAATCAGTCAATTTGGCAAATCAAAGTCATTTACGGTTTTGCATTTGGCTAATGTGTCCGGAACTATGTCAAGGGTGCTAGAAATCAAACATCCTTTTCAGAATTTGTGCTTGCTTTGCTTCGCCTGCCTTTGGATTTCGACGATTGCCAAACACCAAACATCAACTGCCAAACGCACAAAACCTGAAGATAAACTATTATGATCGACGTACATACAACAGTAGCAGTTGCCGCGTGGTCCGTAGGGCTCTAAGGGCCTAGCTATGGGCTAGCTAAATATTGGTGGTTGGGTGAAGAACGTCTCAAAATCGGTTAAAAATTTTTGAAAAATTGGCGTTGAATTTTAAGTAGAATTATAGCATGGATTTTTACTTAGTCATAGCCATGTTCGCTGACCAAAAAACTTGGAAGCTTTTCTTCGACTGACTTGAGTTTTGGTCAAGTATTATAGTTGATATATTTACCAAATTAAATTCATCGATACCAAATGTATATACACTTTGCCACGAAACTGTTTACACAAGGTAAACAGTTTTGATTTTTTCACTTTAGAGCAGTGGTCGGGGAACTTTTTGAATCATTACCCCAAAATTTTTTCCAAACTTAACGTTACCCCATAGTGAAGAGCAAAAAAAAAAACAAATAATATTGTCATTAGAATATAAAATTTTATATATAAACTTTTGAATCATTGTTGTATAAATTGGCATTACCCCCTGGCGAAGAATAAAAAAAAAAGGTCAATAGAATAGAAAATGTTAAATATATACCTTTTTAATGAATTACCCCATAACGAAGAGCAAAAAAGAAATAAAAAAATTGTCAATAGAATACTATAATTCAAAATAAATATTTTTAAATCATTACCATTATCCCCAAAAATTTCACTTTTCCCCATTTGGGGTAATTTAAATTTAAAATTTTTATAAGTAATTCAGTCAATTCTCCCTGCTAAACAAAACCAAAAAAACACTATCAACGGCACTAAAGTAGACTGTTATTGGTTTGTTTTCGTTTTTTTAATGGCTTTTCGGGCACATTCGCGAGATACGGGGATTCCACATTCATTCTTCCTCTCATTGGCAAGCGTTCTAATCAAAAAAGTTGGATTCTGATTGGTCCTGCTGACCATAATTCGCTCTGCCCTCGGAGCTATTGCCCGCGGCGGACCAATCGAATCCTTCCCTCGTATTTTACGAGGCTTAACA
This sequence comes from Scaptomyza cyrtandrae, assembly GCA_035044605.1. Taxonomy (NCBI): domain Eukaryota; kingdom Metazoa; phylum Arthropoda; class Insecta; order Diptera; family Drosophilidae; genus Scaptomyza; species Scaptomyza cyrtandrae. Next base: position 3,649 of record JAWNNS010000439.1, read on the forward strand.
CATTGGAAACAGTTTTTCTGCTAATTTCAAACATTTCTGCAATCGCAGGCCGATTTCTCGAAGGTAGAGTTTTAATAAGCCGCTTGGATCATGTCGGACGGTAACCGCTAGCCTGGCATTTGAAAACCGTCTACAACTGTCCCGATTATATATGAATTCTATTTTCCAACTATGAAATTTCTTAGAAAATTGCATTACCAAGAGCTGCGCGTTTTTATTTTTTTTAGTAAAAGTAACTATAGATATGCAATTCACAACGAAAATAAACCAAAAAAAGAAGTGTGTAAACACTTTCGTGTCACTTGAATTTAGTGTCTTTGTTGGTATTTTTTTGTTTGTTCTTATTTAATGTTAATATTTTTAAAATTTTTTTTTGATTGGCTTTAAAGTTAATTGACTGAATAACTTATAAAAAATATAAATAAAAAAAAATTAAAAACAACCCAAAGTCAAAATATCAAAAAATTTCATATTGTGTAAACACTTTCGTGTCAAGCTGTATGTGGGGATAAGAAATATTTCTTAAACGCAAACAAATTAACTAAGCATATGTACATATTTAGCAGAAGAAAAGCCATTTCTTTTCTCATTTGACATTCAAAACAAAGAAGGCCCTTGTCGAGAAATCCCGACTAGAAGATATTCTGAACCCTTTACCTTAGCGCGTACAGTTAGTGCTTGCAAGAATGGATGTGTGTGTGTGTGTGTGTACGCGTATGCTGCATACTAGACTTAACTTCAATGTTCCATATCTCCGGTGTGCAACGGATTTCAATAAAAATTACACAGAGGCTCATAATTCCGGTTTTGTCTTTCAAACGCTGTTTCCAAGTTTTTCAAATTCTAGATATTTTTGTTATCGATAACATGTGTATATTGAAAACAGGAAGAGTTATCGAAATTTAAAAAAAAAAACCTTGTACTACCTAGGGATAAAACAAGCTTATGTTCTTAATCTAGTATTAATTATTATTAGTATTATTACAGACGGACGGATTTGGATGCTGATTAATAAACAATTATCCTAAACAACGCTTTTCATGCGAGAATAAAAAATCAACATTTAATTTACTTTCTTTTTAAAATGTTTCCTATGCTTGTTTGCAATTACATGCAAAAGTTAAATTTGAATGATACTCGAAGGCCTTAAAGCGTTAATGTTAAAAAATAACATATACTAATTAAATCCATAAAGAAAATAATTTGTATCTGAAACTATTAATGGTTTCAAGTTGCCATATGTATTTTCATTTGTTTTCGGCCCAATTTTATTAACATATCTTACAAACTTGTATTTATTTCTGTCCAAATCCATACTTACTCGCACATTCATTTTGTACAAAAATAAAGCCGAAACTTGTTTGAAAATAATTTGGGCATGATGTGGCGTAACTACAGGAAATATGCGTGTTTCTTGCTTCATAATACATTTATAAACTTGCCAAAGGTATAAAAATTTTTTTAAGAAATATGTAACGCATACACCATCATCGCGAGCTTAGCCGATGTACCCATGTTCGTCTATTTCTACAACTATTACAACTTTGGTCAAGGTCTTCATATTATTATTTTATTATATTTATTTATTTATTTATTTTATCCTATCAAAAATGGGGAAAAGGGTATAATGGTTTTGTGCAAAAGTATGTAACAGGCAGAAGGAAGCATCTCCGACCTTATAAAGTATATATATTCGTTATCAGCATCAACAGTCGAGTCGATATAGCCATGTCCGTCTGTCAGTCCGTTTGTATGAACGCGTCGATCTCAAAGACTATAAGAGCTAGAGACTCTAGATTTGAAAATTAAGCTTGCCTAATCCCTAGGCAGTAAAAGTTTGTTTTTGATAACTCATCCCGTTTTCGATATACACATGTGATCGATAACAACAAAATCTTGAATTTTTAAAACGATGGCATGGCAGATGGCATTTGAAATAATGAACAAAATAATGACAATCTGTGAAATTTTTATTAAAATCGGTCAAGAAACACCGGAGATATAGGACATTGAAGTTGTGTATGCAGTATGCAGTATGTGCGTACATACATACACACATACTTGCAAGCACTGACTGTACGCGTAAAGTATAGGGATCAGGGTATCGTCTAGTCGGGATTTCTCGACTAGAGCCTTCTTACTTGTTGTTAAATCATTTGTCAAAATCGGCTCGATCGGATACTATATCAGATAGTTGCCATACAAAGTCATGATCTTTAACAGATTTTACCCAGAAAAACAAGTAGGATTTGCAAGTGTATATAATATTCGGCATGCCGAAAATAGCTTCCTTTCTTGTTTTTATACCCTGTACCCATTAAAAATGGGTAAAAATGGTATAATGGTTTTGTGCAAAAGTATGTAACAGGCAGAAGAAAGCATCTCCGAACCCATAAAGTATATATATTCTTGATCAGTATCAACAGCCGAATTGATATAGCCATGTCCTTCGTTCCGTCTGTCCGTCAGTCTGTCTGTCCGTCCTTCCGGATACTATAAAAGCTAGAGATTTTGAACATAAGCTCTCCTATACCATTGGCACATCAAATATGATAATCAAAAATATAATCGATAACTCTTTCCGTTTTGATATACACATGTAATCGATAACACTAAAATCCTATATTTGAAAAACTGAAGATATTGAAGACGGAAATTGAGTCGTCATGCACTAGCCTAATAGTTAAGGGTTCAGGGTATCTTCTTGTCGAGCTTTCTTCACTATATCCGTCTTACTTGTTTTTGTTGTGGTGTTTAAAATAGTTTGCCTTATGAGTGGGTTTGACTTGGTTTAAACTAAGTTCTAGCAGTGTCGCACATGAAAAAACACTGTATAAATGACCACATACTGGCAGTTAGTTAGTTTCAATTTAGACACCGTGCAGTGGAGTGCATACATCCTAAAAGCAAAAAACAATTAATATGAAAATCCATGTTAGTTAACCATCAACACCTTAATCCTGCATAGCACCTGCAGCGAACCAAAAATTGTATCTTAAACTTATGTTGATAAGTGCAGCTATGCATCAAAAAATATTCAGCAAGTCTCCTTTCTGCCAAGCTAAATGAAAGAGAGTTAGCGGCAATATTTGTGGTTTTGTAATTAAATGTGCGCAAAAGTGTTTCATCATTTATCATTTTATTCAGTCACAAAATTTCTTGCCAGAGAGCAACTAGAGTGAAATCTTTTTCCATTGGGTCGCAAAAATAATTTTTATATTGCTTCTCCTTTCTTTCAACCAATTTTTACAGCAATAATTCGATGCCCCTGACTCTGAATTGTGTTTCACAAGTTGCTGCACCTACTCTCGCACAAGTGTCGCAACTTGGAGAACATAATCCCGGCAGTATAACCCTTATGGCAGTTGCAAATGCCACTGAAGCCAGCACCCAGCAGCTAACCTTAAGTTAACATCATAACTACGTAAGTTTTGCAACATTATTATTATTATTATAGCACAGTGCAGTGCTTGTCGGCTTTTACGTTTAACTTTGAATTTTCTAGCTTCAAACCAAAACTAAATGACCGTTAATAAGGGGCGGGACAAAATAACAAATATTTGAGCTTATCTTGCCATTTCAGAGGTTGCAAACTGTCATTAACCGGCTTTTCATTCCCAACACTGTATCGATAGCCAGCTAGCAAATCGGTCACTCAGGAATGGATACGACCTGGATACAGTGCTGGCCGGTGTAACAAAAACTTATATTTTTTATTTCGAATAACTAAAAAAAACAAACGGGTGAATAGTAAATCTTTACAGATTCGGACAACTATGGGACATACAAAGGTAAAAAATGTGGAAACATTTACCCCCAATGCGCCCTCCCTACCTATGGGTCGGTATTTTTGCATTTTATTGCCGACCCCCTATACACCACAATGTTATCAACAACAACTTACCCCGACTTCAACACACAATCATCCCACCCACACATAAATATCTACTCACTTATGTTTATATAAACAGTACACACTTATATTTATTCATTTAAAACTATACACGGCTTTCTGAAAATAAATTTACTTTATGTAAATAAAAAAAGAATGAAGAAAGTATTTAAATAAATAAATAAACAAAAATGAACGTGAACTAATAAACGTAGAACATATAAAAAATACACGAAAACGTAGAAAGAATGATTAAATAAATAAATTAAGTGATAGTAAATAAATGATAAATAAATAAATAGGGGCGGGGATAAATCGCTAAATAAATAAATTAACTAAGTCTAATTCGGGCCTTCAACAATCGGTCGCGGCCCACTGTGCCTGTGACGGCGGCTGTATGGCTGTTGCGCAAGCGCTGATGTTTAATTCTTTTAGGAGCACATCTCTACGGGCACAAACTTGATGACCCCCTCAACGGGTTTGCTGATCCTCGTCCGGTGGTCTCCTGCATCTGCCTTGGCCACTCCTGGTGTGTGCGGAACTGCTGCCTGGACGGTCTGACTCTGTCCAGGGTTCCAAGCGTAAGTCCTTTTCCTGCACTTTCACTAATTTGTTCGACTTTTTTCTTTTTTGCTCTATTTGTTTTTGCTGTCTCATGCCTGGCTTTCCTCTTCTTCCTCCTCTCAGCCATTTCCCTCAACGCCAACACCAATCGAATATCTTGGCCTACACGACTCTCCAACCATCGTTCGACAACCACAACCATCGATAGTACATCGCCGACCATAACACCACACTCCGGTTCGCTTGTGAGCGCTGCGAACAGGAGTGCTAAAAGAAGGCGTCTGCTCGCCAAGCTGCCCAACGCAGGCCACCGCCCACGCCCTGAGATTAAGAGTCTCATGCTCTACCAACTGAACTAGCCGGGCACAGATCCAACGCTCTGCGGTTACTGCTTGAGATCCTTAGCGTGGAACACCCCGAGCGGATTTTCCTGAAGTGTCTCCAGCTCATATAGACAACGTCCTACTGGCCTCACTACCCGGCACTTGGTGTAACGGCGGCAGAACTTCGCGTTGTGGTCGCCGCTACCGCCTCTAGGCCTGTGCAGTGCCTCAACTGCCTCATCCGGTGCATCCTCTGCAGTGTCTTCTTCCTCCTCATAGAACGCCTCGTTCACCTGGAAACGGTCTCTAGGCCTACCGACTGGTTCCGCTGTGGTCTGACTTCTCGACCAACGTGAAGACAGCATTCTCTCGGCGTCATGGCATTCTTCACGCAGTCTCTCCAAGTCAGTGATCCACATAGGATAGATGATCCGCGAGATACCGTCCCGTATATTAACCTTTACGATATTGATCAAGTCGTGGTCGCTGACGGGTACCTCCAATCTCGACCTGAGAGCAAACATGGCCTGGAGATAATCATCGATGCTCTCTCCTGGCTTTTGTCGCCTCTCGCGAAGCTCCTGCTCGCGTTCGAAATTCGACCTTCGCGTCTGAAATCGCTGTTTCAGCGCGTACCGCATATTCGGCCAGTCTGTTGCCCCACTCGTCCTGAGGAACATTCAATACTAATCTCTTGCGCGTCCCTCAACCAGCGTGTGAAAGGCCCGCAAGACATCCGGCTACGGCACCTGGTAGGTCTGCCTTAAATGATCCAGCCTGAAGAACAATTCGCCGACTGGCATTCCAGAAGGGCTGGCATCAAAAACGAGACCCCATCGACGCATCGGGATCATCTCGGGTCTGGACTCGGTCATATCGAATGGCCTACGCATGGGTTGATCGTTTCTCGCCTGTGCGATCCAGAACTCCAATGCTCTGCTTGCTTGCGCTGCTCGGACTCCAGAGCGCGGTTGCCGACCCAGAATCCCTATGTAGCTGGAGGCTTTCGCTGATCAGGCGGTGGTGCTGCGTTCTGTCCGGGCGGTGGGCGAACAGTTGGCTGTGTCTCTCTCGGCCCTGACAGATGTGTATACAGGCTGCTTTCTCGGATTGCCTGCATATACTCCAGCATCTCACGCCTATTTTTTTCTTGGAGCTCGGCCATTCCCGTCGCCATAACGGCCCGGAAAGTTTCCCGCGCCTCCGTTAGAACTGAATTTATCGCGGCTCTCAGCTCGCTTTGCAAATCCAGTGGAGCTGGCTGTTCCTGTGCCGTCGTTGAGCAGCTGCGTTTTGGCACTGCTCCTAGGGTGTTGGGATGTGTATCCCCGCCTACTGCTCCTGCCTCTGAGAAATCCATTTCCTCACGTGGCGACGTGTCGTTGGAGCTTGGGATGCCGAACGAGTGATAGGAGCCATTAATTCGGCACCTCTACTCCTATTGAAATACGCACTACGCTTATCCCTTCTTTGTTCCTCTATACTTTCCTTTTCCTCATGCATTTTCTTTTTATTTCCCATTAAGCTAATTTCTCTCTTTCGTTTACCGATAATGGGACGACATGTAATTTCGGGGTGAGACGAACATGGAACATGATACGGGTATGGTAAGTGTTGGGCGTACCTACATTGGTCCTAATCCTAAAATTGTCCTACTCCTATATCACAGTTGGGTTATTGAAACTAAGTGCTATACCATACTTGACCATAGCCTCGACACATATACACTTATAAGGTGAGCTGAACTAAAATATTGACACTTACATGAGTGTAAGGAATTTGCGTTGCCTACTGTCCCTCCAGATCACAGGCTATACCACAGAAGGGTGTTCTGATCAACTCTCGGACTCGCCTGGGCATTGTTGGATGTGACGTTCTGTGTCTTACCCTTTCCTCCAGCTACTGCAATATCAGCTTAGGCATTAAACCTTGCTGTGAACCAGTCACTGTTGGACATTAAGTAAAACGAGTAACCAACACACGTAATATAACTGATACAATAAACTGAACATATACTGTGACTCCACTAGCGTCTTTCATTAAGTTTTCTTGATTGGGCGCCATTTGTTATAAACCGGCTTTTCATTCCCAACACTGTATCGATAGCCAGCTAGCAAATCTGTCACTCAGGGATGGATACGACCTGGATACAGTGCTGGCCGGTGTAACAAAAACTTATATTTTTTTTTACGAATAACTAAAAATAAGCAAACGGGTGAATAGTAAATCTTTACAGATTCGGACAACTATGGGACATACAAAGGTAAAAAATGTGGAAACATTTACCCCCAATGCGCCCTCCCTACCTATGGGTCGGTATTTTTGCATTTTATTGCCGACCCCCTATACACCACAATGTTATCAACAACAACTTACCCCGACTTCAACACACAATCATCCCACCCACACATAAATATCTACTCACTTATGTTTATATAAACAGTACACACTTATATTTATTCATTTAAAACTATACACGGCTTTCTGAAAATAAATTTACTTTATATAAATAAAAAAAGAATGAAGAAAGTATTTAAATAAATAAATAAACAAAAATGAACGTGAACTAACAAACGTAGAACATATAAAAAATACACGAAAACGTAGAAAGAATGATTAAATAAATAAATTAAGTGATAGTAAATAAATGATAAATAAATAAATAGAAGCGGGGATAAATCGCTAAATAAATAAATTAACTAAGTCTAATTCGGGCCTTCGACAATCGGTCGCGGCCCACTGTGCCTGTGACGGCGGATGTATGGCTGTTGCGCAAGCGCTGATGTTTAATTCTTTTAGGGGCACATCTCTACGGGCACAAACTTGATGACCCCCTCAACGGGTTTGCTGATCCTCGTCCGGTGGTCTCCTGCATCTGCCTTGGCCACTCCTGGTGTGTGCGGAACTGCTGCCTGGACGGTCTGACTCTGTCCAGGGTTCCAAGCGTAAGTCCTTTTCCTGCACTTTCACTAATTTGTTCGACTTTTTTCTTTTTGTTCTTATCATTTTATATATTTTTCTGTCTCATGCCTGGCTTTCCTCTTCTACCTCCTCTCAACTATTTCGCTAAACGCCGACACCAATCGAATATCTTGGCCTACATGACTCTCCAACCCTCGTTTGACAACCACAACCATCGATAGCACATCGCCGACCATCTACGATAATGTAATGAATCAAGATAGGAAACAACCTACCCATCTTTTTTTTAAAGTTAATATTTGCGCTCTGTAAATAAGTAACTATTTCCCCTTCATATTTCTCCCAGTTAGATTCTTATATTTCTTCATTGCTTATACTTCTCGGTCTGCCGCCGTGTATGAATTTGTTTTTGCTTTGTGTCTGGACTGCTCATGCTGTGTCGTATGTATTTGGCACTGGGAAAAATGGGAAAAAGGGTATATTGTTTATGTGCAAACGTATCTAACATGCAAAAAGAAGCAAAATGAACAGCCAGTCGATGTATAGTAAGTAGTAGTAAGTACAGTATAGGGTTCGGGGTATCATCTAGTTGGGATTTCTCGACAAGAGACTTACTTGTGTTTTAAAATTTAGTTGTTGCCGACAAATGAGTATGTACATATGTATGTTTGTGTTTGTATGCTCATTGGTGTCGAAGGCAAATCATCTGCAGCTAGCCTGCTGCATGTGCCTTGGTCCGTCTTTTTGTGCATGCATGCTTGTACGTCTAACGGGACTAGGCAGAACGCAAAAATAATAACAACAACAACACGTGACGGTTGTCGTTGCTGAAACGCACACGCTGCTCAATGTGTTTTAATACCCTGTATTAAAATATTTAATTAATGTCATGCAATCATTAATGTATATTTTTAATACAGGGACAAGTATTTGAATGCAAAATGTGTTTATTTTATGGTTAGTGTTAATTTGGTATTTAGTCAATTTAATTCTGTTCAATAAGTCATTAATGATCTACCTAATTCCCAATATGTACACACGTATATGTATGATAGAAGTCATAGTTAAGTATCTAACGATTAGCCATACAATTGCACATAAATCATATAAAGTCTATATTACCCTCCCATTTTAGGCATAGCAAGCAGACAAACAAAAGTCGAATATTCAAAATCTCAACTTCGACCACCACACAACGGCAAAATGAAGTGCGACAACGTTTAATCTTTGTCTGACGCATCACACGCTTCGAGCTAATGAGAATCCACTTTGTCAACTCCAACACTAAGATTCTCATTGGAGTTGACAAAGCAAAAACGATATTCATTTTCCCAGGTGCTTATTTCAGGTTTTATCGTTTATGTTAAGAAAGAGGGGTAGCTTGATTCCTATCTTTATTCATTACATTATCGTTGCTGCTGCATGTGGGCTTGGGCCGTCTTTTTGTGTATGCATGTGTCTGCGTCTAACGGGACTAGGCAGAACGCAAAAATATTAACAACAACAACACGTGACGGTTGTCGTTGCTGAAACGTACACGCTGCTCAATGTGTTTTAGTACCCTTTATTACAATATTCAATTAAAGTCAATGAAATTATTAATATATATTTTTAATACAGGGACAAGTATTTGAATGCAAAATGTGTTTATTTTATGGTTAGTGTTAATTTGGTATTTAGTCGTTTCAATTCTGTTCAATAAGTCATTAATGATCTATTTAACTCCCAATATATACACACGTATATGTATGATAGAAGTCATAGTTAAGTATCTCACGATTAGCCATTCAATTGCACATAAATCATATAAAGTCTATATTACCCTTCCATTTTAGGCATAGCAAGCAGACAGAAACAAAAGTTAAATATCTAAAATCTCAACTTCGGCCCCCACACCACACAACAAAACTTAGAAAACTCAATTTACCAGTTTGTTCAACTTGAACATTTGTTATGGTCGGCCAAAGATTATGTAAATCAAGATAGGAAACCAGTTACCCCTCTTTTTTAACAGAAACGATAAAACCTGAAATAAGCACCTGGAGAAATGAATATCGTTTTTGCTTTGTTAACTCCAATGAGAATCTTAGTGTTGGAGTTGACAAAGTGGATTCTCATTAGCTCGAAGCGTGTGATGCGTCAGACGAAGATTAAACGTTGTCGCACTTCATTTGCCGTTGTGTGGTGGCCGAAGTTGAGATTTTGAATATTCGACTTTTGTTTCTGTCTGCTTGCTATGCCTAAAATGGGAGGGTAATATAGACTTTATATGATTGTATGGCTAATCGTGAGATACTTAACTATGACTTCTATCATACATATACATGTGTTTATATTGGGAGTTAGGTAGGTCATTAATGACTTATTGAACAGAATTAAATTGACTAAATACCAAATTAACACTAACCATAAAATAAATACATTTTGCATTCAAATACTTGTCCCTGTATTAAAAATATACATTAATAATTTCATTGACTTTAATTGAACATTTTAATAAAAGGTAGTTAAACACATTGAGCAGCGTGTTCGTTTCCAATGAGAATGTAAAGTAAGAGAGGAAACCAGAGTTTCGAATTTCTGTTAACTTTTCAAATTTTTCAAGCTTTTTAGCACCTGTTTCCCCTCAATTCGTTTTATCTTTTCGGCTGTCTTATCGGACTACCGCTATGTTTGAACTGGATTTTGCTTTGTATATCCACTGTCTGTTTATGCTGAAAGCCTAATTCATATTTCGCAGCATGAACACATGTGAATGTATCTATTCCCTTACTCTAAGCTAAGAGTGCCTTAGAAAGAATTAGCAAACAAATTGAACATTTTCTCAAGTTTATCATATGAAATTGGTGAGCTGCTGGTTATTTTGCTTTCAAATAGAGTAAGTTTGCTTGTTATAGACTGAACCCACTAAAAAAAAAAGGGAAAAAGGGTATATTGTTTGTAAGCAAAAGTATGTAACAGGCAGAAGGAAGTAAAGGGTTCAGGGTATCGTCTAGTTGCGATCTCTTGACTAGAGCCTTCTTTCTTGTGTGTTAAAAGTTGTTGCCGACCAATGAGTATGTATATGTATGTTTGTATGCTCATTGAAGTCGAAGGCAAATCGTCTACGGACGGCCTGCTGCAGTGGCCTTGGGCCGTCTTTTTGTGTATGCATGTGTCTGCGTCTAACGGGACTAGGCAGAACGCAAAAATAATAACAACAACAACACGTGACGGTTGTCGTTGCTGGAACGCACACGCTGCTCAATGTTGTTTCGATACCCTTTATTACAATATTTAATTAATGTCAATGACATTTTTAATATATAATAATGTTATATAAGGACAATTAATATTAGGTAAATGAGTGCAAAATGCGTTTATTTTATGGTTAGTGTTAATTTGGTATTTAGTCATTTAAAACCCTTTTCAATAAGTCATTAGTGGTCTACCTAATTGCCAATATATACATAAGCACATATGGTGGAAGTCATATTTAGGTATCTCACGTTTGGCCATTCAATTGTACGAAGTTCATACAAAGCTATGCTGCCTTCCCATTTTAGGCATTAGCAAGCAGATAGAACTAAAAGTCGACCACTAACCAAAACAAAGTTGAATAATGGCCGCTCACTATCGTTATCTAACGCATCGCACACTTCGTGAATGAGTTGCAAAGCAGAAGTGATACTTATTTCCCCAGGTGCTATTAATTTTAAAAAATGTTAAGTTAAGAAATTCGAAACTCTGGTTTCCTCTCTTACTTAACATTCTCATTGTTCGTTTCAGCAACGTTGTTATTATTTTTGCGTTCTGTTTAGTCCCGTTAGACGCAGACACATGCATACACAAAAAGACGGCTCAAGGCCACATGCAGCAGGCCGTCCTTAGACGATTTGCCTTTGACTTCAATGGTCGGCAACAACAAAATTTTAAAGCACAAGAAAGAAGGCTCCAGTCCAGAAATCGCAACTTGACGATACCCTGAACCCTTTACTTCCTTCTGCCTGTTACATACTTTTGCACACAAGCAATATACCCCTTTTTCCCTTTTTTTTATTGGGTTCAGTCTTGACAAGCAAATTTACTCTATTTGAAAGCAAAATAATCAGCAGCCAAACAATTTCACATGATAAACTTAAGAAAATATTCAATTGGTTTGCTTATTCTTTCTAAGGAGAGTACAAGAGTAAGGGAATGGATACATTGATATGTGTTCATGCTGCAATATATGAATTAGGCTTTCAGCATAAACAGACAGTGCCAAATACATACGACGCAGCATGAGCAGTCCATATACAAAGCAAAAACAAATTCATACACGGCGGCAGACCGCGAATTATAAGCAATGAAGAAATATAAGAATCTAACTGGGTGAAATATGAAGGGGAATAGGTACTTATTCACAGAGCGCAAACATTAACTGTAAAAAAAGAGGGGTAGCTTGCTTCCTATCTTGATTCATTACATTATCGTAGATGGTCGGCGATGTGCTATCGATGGTTGTGGTTGTCAAACGAGGGTTGGAGAGTCATGTAGGCCAAGATATTCGATTGGTGTCGGCGTTTAGCGAAATAGTTGAGAGGAGGTAGAAGAGGAAAGCCAGGCATGAGACAGAAAAAAATATAAAATGATAAGAACAAAAAGAAAAAAGTCGAACAAATTAGTGAAAGTGCAGGAAAAGGACTTACGCTTGGAACCCTGGACAGAGTCAGACCGTCCAGGCAGCAGTTCCGCACACACCAGGAGTGGCCAAGGCAGATGCAGGAGACCACCGGACGAGGATCAGCAAACCCGTTGAGGGGGTCATCAAGTTTGTGCCCGTAGAGATGTGCTCCTAAAAGAATTAAACATCAGCGCTTGCGCAACAGCCATACAGCCGCCGTCACAGGCACAGTGGGCCGCGACCGATTGTTGAAGGCCCGAATTAGACTTAGTTAATTTATTTATTTAGCGATTTATCCCCGCCCCTATTTATTTATTTATCATTTATTTACTATCACTTAATTTATTTATTTAATCATTCTTTCTACGTTTTCGTGTATTTTTTATATGTTCTACGTTTGTTAGTTCACGTTCATTTTTGTTTATTTATTTATTTAAATACTTTCTTCATTCTTTTTTTATTTATATAAAGTAAATTTATTTTCAGAAAGCCGTGTATAGTTTTAAATGAATAAATATAAGTGTGTACTGTTTATATAAACATGTGTGAGTAGATATTTATGTGTGGGTGGGACGATTGTGTGTTGAAGTCGGGGTAAGTTGTTGTTGATAACGTTGTGGTGTATAGGGGGTCGGCAATAAAATGCAAAAATACCGACCCATAGGTAGGGAGGGCGCATTGGGGGTAAATGTTTCCACATTTTTTACCTTTGTATGTCCCATAGTTGTCCGAATCTGTAAAGATTTACTATTCACCCGTTTGCTTATTTTTAGTTATTCGTAAAACAAAATATACATTTTTGTTACACCGGACAGCACTGTATCCAAGTCGTATCCATCCCTGAGTGACCGATTTGCTAGCTGGCTATCGATACAGTGTTGGGAATGAAAAGCCGGTTAATAACACTTTTAACATTTTAGTGTATGATTCGAAGAGTTCAGAGAGACTTTTAAAAATATTTCTTCTACGTTAAAACTGCTAAAATCTACCCACCCACAAACCACAAAATAATCAAATGTTCTACTTATCGTTAAAAAGGATTTGTCGAGGTTGACCCTTCGACCTGGTAAGACACGGCAGTTGTCAGTTTTTCAGAAAAAATCTGCTTATTATACCCTGAACCCATTAAAAATGGGTAAAAAGGGTATAATAGTTTTAAGCGAAAGTATGTAACAGGCAGATGGAATCATCTCCGACTCCATAAAGTATATATATACTTGATCAGCATCAACAGCCGAGTCCATATAGCCATGTCCGTCTGTCCGTCCATATGTATGAACGCGTCGATCTCAGAGACTGTAAAAGCTAGACTCCAGATTTCGAACTTAAGCTCGCCTAATCCCTATGCAGTACAAGTTTGTTTTCGATTTTCGATAACTCATCCCGTTTTCGATATACACATGGGATCGATAACAACAAAATATCGAATTTGGAAAACTTTGAGACGGCCTTTGATACGTTTAACAAAATAATGAAAATCTGTGAAATTTTTACTAAAATCTGTTAAGAAACACTGGAGATATGGAACATTGAAGTTGTGTATGCAGTAAGTAGTATGCGCGTGCACACCCACATAATTGCAAGCACTGACTGTACGCGTAAAGTATGGGGATCAGGGTATCGTCGGGATATCTCGACTAGAGCCTTCTTACTTGTTTCAATTTATATAAATAAATGCTTTACAATCTAAAATTTAGAATACCAAAAAATTTGACTATTAAAACAAATAAGAAGGCTCTCTAGTCTCCAGCGCTACTGCATTCCTGACTTAACATAAATCATCCATATCTCTGAATTGATAAAATCGGAAGAGCTGTAGAAACCTTGGAACAAATTTGTTCTGTACAGGGTTTGAGAGAGCTTATATCAAAAACTGGAGTTTTTAAACTCTTATTTTCTCGGAGATCGACGCGCTTACACAAAAATATTGAATCGACTGTTGAGATGTTTCCTTCTGCCTGTTAAATAAGTGCATCTCAAAACCTCATTGCATAACGGTAAACAAAATCCTCTTCAGGTGGGTAAAGTCTCATGACGAAGGAATTTCAAGCCTCATCAAATTTTCTTTCAATTAAAAAATAATGATTGAATGTTTATGTAACGTTGTTTAAAGTATAATTTTTCATGACATTTAGATTTCAAGCTTTTAAGCTGTATCGATTTCAAAATATAGTTTTGTTGAAATTCGAAATATCGTACATGAACACATTGAAAATGGGTATAAAGGAAATAATAGTTTTGTGCAAAAGTATGTAACAGACAGAAGAAGACAGACAAGTCGATATAGCCATGTCCGGTTGTCTTTCGTTATGAATGTATGCGTCGATCTGAGAGACCATGAGAGCTCGAGACTCCAGATTAGAAACATAAGCTCAACTAAGCCCTAGGCAACATAAGTTTGTTTAAAATTTTCGGTGACTCTTTCCGCTTTCGATTTACACATGGAATCGATAACGATAAAATCTTGAATTTGAAAAACTTGGAAATGATGAAATTTTCATTTAAATTGGTTGAGAAACACCAGAGATATGAAAGTTGTGCCAAGTATGCAGTATACGCGTTCACACGCACACACACAATTGAAGGCACTCGCTGTACTCGTTAATTTTAGGGTTCAGGTTATCTTCTAGTCGGGATTTTTCGATAAGAGTCTTAATTGTTTTTTTCTGAACAACTTCTTGACTAATAAAACAAGATTTTTTTCATAAATTGTACACGTAGCCCTTGAAGTTTTTATTTGGCTTTAGTTGCTTTATTTGTTACTAAAAAAACAAAACTGCAAGCTGGTTAAAACTAAACTAAATGACTGAATTACACAATATTTAGTCCGAGAAGCTATCACTCCAGTAAGTTGTCGTCAGAGGTGCCACCGACTTAAACAGATCCCGACCCTGATTCGGATGGCCTTCGCTAGCTTGGCGTTTGGCCTTCTGCTCCGAGTGGCGGCTGCAATTCGTGCTTTGGTGGCGCTGCAAGCGCGTTTGTGTAAGAAACGTGCGCTGGCAGCGCTTGCATTCGTATATTATGCCATGTTCATCGTGGCTAATGGCCATGTGTCGTTTAAGCTCCGCCCTGAGCCTAAAGACCTGGGCACACAGCTCACAGCGAAACTGTGCCCGTTCTGAAGCGTGGCGTTCCATGTGCGTTTTGTAGGCGCCCCGTACTTTAAACTTTTTGTTGCATATCTGGCAGTGGTACTCCTGTCGTGAGTCGTGCATCTTGCGGTGCATCACGTAGGATTGCTTGCGTTGAAAACTTAAGTCGCACTGGTCACACTCAAATGGTCCCTGCGTGGCTGGAGCGGAGACGCCGGAGGCAGATGGCGATCCATGGCTTTTCTTTCGTGAATAATCCTCCTCGTTAGATCCGGCAGCACGTTTCATGCCCTTTTTCCGCCCACGTCTACGTCCAGGTTTGCGTTTTTCACTGACATCCGTGTCGACTGAGTCGCTATCTCCGCTAGTGGAGTCCGCAACATCGGACACCTTGAATTCCACATCATCGTTTAACTCCTCCTCATCCTCCTCAGTGTCAGAGTCTGTAACGGGTGCATCAATTACCACATAGCCGCGTGGTCTGCGAACTTTATTTTTGCTGCGGGACAGACGCTTACGCAAATCCCGCTCAGTGGTTTCCAGCTGCTTGCGCAGCTTTATGGCAACTGTAAGGTTTTCAAGGCAGCCACTGCATATGAATTGCGGCATAAAGTCTTTTAGCGCTATGGAAACATTGGGACATAAAAGTAGCAGCATGTCAGCTGGAGTGCTGCCCTCGCTGGTTTTTGTAAAAAGACTTAATAGCTGCTCCTTAGTCGTGCAGACACGACACTGATTCTCATCTACCATTTCCTCCTGGTTGCGGGAAGCATACCGTGCCTTGATGTTTGCCTCTTCTGACTTATCTCCCACAAACTTAAGTTGTTCCTGTGCGTCATCGCCGGTGATGATTTCTCCATCTTCAACCACCTCGTCCCCCTCTTCCTCATCAGATTGTGCTTCTTCCGCTACCACATCTTCATCCTGTTCAGTTGTGTGACTGTCCTCTTCCAAACGTTTTTCGATGTCAGATGCTATTACTTTTTCTTTTTCTTCTCTCACATTTTGAATTTTTTTTTTAGCCACTGTCGCTGCTTCTACATCTGTTAGCTCTCTTTCATCCGCGCACTCATTATCAAGCGTTTCGTCTTCAAGGTATTCGGCTTGGCCCATTTCCTCTTCCACTCCCTCTACTATATCATTCATCGCCTGCGGTTGGACATGCGCAGCAGTGTTATTCTAAAAAATGTAGGCAGTATTTACTGGTGTGATATGTTAGAGCCCCTTCTCAAAAACGAACCTCCTCCTTACTGTTTACAACATTGCAAACGACTGCCTCTGCTTTGGGAGCACCGTTGTTGCCCTTCCATACATTTGCGATAGCTAAAGGTGCCACTGCCGCCTCGGTTCTGAGTTCGTCGTCATTTGGTGCCCCTCCATTTGAAGTCGCTAAAGGCGTTATTTCCAGTTCCATTTTATTTTTTTTTCCTAAACTAAAGGATTAACGCCCGCCACATCAAACAGTTAAATTAAACGATTTTTTTTTTTTTTAGCACAGCTCTTTACAAAGTTGTAAACAAACTTTTATTATAATTTTTCGTTACGTTTAAGCAAAAGACTCAACATTTACTATTTTTTAACACAGAAACGCCATATTGTATGAGTAAATACACTCAGGTGCCAGCTGTTGGATTATCGATGGTTGTGCTCATGTCAAATAAATATCGATAGACACCAGCGACTGTTAAAAAATAAAATTTTAAGTGTTAAATGTCATGAAAATTATTATTTGCTGTTTATGACTTGTTGTATGCAGTTCTATATTTTGACTATTTCATAACATAATAAAATTATTTTTTGTTCGAACAAAATACTAATGTAGGACACAAAAAAAAATTAAATTAAGATCTCGACTGTGAGATACGCTGAAGCCTTGGCGAACAATCTTTGTTTGTATGCGTGTAAGTGCACACCTACACAGGAACTGCTTGCACAATTTCGCTGAGCTCCTGAAAGCTGAAAGCCTGACGCAGACAGCGAACGGACGATATGAAATAATGTTTAACAAAATGTATTAAACAGGTTTACAAAATGTTTCATATAATTTAACAAATATCACAGGTAGAATAAACTAGATTTTCCGGTATATACTATTTTATGTCATGGGGTAAAATGGTTCAGCGCGAAAGTATGTAGCAGGATCCGACCCCATAAACTATATATATTCTTGATCAGCATCAACAGCCGCGTAGATATAGCCATGTTCGTCTGTCCGTCCGTCTTTATTTATGAATGCGTCGATCTCAGAGACCATGAGAGCTAGAGACTCCAGACTTGGAACATAAGCTCACCTGCGCCCTAGGCAGTACAAGTTTGTTTTCGATAACTCTTCTCGTTTCCGATGTACATATGTGTTCGATAACAAAAAAATCTTTAAATTGAAAAACTTTGAGACGGCGTTTAAGACATTAAACGAATTAATGACAATCTCAATCGGTTGAGAAACACCGCAGAGATGGTACATTGAAGTTGAGTATATAGTATACAGTGTGCGCGTATACACAAACACACACATACTTGCAATCACTGACTATACGCGTAAAGTATAGGGCTCAGGGTATCGTCTAGTCGGGATTTCTCGACTAGAGCCTTCTTACTTGTCTATATTTCTCTTTCTCTGATATATGCAAATGTCAAGTTACAAGCGCATTCCCCGAGCGCTAAAGACAACGGCACAGAAATTATTAATAAATTAATTATGCATGAGTTACTCGCAGCAAACTAACTTAACCACCCAGCCGCTCATGTAACCACCCAGCTAGCCAACAACCCATACGTAAGACAAATATCAGCATATGCTACCATGTCAAAGGCTTAAGCGTCAGTTCTTTGGAGCAACACAGCCCTGTTGTTTAAAGTGAAATTTACAAGTACTTTGGTACAAGATAAATTGCGTTTTGAATTTTCGATTTAATCAACCTTGAATAAAAGTTTTAAGTTGTAAGCAGAACGTTTTCATAAAAGACCGGGTAGGAAGTGAGTGAGTAACAGAGAGATGGATATAGTCAATGTGTAAATATTATCATATGTATATAGATCTGGTCAAAAGTGATTTAAACAATTTTTAGTGTGTTGCGGATTAAAACATTGAATTTAGCACAGTAAAACATAATCTGATAAAAATATATTCATGTTTTATACAAATATTAACACATTATTATTTTATTTGGACCCATATCCCGTCCGGCAAACCGAGGGTCGCACCGCTTAGCGTCCATTTACGAAGATCGGGAACAAGTATATAGTATTAAGTGGGAAATATCGTTATAAATGGAACACTAGATTAAAAAAGGGCTTATGCAGATCATAGTATTGGAACTGAAAAACTAATTTGGCTTAATAATTTAGAAGTATCAATTTCACCATTGATTAGTTTGTGAAAAAACAAGTAAGAAGGCTCTAGTCGAGAAATCCCGAATAGACGATACCCTGATCCCTATATTTTACGCGTACAGTCAGTGTTTGCAAGTATGTGTGTTTGTATGTACGCACATACTGCATACTGCATACTCAACTTCAATGTTCCGTATCTCCGGTGTTTCTTAACCGATTTCAAGATTTCACAGATTGTCATTATTTTGCTTAATGTTTCAAAAGGCGTCTCAAAGTTTTCCATATTCAAGATTTTGTTGTTATCGATCCCATGTGTACATCAGAAACGGGATGAGTTATCGAAAATCGAAAACAAACTTGTACTGCCTAGAGATTAGGAGAGCTTAAGTTCCAAATCTGGAATCTCTAGCTTTTATAGTCTCTGAGATCGACGCGTTCATACATACAGACGGACATGGCTATATCGACTCGGCTGTTGATGCTGATCAAGAATATAAGTATTTTTTGGGGTCGGAGATGCTTCCTTCTGCCTGTTACATACTTTTGCACAAAAGCATCATACCCTTTATACCCATTTTTAATGTGTTTAGGGTATTAAAAGAGAACGAATTAAAAGTAAGTAAAAGTCTACTGTGGTTAGAAGCTTCCGATACAAGGGATGCTCGATTTCTGATAATTTACTTAGAAAACACGCTTAAAGATACCAGAAATCCAAATCTAATACTATAAAGAAAATTTGAAAAACTCTGCAAAATACCCTTCGAACACACGTGGTAAGATTTTGCCAATCCTGAGCTCGTTAACAATATGGTTGTTGTATGTTTTATTTAAATTTTTTTTTATTTATTTTTTTTTTTTGATATAACAGTAATCAACATAAGGTTATAAGGTTTAAGGCTATAAAATTGCCATAACAAAATGATATTAGCAACATTGCTACAAATAGTAAAACCAAATTAAACAATTAAGTTGGACGACTAGTAGTCTACTTGTGTGAAGATGCTTCAATATTCTGAGCGTTGTGATTGACATGATTGTAAAGTCGGTTATTGTGCCGACTTGTATGTCTATTAATTTACTTTATACCTGTTGGAAAACTAAATCGTTGTGTAGTGTAACATTGCTCACATAGTAGAGATGTATCGGTGCATTTTTATACCCTGAACCCATCAAAAATGGGTGAAAGGGTATAATGGTTTTGTGCAAAAGTATGTAACAGGCAGAAGGAGGCATCTGCGACCCCATAACGTATATATATTCTTGATCAGTATCAACAGCCGAGTCGATATAGCCATGTCCGTCCGTCTGTCTGTCCGTCTTTCCGTCCGTCTGTCCGTATGTATGAACGCGTCGATCTCAGAGACTGTAAGAGCTAGAGACTCCAGATTTGGCCTAATCCCCAGACAGTTTTACAAGTTTTCGATAGCTCTTTTCGTTTTCGATATACACATTTGATCGATAACAACGAAATCTTGAAGCATTTAACGAAATAATGACAATCTGTGAAACTTTTATTGAAATCGGTTGAGAACAACGGAGATATGGAACATTGAAATTATGTAAAGTATGCTGTATATGCGTACTAACATGCACACACACATACTTTCAAGCACTGACTGTACTCGTAACGTACAGGTAACGAATATACAGGGTATCGTCTAGTCGGGATTTCTCGACTAGAGCCTTCTTGTTTTTGTTCTTAAATTATAAACAGACTTTCATGAATTAAGACCGGTTTTAATACCCTGATCCCATTAAAAATGGGAAAAAGGGTATCATGAAGTTGTGCAAAAGTATGTAACAGGCAGAAGGAAGAATCTCCGACCTCATAAAGTATATATATTCTTTATCAGCATCAACAGTCGAGTTGATATAGCCATGTCCGTCTGTCCGTCTGTATGTATGAACGCGTCGATCTCAGAGACTATAAGAGCTAGAGACTCCAGATTTGGAACTTAAGCTCGCCTAATCCCTAGGCAGTACAAGTTTGTTTTCGATTTTCGATAACTCATCCCGTTTCCGATATACACATGCGATCGATAACAACAAAATCTTGAATTGGAAAAAATTTTAGAAGGCATTTGAATTATTAATCAAAATAATAACAATCTGTGAAATTTGGATTAAAATCGGTTAAGAAACACAGGAGATATGGAACATTGAAGTTGAGTATGCAAGATGCAGTATGGTCGTACACACTCGCACACATACTTGCAAGCACTGACTGTACGCGTAAAGTATAGGGATCAGGGTATCGTCTAGTCGGGATTTCTCGACTAGAGCCTTCTTACTTGTATAATAATAATAATAAGTACTTTTGTAAATTAATAGGAACAAATGTAAAAAATTTGTTTAATTTTAAGATTAAAAAAATTAATTTCAGTTATTTTTTCTTTATTTCCAGCAACAGAGAATGTTCAACATTCTTTTTCGCCTCGTTGCTGTCCCCCAGCATAAAGTATACTAGCAATTTCCTACAATAAAGTAAACAAGAAAGAAGGCTCTAGTCGAGAAATCCCGACTAGACGATACCCTGATCCCTATACTTTACGCGTACAGTCAGTGCTTGCAAGTATGTGTGCGTGTGTGTACGACCGAACTGCATACTGCATACTCAACTTCAAGGTTCCATATCTCCGGTGTTTCTAAACCGATTTTAATAAAAATTTCACAGGTTGTTATTATTTTTATTAATAATTCAAATGCTTTCTAAAATTTTTTCCAATTCAAGATTTTGTTGTTATCGATCACATGTGTATATCGGAAACGGGATGAGTTATCGAAAATCGAAAACAAACTTGTACTGCCTAGGGATTAGGCGAGCTTAAGTTCCAAATCTGGAGTCTCTAGCTATTATAGTCTCTGAGATCGACGCGTTCATACATACAGACGGACAGACGGACATGACTATTTCGACTCGACTGTTGATGCTGATAAAGGATATATATACTTTGTGGGGTCGGAGATGCTTCCTTCTGCCTGTTACATACTTTTGCACAACTTCATTATACCCTTTTTCCCCATTTTTAATGGGATCAGGGTATAAAAATTAATGGTCCAAATACAGGCAGATATTGCTTTAACTTAGGAAATAATTTTAACATATTAAGAACAACTTAAAACGGCGGTCATAAAAATTCCGTTCCTAATTTGAGAAAAAAAAGCGGTCCCAAATTAAGTAAATCGGGAGGTGTCAGAGTATTGTTAACGGATGTTCTTGAACTTGCACTGGAAATAACGGAAACTTTTCCATGTAGCGTCGAAAAGCAGGCTCTAGAAGCATAAGCCAATGCAGATACCTTCACAGATAAAGATTGCCTGCGCCTCTGCTTCTTATTACCATTGCAATTTGTTGATTTTTATTTTTCCTTTGACTCGCGCTCAGTTTAAGGAAAATGTAGCATACCGGAGAAAAATCTCTTTAAACGATCTGATACTCTTCTAATAGCTTAGAGCTATAGAGCTGGTGCGTCATCTCTATACTACTACGTTTATGATGTCACCTTTGATGATGAAAACCAACATAATTGTTTTTGTTGTGTTACCAGGTCTCGGACCGATCGCGACGATTCAAGCAGTTGTTTACCAAGCTACAGATTGGGGGATTATTGTATAAAAAGATCGTCATTTTAAAAGTTACTTACATGTTACACGCTTACACGCTTATCGTAAATATGCGTTTTTTCCTTTGAGTGCAATTCCGCAAACTACACAATACACCTAATTTGTATGTTATCTTATGTAATAAAATGTGTAAGCACGGAAATAAAATCTCAAGTTAACGAGTTACGAATCGCGTCTCGTAGCGATTTGAAGGAATTTTTTTGTTTTCTGTTCTGAATTTTTATGGCTTGGGCTTTTCCCTCCGTTAAAATTCTTGATGTTAACCGGCGCGCCAGATAAAAGACTAGAATTGTATTGTATTGTGATTTTGTCGCCTATTGCTTTGAAACCGGTTCACCTAATTATTCGCATTAAGAAAGTAATAATTTCAACGTAATATACACAAAAATATTTTATCTGAGTTCTTGTGCTTATGCTAAAAATAAAACAAAATCAAGTGAAAACGTTGCAGGTGTGACGGGGTGGAATGGTTGAGCGCGGCGTTTGAAAAATAGTTTGATGTACATGCTAACCACCATTTGCTGACTCAGAAACAGAAACATACGGGCATTTTATAAAGGCGGGAGTGTAGGGCGGCCGGTATTAGTGTGGTGTTCATACTTTTGATCCATATCTTCGAACGACGTTAGCATCTATTTTCCTACTTTGGTGACACTAGCTATTAAAATGTGGGAAATATGTGTGTTTGAACGATTTGAACCCCAAGGTGGAACAACTGTGGGCGTAGTGCCCCAATCTTATGAACACGTGGACCCGGATATTTGTAAGGTTTCAAAAATCTATTTCAAAGCTTATTTATTTTATGATTTGATTCATATGTTTTTTATAAGTTATAGCATAACAAAGAAGAAAGAGTTCAGGCTTTTGTTATGCCTTTTCTACTAAGAACTAAGGTTTGATTTCATAAATATATATACTTTTTATTAATATCATTAAAAACATAAATTTGTGATAGCTTCACCTACTTAGTACTAATTATAATTAATTAATTAATTTAAGTTACTTACATTTACAAATTTTATTAATATTATGAGGAAATCATGGAAGCTTATAAATATCGGTGTTTTTATTTTTTCACATGACAGTTTGCTACATCAGCCCAGACTAAAAGTTATTAACATTGGCAAAAGCTGTTTTATGATTACTTGTGCACAAACTGCACCTGTTCCTTTATTGGACCACAGCTCAAATCAAACGGTTTTTAGGTCAACCGCCCAACCGTTTCATTTCTGTCCGACGTTCACATGAAATTATTAGGGTATCCTCACTAAACTAACTTTTTAAAAAGCATCGAAGTATCGATGCTGTTGCAGATTTTTATACTGTCCACAAGTGGTTGCCGCAAATAATTTATATTATATTCAAATATATACGGCGCGTAGCATTTGAAGATATGTTTCGGTTGATCTGTGCACACATACAGTTTGACAACACAATGTGAAATGCTTTAATTTTTCACTGCAGAGCTATAAGACATACTGGTTGTTGTTTTAATATTTTTTTAGATTTTTATAAGGTAATCAATCAATTATCTCTTAGACCTATAAAAAAGAACTTAAACAAGTAAGAAGGCTCTAGTCGAGAAATCCCGACTAGACGATACCCTGATCCCTATACCTTACGCGTACAGTCAGTGTTTGCAAATATGTGTGTTTGTATGTACGCACATACTGCATACACAACTTCAATGTCCCATATCTCCGGTGTTTCTTAACCGATTTTAATACAAATTTCACAGATTGTCATTATTTTGTTCATTATTTCAAATGCCATCTCAAAGTTTTCAAAATTCAAAATTTTGTTGTTATCGATCACATGTGTATATCGAAAACGGGATGAGTTATCAAAAATCGAAAACAAACTTGTACTGCCTAGGGATTAGGCGAACTTAAGTTCGAAATCTGGAGTCTCTAGCTCTTATAGTATCTGAGATCGACGCGTTCATACATACGGACGGAAAGACAAACGGACGGACAGACGGACATGGCTATATCGACTCGGCTGTTAATGCTGATCACTAATGTATATACTTTATGGAGTCGGAGAAACTTCCTTCTACCTGTTACATTTTTTTGCACAAAACCATTATACCCTTTTTCTCATTTTTAATGGGATCAGGGTATAAAAAAGCAGCCAGCACCTCACCATATTTGCCTTGTGCTTAAGATCATTGTCCTGGTAAAATAATAACTAATAACCTCTCAACTTCAACATCTTTGTAAATCTATGATTTCACCGTGCCAGCACGGATTCACATCATTTATTATTAAGGGCTTTGAAGACAAATTGCAAACTGATGTTATTTACACTGATTTCAGTAAGGCTATTGACTCTGTAAATCACCTATTTTTAATATATAAACTTAAACTTTTGGGCTTTTCCAATAATTTTATTCTTTGAATTCAAGATTATTTAACTTTTAGAACTCAGAGAGTCTATTTTAATGGCTCAGTTTCTAAAGCGGTCCAGGTCACTTCTGGTGTTCCACAAGGAAGTTACCTTGGACCGTTATTATTTACTCTGTTTATAAACGACCTTCCGTCTGTTATAAATCATTCTCGGGTACTAATGTATGCTGATGATGTAAAATTATGCATGTCAGCTGTAAGTCTTCTGTCTGGTCATAGACTGCACAGTGACTTAGACAATTTTCGAATGCCTTTTTTTAATATCTATATTCTGGATAACCTACCACTGGATCAAATTGATTTGGTTGAGGATTTGGGTATCTTAATGGACCCAAAGCTTAAGTTTGACAAGCATATTGCTTCAATTACAAATCGAGCATCAAGTGCCTTGGGGTTCATTAAGTGCTGGTCGAAGGAATTCGACGACCCTTACTTAACAAAAACTCTTTATGTGGCTCTTGTCCGACTGAGTCTCGAATATGGATCTTGTATATGGTATCCCAAACACAGGATTCATCAGGATAGAATAGAATCGGTACAAAAACAATTTTTGCTCTTTGCCCTTCGGGGTCTTAATTTGGATAATAGTACTAATTTACCTGCTTACCACAGTAGACTTTTACTAATAAATCTTCCCTCTCTTACTAATCGTAGAACTATGCTAGCAATAACCTTTGTTCACAAATTTATAAATGGTGAAATAGATTCCTCGATACTAATCAACCAAATTAACTTTGCTGTACCCATTAAAAGTAGTATAAATCTTATACCTATAGCCCTGCATGCTTGCTTTTCTGACTATGCTATCCATAACCCTTTTCGGATCTTATGTTCATTATATAACAATCTTTCCCACCTTATAACTAGTACCACTTCTGCATGCACTCTAAAAAAAATTGTCTTACGTCATTTGTCTACATGTTCGCGATCTTTGTAACCGGTGCGCCCCTCGGTCGGATGGGCGGGAGGTGGGTCGCTTTGTGCTTGGGACCGCGCGTTAACAAGCCGGTGCTTGGTATCGTTGGGCCACTTGAATGTACTGTTCGTTAGTACATCTACGTTCAATAATATGGAACATTGAAGTTGAGAATGCAATATGCAGTATACGCGTACACACATACACACCTACACACATACTTGCAAGCGTTAAGTATAGGGATCAGGGTATCGTCTAGTCGGGATTTCTCGACTAAAGATTTGACTCGCGCTCAGTTTAAGGAAAATGTAGCATACCGGAGAAAAATCTCTTTAAACGATCTGATACTCTTCTAATAGCTTAGAGCTATAGAGCTGGTGCGTCATCTCTATACTACTACGTTTATGATGTCACCTTTGATGATGAAAACCAACATAATTGTTTTTGTTGTGTTACCAGGTTTCGGACCGATCGCGACGATTCAAGCAGCTGTTTACCAAGCTACAGATTGGGGGATTATTGTATAAAAAGATCGTCATTTTAAAAGTTACTTACATGTTACACGCTTACACGCTTATCGTAAATATGCGTTTTTTCCATTGAGTGCAATTCCGCAAACTACACCTAATTTGTATGTTATCTTATGTAATAAAATGTGTAAGCACGGAAATAAAATCTCAAGTTAACGAGTTACGAATCGCGTCTCGTAGCGATTTGAAGGAATTTTTTTGTTTTCTGTTCTGAATTTTTATGGCTTGGGCTTTTCCCTCCGTTAAAATTCTTGATGTTAACCGGCGCGCCAGATAAAAGACTAGAATTGTATTGTATTGTGATTTTGTCGCCTATTGCTTTGAAACCGGTTCACCTAATTATTCGCATTAAGAAAGTAATAATTTCAACGTAATATACACAAAAATATTTTATCTGAGTTCTTGTGCTTATGCTAAAAATAAAACAAAATCAAGTGAAAACGTTGCAGGTGTGACGGGGTGGAATGGTTGAGCGCGGCGTTTGAAAAATAGTTTGATGTACATGCTAACCACCATTTGCTGACTCAGAAACAGAAACATACGGGCATTTTATAAAGGCGGGAGTGTAGGGCGGCCGGTATTAGTGTGGTGTTCATACTTTTGATCCATATCTTCGAACGACGTTAGCATCTATTTTCCTACTTTGGTGACACTAGCTATTAAAATGTGGGAAATATGTGTGTTTGAACGATTTGAACCCCAAGGTGGAACAACTGTGGGCGTAGTGCCCCAATCTTATGAACACGTGGACCCGGATATTTGTAAGGTTTCAAAAATCTATTTCAAAGCTTATTTATTTTATGATTTGATTCATATGTTTTTTATAAGTTATAGCATAACAAAGAAGAAAGAGTTCAGGCTTTTGTTATGCCTTTTCTACTAAGAACTAAGGTTTGATTTCATAAATATATATACTTTTTATTAATATCATTAAAAACATAAATTTGTGATAGCTTCACCTACTTAGTACTAATTATAATTAATTAATTAATTTAAGTTACTTACATTTACAAATTTTATTAATATTATGAGGAAATCATGGAAGCTTATAAATATCGGTGTTTTTATTTTTTCACATGACAGTTTGCTACATCAGCCCAGACTAAAAGTTATTAACATTGGCAAAAGCTGTTTTATGATTACTTGTGCACAAACTGCACCTGTTCCTTTATTGGACCACAGCTCAAATCAAACGGTTTTTAGGTCAACCGCCCAACCGTTTCATTTCTGTCCGACGTTCACATGAAATTATTAGGGTATCCTCACTAAACTAACTTTTGAATAAAAAGCATCGAAGTATCGATGCTGTTGCAGATTTTTATACTGTCCACAAGTGGTTGCCGCAAATAATTTATATTATATTCAAATATATACGGCGCGTAGCATTTGAAGATATGTTTCGGTTGATCTGTGCACACATACAGTTTGACAACACAATGTGAAATGCTTTAATTTTTCACTGCAGAGCTATAAGACATACTGGTTGTTGTTTTAATATTTTTTTAGATTTTTATAAGGTAATCAATCAATTATCTTTTAGACCTATAAAAAAGAACTTAAACAAGTAAGAAGGCTCTAGTCGAGAAATCCCGACTAGACGATACCCTGATCCCTATACCTTACGCGTACAGTCAGTGTTTGCAAATATGTGTGTTTGTATGTACGCACATAATGCATACACAACTTCAATGTCCCATATCTCCAGTGTTTCTTAACCGATTTTAATACAAATTTCACAGATTGTCATTATTTTGTTCATTATTTCAAATGCCATCTCAAAGTTTTCAAAATTCAAAATTTTGTTGTTATCGATCACATGTGTATATCGAAAACGGGATGAGTTATCAAAAATCGAAAACAAACTTGTACTGCCTAGGGATTAGGCGAACTTAAGTTCGAAATCTGGAGTCTCTAGCTCTTATAGTCTCTGAGATCGGTTGGCTCATACATACGGACAGACAGACGGACATGGCTTTATCGACTCGGCTGTTGATCCTGATCAAGAATATATATACTTTATGGGGTCGGAGATGCTTCCTTCTGCCCGTTACGTACTTTTGCACAAAACCATTATACCCTTTTTTCCTATTTTTAATGGGATCAGGGTATAAAAATATTTACATTAACATTGAAAAAACACATCTTCTGTTTTTGGTTTATTTTCGTTGTGATTTTGGAATTTTCAGTTACTTTTCTTAAAAATAAAAGCGATCAGCTGTTGGTAATGCAATTTTCTGAGAAATTGTATAATATTTTTTAAACTGTTTTGCAAATGCCAGGCAAGCGGTTATCTTTCGATGTGAACTAATTGGTTTATTGCAGCTTTAACTACGGTAAATCGGCCTCTGAGATTACAGAAATACGCAGGAAAACTGTGTACAATGTTTTAAGTCGCCTTCAACTAGGCGCCCGCGGGCAATAACTCCCAGGGCACAGCGAATTTTGGTCAGAAGGATCAATGAAAATTAAACTTTTCGACCAGAACGTTTGCCAACGAGACGAAGAATAATTGTGGAATTACCATATCACGCGAATGCGTCCAAAAAGCCATTAAAAGACCCGATTTGTCAAATCGTGCTGCTCGAAAAAAAACCGTTGATAACGGTGGAGCAAGTTAAAAGACGTTTATGCTATATGATGCTGTTTTATAATGGTGGCCCCAGCAGAGTATGGCGTTGAAAGCACTTAAAAACAAAAATATTATACCGACTTTAAAGTTTAGCATATTGTCAGTAATGGTTTGGGGGTGCATCTCAAGCAAAAGGGTTGGAGAATTTAGCTTTATTGAAAATACAATAGCCAGTGCCAACAAATTTGGATTTATAGATTACGGCATTTTACCAGGACAATGATCTTAAGCACAAGGCAAACATGGTGAGGTGCTGGCTGCTTTTTTATACCCTGATCCCATTAAAAATGAGAAAAAGGGTATAATGGTTTTGTGCAAAAAAATGTAACAGGCAGAAGGAAGTTTCTCCGACTCCATAAAGTATATACATTAGTGATCAGCATTAACAGCCGAGTCGATATAGCCATGTCCGTCTGTCCGTCCGTTTGTCTTTCCGTCCGTATGTATGAACGCGTCGATCTCAGATACTATAAGAGCTAGATACTCCAGATTTCGAACTTAAGATTGCCTAATCTCTAGGCAGTACAAGTTTGTTTTCGATTTTCGATAACTCATCCCGTTTCTGATATACGCATGGATCGATAACAACAAAATCTTGAATTTGGAAAACTTTGAGACGGCGATTGAAACATTAAGCAATACAATGAATGTCTGTAAAATTTTTGTTGAAATCGGTTGAGAAACACCGGAGATATTTGTTACTTGCTCCTATATACCCTCTTTTTCCGATAGCTCTGTTTACGATGCTCATTTGTCTGCTATTAGGTCCGTTTCTTGCATGCTTTCGGATCGCGATTTCCTAGTAGTTCTTGGTGATTTCAATATTGCCGAAGTGGATTTCGTGTCCCGACTCTGGTGCCCTGACCCCCTCGGCTCAGAATGAATTTTTAACTAACTTACTTGGGATATCATTGAATCAAATAAATGATATCCCAAATTCTCTTAATAAAATGCTTGATCTGGTTTTTGTTTTAGATCCATCCTCCTCATCCATTAGCCGATCACAACCCATATCTTATCCAGAAGATTTATACCCAACGTTGGAGTTGTCGATCACTTTACCCTACCGGGGCTATGCCCCAATAGAAATCGTTTAAGCCGAGTACGTCAATTTCGGAAAACCGATTTTGCAAAACTTACTCTGCTGTTGGCCCTGACTGACTGGTCTACCCTCTACGGGTCTGACAATTGGACGTGGCAATCAGTATTTTTTATAATACTTTAAATTCGTTATTTTTGTGTGGTTTACCAAAGAGTTGACCATTCTAAAAAATCGTGTATCGAAACTCTACAAGAGTTTCAGAAAATCAAGATCTCCGTAAGCTTGTTCTGCATACTTGATTGCTCGTTCCAATTTTTCAGTCCTCAATAACCAATGTTACAGGAATTACCTGACTAGGTGTAGATTACAGTTTCAGCAGGATCCTAAACGGTTTTTTGATTTCGTTAATGCGAAACGCAAGACATCGACTCTTCCATCTAACATATTCTTTGATGAAATGAAAGCCAACTCAGATCAGGCCATTGCCGATCTATTTGCTGAATTTTTTCAAACGACCTATAGCCCTTGTTTTCAACATTGTCGTCATGCCTTACCCCTATCAGCTTAATGCCTCAAATTGCATCTTCATCACAGAGAGTTCACTACTTTGTGATCTTCAGGTTATTAAGCCCACATTTTCTCCAGGACCAGATGGAATACCTAGCTGTGTTCTTAGGTACTGTGCTCAGGATCTTTAAACCTTAAATTGTTTAGTTTGTCCGTGGAGCTATGCTCTTACCCAAAAATTTGGAAAGAGTCATATTATTCCTTTGCACAAAAAAGGAAACAAATCTAATGCTCAAAATTATAGGGGTATCTCTAAGTTGTCTGCTATTCCTAAGATTTTTGAGAAACTAATAACCTCTCAACTTCAACATCTTTGTGAAACAAAGATCTACCACTACTAACTTACTAGAATTCACATCATTTATTATTAAGGGCTTTGAAGACAAATTGCAAACTGATGTTATTTACACTGATTTCAGTAAGGCTATTGACTCTGTAAATCACCTATTTTTAATATATAAACTTAGACTTTTGGGCTTTTCCAATAATTTTATTCTTTGAATTCAAGATTATTTAACTTTTAGAACTCAGAGAGTCTATTTTAATGGCTCAGTTTCTTATTATTTACTCTGTTTATAAACGACCTTCCGTCTGTTATAAATCATTCTCGGGTACTAATGTATGCTGATGATGTAAAATTATGCATGTCAGCTGTAAGTCTTCTGTCTGGTCATAGACTGCACAGTGACTTAGACAATTTTCGAATGCCTTTTTTTAATATCTATATTCTGGATAACCTACCACTGGATCAAATTGATTTGGTTGAGGATTTGGGTATCTTAATGGACCCAAAGCTTAAGTTTGACAAGCATATTGCTTCAATTACAAATCGAGCATCAAGTGCCTTGGGGTTCATTAAGTGCTGGTCGAAGGAATTCGACGACCCTTACTTAACAAAAACTCTTTATGTGGCTCTTGTCCGACTGAGTCTCGAATATGGATCTTGTATATGGTATCCCAAACACAGGATTCATCAGGATAGAATAGAATCGGTACAAAAACAATTTTTGCTCTTTGCCCTTCGGGGTCTTAATTTGGATAATAGTACTAATTTACCTGCTTACCACAGTAGACTTTTACTAATAAATCTTCCCTCTCTTACTAATCGTAGAACTATGCTAGCAATAACCTTTGTTCACAAATTTATAAATGGTGAAATAGATTCCTCGATACTAATCAACCAAATTAACTTTGCTGTACCCATTAAAAGTAGTATAAATCTTATACCTATAGCCCTGCATGCTTGCTTTTCTAACTATGCTATCCATAACCCTTTTCGGATCTTATGTTCATTATATAACAATCTTTCCCACCTTATAACTAGTACCACTTCTGCATGCACTCTAAAAAAAATTGTCTTACGTCATTTGTCTACATGTTCGCGATCTTTGTAACCGGTGCGCCCCTCGGTCGGATGGGCGGGAGGTGGGTCGCTTTGTGCTTGGGACCGCGCGTTAACAAGCCGGTGCTTGGTATCGTTGGGCCACTTGAATGTACTGTTCGTTAGTACATCTACGTTCAATAATATGGAACATTGAAGTTGAGAATGCAATATGCAGTATACGCGTACACACATGAACACCTACACACATACTTGCAAGCGTTAAGTATAGGGATCAGGGTATCGTCTAGTCGGGATTTCTCGACTAAAGATTTGACTCGCGCTCAGTTTAAGGAAAATGTAGCATACCGGAGAAAAATCTCTTTAAACGATCTGATACTCTTCTAATAGCTTAGAGCTATAGAGCTGGTGCGTCATCTCTATACTACTACGTTTATGATGTCACCTTTGATGATGAAAACCAACATAATTGTTTTTGTTGTGTTACCAGGTTTCGGACCGATCGCGACGATTCAAGCAGCTGTTTACCAAGCTACAGATTGGGGGATTATTGTATAAAAAGATCGTCATTTTAAAAGTTACTTACATGTTACACGCTTACACGCTTATCGTAAATATGCGTTTTTTCCTTTGAGTGCAATTCCGCAAACTACACAATACACCTAATTTGTATGTTATCTTATGTAATAAAATGTGTAAGCACGGAAATAAAATCTCAAGTTAACGAGTTACGAATCGCGTCTCGTAGCGATTTGAAGGAATTTTTTTGTTTTCTGTTCTGAATTTTTATGGCTTGGGCTTTTCCCTCCGTTAAAATTCTTGATGTTAACCGGCGCGCCAGATAAAAGACTAGAATTGTATTGTATTGTGATTTTGTCGCCTATTGCTTTGAAACCGGTTCACCTAATTATTCGCATTAAGAAAGTAATAATTTCAACGTAATATACACAAAAATATTTTATCTGAGTTCTTGTGCTTATGCTAAAAATAAAACAAAATCAAGTGAAAACGTTGCAGGTGTGACGGGGTGGAATGGTTGAGCGCGGCGTTTGAAAAATAGTTTGATGTACATGCTAACCACCATTTGCTGACTCAGAAACAGAAACATACGGGCATTTTATAAAGGCGGGAGTGTAGGGCGGCCGGTATTAGTGTGGTGTTCATACTTTTGATCCATATCTTCGAACGACGTTAGCATCTATTTTCCTACTTTGGTGACACTAGCTATTAAAATGTGGGAAATATGTGTGTTTGAACGATTTGAACCCCAAGGTGGAACAACTGTGGGCGTAGTGCCCCAATCTTATGAACACGTGGACCCGGATATTTGTAAGGTTTCAAAAATCTATTTCAAAGCTTATTTATTTTATGATTTGATTCATATGTTTTTTATAAGTTATAGCATAACAAAGAAGAAAGAGTTCAGGCTTTTGTTATGCCTTTTCTACTAAGAACTAAGGTTTGATTTCATAAATATATATACTTTTTATTAATATCATTAAAAACATAAATTTGTGATAGCTTCACCTACTTAGTACTAATTATAATTAATTAATTAATTTAAGTTACTTACATTTACAAATTTTATTAATATTATGAGGAAATCATGGAAGCTTATAAATATCGGTGTTTTTATTTTTTCACATGACAGTTTGCTACATCAGCCCAGACTAAAAGTTATTAACATTGGCAAAAGCTGTTTTATGATTACTTGTGCACAAACTGCACCTGTTCCTTTATTGGACCACAGCTCAAATCAAACGGTTTTTAGGTCAACCGCCCAACCGTTTCATTTCTGTCCGACGTTCACATGAAATTATTAGGGTATCCTCACTAAACTAACTTTTTAAAAAGCATCGAAGTATCGATGCTGTTGCAGATTTTTATACTGTCCACAAGTGGTTGCCGCAAATAATTTATATTATATTCAAATATATACGGCGCGTAGCATTTGAAGATATGTTTCGGTTGATCTGTGCACACATACAGTTTGACAACACAATGTGAAATGCTTTAATTTTTCACTGCAGAGCTATAAGACATACTGGTTGTTGTTTTAATATTTTTTTAGATTTTTATAAGGTAATCAATCAATTATCTCTTAGACCTATAAAAAAGAACTTAAACAAGTAAGAAGGCTCTAGTCGAGAAATCCCGACTAGACGATACCCTGATCCCTATACCTTACGCGTACAGTCAGTGTTTGCAAATATGTGTGTTTGTATGTACGCACATACTGCATACACAACTTCAATGTCCCATATCTCCAGTGTTTCTTAACCGATTTTAATACAAATTTCACAGATTGTCATTATTTTGTTCATTATTTCAAATGCCATCTCAAAGTTTTCAAAATTCAAAATTTTGTTGTTATCGATCACATGTGTATATCGAAAACGGGATGAGTTATCAAAAATCGAAAACAAACTTGTACTGCCTAGGGATTAGGCGAACTTAAGTTCGAAATCTGGAGTCTCTAGCTCTTATAGTCTCTGAGATCGGTTGGCTTATACATACGGACAGACAGACGGACATGGCTTTATCGACTCGGCTGTTGATCCTGATCAAGAATATATATACTTTATGGGGTCGGAGATGCTTCCTTCTGCCCGTTACGTACTTTTGCACAAAACCATTATACCCTTTTTTCCTATTTTTAATGGGATCAGGGTATAAAAATATTTACATTAACATTGAAAAAACACATCTTCTGTTTTTGGTTTATTTTCGTTGTGATTTTGGAATTTTCAGTTACTTTTCTTAAAAATAAAAGCGATCAGCTGTTGGTAATGCAATTTTCTGAGAAATTGTATAATATTTTTTAAACTGTTTTGCAAATGCCAGGCAAGCGGTTATCTTTCGATGTGAACTAATTGGTTTATTGCAGCTTTAACTACGGTAAATCGGCCTCTGAGATTACAGAAATACGCAGGAAAACTGTGTACAATGTTTTAAGTCGCCTTCAACTAGGCGCCCGCGGGCAATAACTCCCAGGGCACAGCGAATTTTGGTCAGAAGGATCAATGAAAATTAAACTTTTCGACCAGAACGTTTGCCAACGAGACGAAGAATAATTGTGGAATTACCATATCACGCGAATGCGTCCAAAAAGCCATTAAAAGACCCGATTTGTCAAATCGTGCTGCTCGAAAAAAAACCGTTGATAACGGCGGAGCAAGTTAAAAGACGTTTATGCTATATGATGCTGTTTTATAATGGTGGCCCCAGCAGAGTATGGCGTTGAAAGCACTTAAAAACAAAAATATTATACCGACTTTAAAGTTTAGCATATTGTCAGTAATGGTTTGGGGTTGCATCTCAAGCAAAAGGGTTGGAGAATTTAGCTTTATTGAAAATACAATAGCCAGTGCCAACAAATTTGGATTTATAGATTACGGCATTTTACCAGGACAATGATCTTAAGCACAAGGCAAACATGGTGAGGTGCTGGCTGCTTTTTTATACCCTGATCCCATTAAAAATGAGAAAAAGGGCATAATGGAAGTTTCTCCGACTCCATAAAGTATATACATTAGTGATCAGCATTAACAGCCGAGTCGATATAGCCATGTCCGTCTGTCCGTCCGTTTGTCTTTCCGTCCGTATGTATGAACGCGTCGATCTCAGATACTATAAGAGCTAGATACTCCAGATTTCGAACTTAAGATTGCCTAATCTCTAGGCAGTACAAGTTTGTTTTCGATTTTCGATAACTCATCCCGTTTCTGATATACGCATAGATCGATAACAACAAAATCTTGAATTTGGAAAACTTTGAGACGGCGATTGAAACATTAAGCAATACAATGAATGTCTGTACAATTTTTGTTGAAATCGGTTGAGAAACACCGGAGATATTTGTTACTTGCTCCTATATACCCTCTTTTTCCGATAGCTCTGTTTACGATGCTCATTTGTCTGCTATTAGGTCCGTTTCTTGCATGCTTTCGGATCGCGATTTCCTAGTAGTTCTTGGTGATTTCAATATTGCCGAAGTGGATTTCGTGTCCCGACTCTGGTGCCCTGACCCCCTCGGCTCAGAATGAATTTTTAACTAACTTACTTGGGATATCATTGAATCAAATAAATGATATCCCAAATTCTCTTAATAAAATGCTTGATCTGGTTTTTGTTTTAGATCCATCCTCCTCATCCATTAGCCGATCACAACCCATATCTTATCCAGAAGATTTATACCCAACGTTGGAGTTGTCGATCACTTTACCCTACCGGGGCTATGCCCCAATAGAAATCGTTTAAGCCGAGTACGTCAATTTCGGAAAACCGATTTTGCAAAACTTACTCTGCTGTTGGCCCTGACTGACTGGTCTACCCTCTACGGGTCTGACAATTGGACGTGGCAATCAGTATTTTTTATAATACTTTAAATTCGTTATTTGATTTGTGTGTCCCTTATGGAACGCCAAACAGGTCAAACAAACCTGTGTGGTTTACCAAAGAGTTGACCATTCTAAAAAATCGTGTATCGAAACTCTACAAGAGTTTCAGAAAATCAAGATCTCCGTAAGCTTGTTCTGCATACTTGATTGCTCGTTCCAATTTTTCAGTCCTCAATAACCAATGTTACAGGAATTACCTGACTAGGTGTAGATTACAGTTTCAGCAGGATCCTAAACGGTTTTTTGATTTCGTTAATGCGAAACGCAAGACATCGACTCTTCCATCTAACATATTCTTTGATGAAATGAAAGCCAACTCAGATCAGGCCATTGCCGATCTATTTGCTGAATTTTTTCAAACGACCTATAGCCCTTGTTTTCAACATTGTCGTCATGCCTTACCCCTATCAGCTTAATGCCTCAAATTGCATCTTCATCACAGAGAGTTCACTACTTTGTGATCTTCAGGTTATTAAGCCCACATTTTCTCCAGGACCAGATGGAATACCTAGCTGTGTTCTTAGGTACTGTGCTCAGGATCTTTGAACCTTAAATTGTTTAGTTTGTCCGTGGAGCTATGCTCTTACCCAAAAATTTGGAAAGAGTCATATTATTCCTTTGCACAAAAAAGGAAACAAATCTAATGCTCAAAATTATAGGGGTATCTCTAAGTTGTCTGCTATTCCTAAGATTTTTGAGAAACTAATAACCTCTCAACTTCAACATCTTTGTGAAACAAAGATCTACCACTACTAACTTACTAGAATTCACATCATTTATTATTAAGGGCTTTGAAGACAAATTGCAAACTGATGTTATTTACACTGATTTCAGTAAGGCTATTGACTCTGTAAATCACCTATTTTTAATATATAAACTTAGACTTTTGGGCTTTTCCAATAATTTTATTCTTTGAATTCAAGATTATTTAACTTTTAGAACTCAGAGAGTCTATTTTAATGGCTCAGTTTCTTATTATTTACTCTGTTTATAAACGACCTTCCGTCTGTTATAAATCATTCTCGGGTACTAATGTATGCTGATGATGTAAAATTATGCATGTCAGCTGTAAGTCTTCTGTCTGGTCATAGACTGCACAGTGACTTAGACAATTTTCGAATGCCTTTTTTTAATATCTATATTCTGGATAACCTACCACTGGATCAAATTGATTTGGTTGAGGATTTGGGTATCTTAATGGACCCAAAGCTTAAGTTTGACAAGCATATTGCTTCAATTACAAATCGAGCATCAAGTGCCTTGGGGTTCATTAAGTGCTGGTCGAAGGAATTCGACGACCCCTACTTAACAAAAACTCTTTATGTGGCTCTTGTCCGACTGAGTCTCGAATATGGATCTTGTATATGGTATCCCAAACACAGGATTCATCAGGATAGAATAGAATCGGTACAAAAACAATTTTTGCTCTTTGCCCTTCGGGGTCTTAATTTGGATAATAGTACTAATTTACCTGCTTACCACAGTAGACTTTTACTAATAAATCTTCCCTCTCTTACTAATCGTAGAACTATGCTAGCAATAACCTTTGTTCACAAATTTATAAATGGTGAAATAGATTCCTCGATACTAATCAACCAAATTAACTTTGCTGTACCCATTAAAAGTAGTATAAATCTTATACCTATAGCCCTGCATGCTTGCTTTTCTAACTATGCTATCCATAACCCTTTTCGGATCTTATGTTCATTATATAACAATCTTTCCCACCTTATAACTAGTACCACTTCTGCATGCACTCTAAAAAAAATTGTCTTACGTCATTTGTCTACATGTTCGCGATCTTTGTAACCGGTGCGCCCCTCGGTCGGATGGGCGGGAGGTGGGTCGCTTTGTGCTTGGGACCGCGCGTTAACAAGCCGGTGCTTGGTATCGTTGGGCCACTTGAATGTACTGTTCGTTAGTACATCTACGTTCAATAATATGGAACATTGAAGTTGAGAATGCAATATGCAGTATACGCGTACACACATACACACCTACACACATACTTGCAAGCGTTAAGTATAGGGATCAGGGTATCGTCTAGTCGGGATTTCTCGACTAAAGATTTGACTCGCGCTCAGTTTAAGGAAAATGTAGCATACCGGAGAAAAATCTCTTTAAACGATCTGATACTCTTCTAATAGCTTAGAGCTATAGAGCTGGTGCGTCATCTCTATACTACTACGTTTATGATGTCACCTTTGATGATGAAAACCAACATAATTGTTTTTGTTGTGTTACCAGGTTTCGGACCGATCGCGACGATTCAAGCAGCTGTTTACCAAGCTACAGATTGGGGGATTATTGTATAAAAAGATCGTCATTTTAAAAGTTACTTACATGTTACACGCTTACACGCTTATCGTAAATATGCGTTTTTTCCTTTGAGTGCAATTCCGCAAACTACACAATACACCTAATTTGTATGTTATCTTATGTAATAAAATGTGTAAGCACGGAAATAAAATCTCAAGTTAACGAGTTACGAATCGCGTCTCGTAGCGATTTGAAGGAATTTTTTTGTTTTCTGTTCTGAATTTTTATGGCTTGGGCTTTTCCCTCCGTTAAAATTCTTGATGTTAACCGGCGCGCCAGATAAAAGACTAGAATTGTATTGTATTGTGATTTTGTCGCCTATTGCTTTGAAACCGGTTCACCTAATTATTCGCATTAAGAAAGTAATAATTTCAACGTAATATACACAAAAATATTTTATCTGAGTTCTTGTGCTTATGCTAAAAATAAAACAAAATCAAGTGAAAACGTTGCAGGTGTGACGGGGTGGAATGGTTGAGCGCGGCGTTTGAAAAATAGTTTGATGTACATGCTAACCACCATTTGCTGACTCAGAAACAGAAACATACGGGCATTTTATAAAGGCGGGAGTGTAGGGCGGCCGGTATTAGTGTGGTGTTCATACTTTTGATCCATATCTTCGAACGACGTTAGCATCTATTTTCCTACTTTGGTGACACTAGCTATTAAAATGTGGGAAATATGTGTGTTTGAACGATTTGAACCCCAAGGTGGAACAACTGTGGGCGTAGTGCCCCAATCTTATGAACACGTGGACCCGGATATTTGTAAGGTTTCAAAAATCTATTTCAAAGCTTATTTATTTTATGATTTGATTCATATGTTTTTTATAAGTTATAGCATAACAAAGAAGAAAGAGTTCAGGCTTTTGTTATGCCTTTTCTACTAAGAACTAAGGTTTGATTTCATAAATATATATACTTTTTATTAATATCATTAAAAACATAAATTTGTGATAGCTTCACCTACTTAGTACTAATTATAATTAATTAATTAATTTAAGTTACTTACATTTACAAATTTTATTAATATTATGAGGAAATCATGGAAGCTTATAAATATCGGTGTTTTTATTTTTTCACATGACAGTTTGCTACATCAGCCCAGACTAAAAGTTATTAACATTGGCAAAAGCTGTTTTATGATTACTTGTGCACAAACTGCACCTGTTCCTTTATTGGACCACAGCTCAAATCAAACGGTTTTTAGGTCAACCGCCCAACCGTTTCATTTCTGTCCGACGTTCACATGAAATTATTAGGGTATCCTCACTAAACTAACTTTTTAAAAAGCATCGAAGTATCGATGCTGTTGCAGATTTTTATACTGTCCACAAGTGGTTGCCGCAAATAATTTATATTATATTCAAATATATACGGCGCGTAGCATTTGAAGATATGTTTCGGTTGATCTGTGCACACATACAGTTTGACAACACAATGTGAAATGCTTTAATTTTTCACTGCAGAGCTATAAGACATACTGGTTGTTGTTTTAATATTTTTTTAGATTTTTATAAGGTAATCAATCAATTATCTCTTAGACCTATAAAAAAGAACTTAAACAAGTAAGAAGGCTCTAGTCGAGAAATCCCGACTAGACGATACCCTGATCCCTATACCTTACGCGTACAGTCAGTGTTTGCAAATATGTGTGTTTGTATGTACGCACATACTGCATACACAACTTCAATGTCCCATATCTCCAGTGTTTCTTAACCGATTTTAATACAAATTTCACAGATTGTCATTATTTTGTTCATTATTTCAAATGCCATCTCAAAGTTTTCAAAATTCAAGATTTTGTTGTTATCGATCACATGTGTATATCGAAAACGGGATGAGTTATCAAAAATCGAAAACAAACTTGTACTGCCTAGGGATTAGGCGAACTTAAGTTCGAAATCTGGAGTCTCTAGCTCTTATAGTCTCTGAGATCGGTTGGCTCATACATACGGACAGACAGACGGACATGGCTTTATCGACTCGGCTGTTGATCCTGATCAAGAATATATATACTTTATGGGGTCGGAGATGCTTCCTTCTGCCCGTTACGTACTTTTGCACAAAACCATTATACCCTTTTTTCCTATTTTTAATGGGATCAGGGTATAAAAATATTTACATTAACATTGAAAAAACACATCTTCTGTTTTTGGTTTATTTTCGTTGTGATTTTGGAATTTTCAGTTACTTTTCTTAAAAATAAAAGCGATCAGCTGTTGGTAATGCAATTTTCTGAGAAATTGTATAATATTTTTTAAACTGTTTTGCAAATGCCAGGCAAGCGGTTATCTTTCGATGTGAACTAATTGGTTTATTGCAGCTTTAACTACGGTAAATCGGCCTCTGAGATTACAGAAATACGCAGGAAAACTGTGTACAATGTTTTAAGTCGCCTTCAACTAGGCGCCCGCGGGCAATAACTCCCAGGGCACAGCGAATTTTGGTCAGAAGGATCAATGAAAATTAAACTTTTCGACCAGAACGTTTGCCAACGAGACAAAGAATAATTGTGGAATTACCATATCACGCGAATGCGTCCAAAAAGCCATTAAAATACCCGATTTGTCAAATCGTGCTGCTCGAAAAAAAACCGTTGATAACGGCGGAGCAAGTTAAAAGACGTTTATGCTATATGATGCTGTTTTATAATGGTGGCCCCAGCAGAGTATGGCGTTGAAAGCACTTAAAAACAAAAATATTATACCGACTTTAAAGTTTAGCATATTGTCAGTAATGGTTTGGGGGTGCATCTCAAGCAAAAGGGTTGGAGAATTTAGCTTTATTGAAAATACAATAGCCAGTGCCAACAAATTTGGATTTATAGATTACGGCATTTTACCAGGACAATGATCTTAAGCACAAGGCAAACATGGTGAGGTGCTGGCTGCTTTTTTATACCCTGATCCCATTAAAAATGAGAAAAAGGGTATAATGGTTTTGTGCAAAAAAATGTAACAGGCAGAAGGAAGTTTCTCCGACTCCATAAAGTATATACATTAGTGATCAGCATTAACAGCCGAGTCGATATAGCCATGTCCGTCTGTCCGTCCGTTTGTCTTTCCGTCCGTATGTATGAACGCGTCGATCTCAGATACTATAAGAGCTAGATACTCCAGATTTCGAACTTAAGATTGCCTAATCTCTAGGCAGTACAAGTTTGTTTTCGATTTTCGATAACTCATCCCGTTTCTGATATACGCATGGATCGATAACAACAAAATCTTGAATTTGGAAAACTTTGAGACGGCGATTGAAACATTAAGCAATACAATGAATGTCTGTAAAATTTTTGTTGAAATCGGTTGAGAAACACCGGAGATATTTGTTACTTGCTCCTATATACCCTCTTTTTCCGATAGCTCTGTTTACGATGCTCATTTGTCTGCTATTAGGTCCGTTTCTTGCATGCTTTCGGATCGCGATTTCCTAGTAGTTCTTGGTGATTTCAATATTGCCGAAGTGGATTTCGTGTCCCGACTCTGGTGCCCTGACCCCCTCGGCTCAGAATGAATTTTTAACTAACTTACTTGGGATATCATTGAATCAAATAAATGATATCCCAAATTCTCTTAATAAAATGCTTGATCTGGTTTTTGTTTTAGATCCATCCTCCTCATCCATTAGCCGATCACAACCCATATCTTATCCAGAAGATTTATACCCAACGTTGGAGTTGTCGATCACTTTACCCTACCGGGGCTATGCCCCAATAGAAATCGTTTAAGCCGAGTACGTCAATTTCGGAAAACCGATTTTGCAAAACTTACTCTGCTGTTGGCCCTGACTGACTGGTCTACCCTCTACGGGTCTGACAATTGGACGTGGCAATCAGTATTTTTTATAATACTTTAAATTCGTTATTTGATTTGTGTGTCCCTTATGGAACGCCAAACAGGTCAAACAAACCTGTGTGGTTTACCAAAGAGTTGACCATTCTAAAAAATCGTGTATCGACACTCTACAAGAGTTTCAGAAAATCAAGATCTCCGTAAGC
Organism: Scaptomyza cyrtandrae; assembly: GCA_035044605.1. Taxonomy (NCBI): domain Eukaryota; kingdom Metazoa; phylum Arthropoda; class Insecta; order Diptera; family Drosophilidae; genus Scaptomyza; species Scaptomyza cyrtandrae. The sequence goes on from JAWNNS010000439.1 coordinate 46,199, forward strand.
TTGTTCTGCATACTTGATTGCTCGTTCCAATTTTTCAGTCCTCAATAACCAATGTTACAGGAATTACCTGACTAGGTGTAGATTACAGTTTCAGCAGGATCCTAAACGGTTTTTTGATTTCGTTAATGCGAAACGCAAGACATCGACTCTTCCATCTAACATATTCTTTGATGAAATGAAAGCCAACTCAGATCAGGCCATTGCCGATCTATTTGCTGAATTTTTTCAAACGACCTATAGCCCTTGTTTTCAACATTGTCGTCATGCCTTACCCCTATCAGCTTAATGCCTCAAATTGCATCTTCATCACAGAGAGTTCACTACTTTGTGATCTTCAGGTTATTAAGCCCACATTTTCTCCAGGACCAGATGGAATACCTAGCTGTGTTCTTAGGTAATGTGCTCAGGATCTTTAAACCTTAAATTGTTTAGTTTGTCCGTGGAGCTATGCTCTTACCCAAAAATTTGGAAAGAGTCATATTATTCCTTCGCACAAAAAAGGAAACAAATCTAATGCTCAAAATTATAGGGGTATCTCTAAGTTGTCTGCTATTCCTAAGATTTTTGAGAAACTAATAACCTCTCAACTTCAACATCTTTGTGAAACAAAGATCTACCACTACTAACTTACTAGAATTCACATCATTTATTATTAAGGGCTTTGAAGACAAATTGCAAACTGATGTTATTTACACTGATTTCAGTAAGGCTATTGACTCTGTAAATCACCTATTTTTAATATATAAACTTAGACTTTTGGGCTTTTCCAATAATTTTATTCTTTGAATTCAAGATTATTTAACTTTTAGAACTCAGAGAGTCTATTTTAATGGCTCAGTTTCTTATTATTTACTCTGTTTATAAACGACCTTCCGTCTGTTATAAATCATTCTCGGGTACTAATGTATGCTGATGATGTAAAATTATGCATGTCAGCTGTAAGTCTTCTGTCTGGTCATAGACTGCACAGTGACTTAGACAATTTTCGAATGCCTTTTTTTAATATCTATATTCTGGATAACCTACCACTGGATCAAATTGATTTGGTTGAGGATTTGGGTATCTTAATGGACCCAAAGCTTAAGTTTGACAAGCATATTGCTTCAATTACAAATCGAGCATCAAGTGCCTTGGGGTTCATTAAGTGCTGGTCGAAGGAATTCGACGACCCCTACTTAACAAAAACTCTTTATGTGGCTCTTGTCCGACTGAGTCTCGAATATGGATCTTGTATATGGTATCCCAAACACAGGATTCATCAGGATAGAATAGAATCGGTACAAAAACAATTTTTGCTCTTTGCCCTTCGGGGTCTTAATTTGGATAATAGTACTAATTTACCTGCTTACCACAGTAGACTTTTACTAATAAATCTTCCCTCTCTTACTAATCGTAGAACTATGCTAGCAATAACCTTTGTTCACAAATTTATAAATGGTGAAATAGATTCCTCGATACTAATCAACCAAATTAACTTTGCTGTACCCATTAAAAGTAGTATAAATCTTATACCTATAGCCCTGCATGCTTGCTTTTCTAACTATGCTATCCATAACCCTTTTCGGATCTTATGTTCATTATATAACAATCTTTCCCACCTTATAACTAGTACCACTTCTGCATGCACTCTAAAAAAAATTGTCTTACGTCATTTGTCTACATGTTCGCGATCTTTGTAACCGGTGCGCCCCTCGGTCGGATGGGCGGGAGGTGGGTCGCTTTGTGCTTGGGACCGCGCGTTAACAAGCCGGTGCTTGGTATCGTTGGGCCACTTGAATGTACTGTTCGTTAGTACATCTACGTTCAATAATATGGAACATTGAAGTTGAGAATGCAATATGCAGTATACGCGTACACACATACACACCTACACACATACTTGCAAGCGTTAAGTATAGGGATCAGGGTATCGTCTAGTCGGGATTTCTCGACTAAAGATTTGACTCGCGCTCAGTTTAAGGAAAATGTAGCATACCGGAGAAAAATCTCTTTAAACGATCTGATACTCTTCTAATAGCTTAGAGCTATAGAGCTGGTGCGTCATCTCTATACTACTACGTTTATGATGTCACCTTTGATGATGAAAACCAACATAATTGTTTTTGTTGTGTTACCAGGTTTCGGACCGATCGCGACGATTCAAGCAGCTGTTTACCAAGCTACAGATTGGGGGATTATTGTATAAAAAGATCGTCATTTTAAAAGTTACTTACATGTTACACGCTTACACGCTTATCGTAAATATGCGTTTTTTCCTTTGAGTGCAATTCCGCAAACTACACAATACACCTAATTTGTATGTTATCTTATGTAATAAAATGTGTAAGCACGGAAATAAAATCTCAAGTTAACGAGTTACGAATCGCGTCTCGTAGCGATTTGAAGGAATTTTTTTGTTTTCTGTTCTGAATTTTTATGGCTTGGGCTTTTCCCTCCGTTAAAATTCTTGATGTTAACCGGCGCGCCAGATAAAAGACTAGAATTGTATTGTATTGTGATTTTGTCGCCTATTGCTTTGAAACCGGTTCACCTAATTATTCGCATTAAGAAAGTAATAATTTCAACGTAATATACACAAAAATATTTTATCTGAGTTCTTGTGCTTATGCTAAAAATAAAACAAAATCAAGTGAAAACGTTGCAGGTGTGACGGGGTGGAATGGTTGAGCGCGGCGTTTGAAAAATAGTTTGATGTACATGCTAACCACCATTTGCTGACTCAGAAACAGAAACATACGGGCATTTTATAAAGGCGGGAGTGTAGGGCGGCCGGTATTAGTGTGGTGTTCATACTTTTGATCCATATCTTCGAACGACGTTAGCATCTATTTTCCTACTTTGGTGACACTAGCTATTAAAATGTGGGAAATATGTGTGTTTGAACGATTTGAACCCCAAGGTGGAACAACTGTGGGCGTAGTGCCCCAATCTTATGAACACGTGGACCCGGATATTTGTAAGGTTTCAAAAATCTATTTCAAAGCTTATTTATTTTATGATTTGATTCATATGTTTTTTATAAGTTATAGCATAACAAAGAAGAAAGAGTTCAGGCTTTTGTTATGCCTTTTCTACTAAGAACTAAGGTTTGATTTCATAAATATATATACTTTTTATTAATATCATTAAAAACATAAATTTGTGATAGCTTCACCTACTTAGTACTAATTATAATTAATTAATTAATTTAAGTTACTTACATTTACAAATTTTATTAATATTATGAGGAAATCATGGAAGCTTATAAATATCGGTGTTTTTATTTTTTCACATGACAGTTTGCTACATCAGCCCAGACTAAAAGTTATTAACATTGGCAAAAGCTGTTTTATGATTACTTGTGCACAAACTGCACCTGTTCCTTTATTGGACCACAGCTCAAATCAAACGGTTTTTAGGTCAACCGCCCAACCGTTTCATTTCTGTCCGACGTTCACATGAAATTATTAGGGTATCCTCACTAAACTAACTTTTTAAAAAGCATCGAAGTATCGATGCTGTTGCAGATTTTTATACTGTCCACAAGTGGTTGCCGCAAATAATTTATATTATATTCAAATATATACGGCGCGTAGCATTTGAAGATATGTTTCGGTTGATCTGTGCACACATACAGTTTGACAACACAATGTGAAATGCTTTAATTTTTCACTGCAGAGCTATAAGACATACTGGTTGTTGTTTTAATATTTTTTTAGATTTTTATAAGGTAATCAATCAATTATCTCTTAGACCTATAAAAAAGAACTTAAACAAGTAAGAAGGCTCTAGTCGAGAAATCCCGACTAGACGATACCCTGATCCCTATACCTTACGCGTACAGTCAGTGTTTGCAAATATGTGTGTTTGTATGTACGCACATACTGCATACACAACTTCAATGTCCCATATCTCCGGTGTTTCTTAACCGATTTTAATACAAATTTCACAGATTGTCATTATTTTGTTCATTATTTCAAATGCCATCTCAAAGTTTTCAAAATTCAAAATTTTGTTGTTATCGATCACATGTGTATATCGAAAACGGGATGAGTTATCAAAAATCGAAAACAAACTTGTACTGCCTAGGGATTAGGCGAACTTAAGTTCGAAATCTGGAGTCTCTAGCTCTTATAGTCTCTGAGATCGGTTGGCTCATACATACGGACAGACAGACGGACGGACAGACGGACATAGCTATATCGACTCGGCTGTTGATCCTGATCAAGAATATATATACTTTATGGGGTCGGAGATGCTTCCTTCTGCCCGTTACGTACTTTTGCGCATAAAAATATTTACATTAACATTGAAAAAACACATCTTCTGTTTTTGGTTTATTTTCGTTGTGATTTTGGAATTTTCAGTTACTTTTCTTAAAAATAAAAGCGATCAGCTGTTGGTAATGCAATTTTCTGAGAAATTGTATAATATTTTTTAAACTGTTTTGCAAATGCCAGGCAAGCGGTTATCTTTCGATGTGAACTAATTGGTTTATTGCAGCTTTAACTACGGTAAATCGGCCTCTGAGATTACAGAAATACGCAGGAAAACTGTGTACAATGTTTTAAGTCGCCTTCAACTAGGCGCCCGCGGGCAATAACTCCCAGGGCACAGCGAATTTTGGTCAGAAGGATCAATGAAAATTAAACTTTTCGACCAGAACGTTTGCCAACGAGACGAAGAATAATTGTGGAATTACCATATCACGCGAATGCGTCCAAAAAGCCATTAAAAGACCCGATTTGTCAAATCGTGCTGCTCGAAAAAAAACCGTTGATAACGGCGGAGCAAGTTAAAAGACGTTTATGCTATATGATGCTGTTTTATAATGGTGGCCCCAGCAGAGTATGGCGTTGAAAGCACTTAAAAACAAAAATATTATACCGACTTTAAAGTTTAGCATATTGTCAGTAATGGTTTAGGGGTGCATCTCAAGCAAAAGGGTTGGAGAACTTAGCTTTATTGAAAATACAATAGCCAGTGCCAACAAATTTAAATTTATAGATTACGGCATTTTACCAGGACAATGATCTTAAGCACAAGGCAAATATGGTGAGGTGCTGGCTGCTTTTTTATACCCTGATCCCATTAAAAATGAGAAAGAGGGTATAATGGTTTTGTGCAAAAAAATGTAACAGGCAGAAGGAAGTTTCTCCGACTCCATAAAGTATATACATTAGTGATCAGCATTAACAGCCGAGTCGATATAGCCATGTCCGTCTGTCCGTCCGTTTGTCTTTCCGTCCGTATGTATGAACGTGTCGATCTCAGAGACTATAATGGCTAGAGACTTCAGATTTGGAACTTAAGATTGCCTAATCTCTAGGCAGTACAAGTTTGTTTTCGATTTTCGATAACTCATCCCGTTTCTGATATACGCATGGATCGATAACAACAAAATCTTGAATTTGGAAAACTTTGAGACGGCGATTGAAACATTAAGCAATATAATGAATGTCTGTAAAATTTTTGTTGAAATCGGTTGAGAAACACCGGAGATATTTGTTATTTGCTCCTATATACCCTCTTCCTCCGATAGCTCTGTTTACGATGCTCATTTGTCTGCTATTAGGTCCGTTTCTTGCATGCTTTCGGATCGCGATTTCCTAGTAGTTCTTGGTGATTTCAATATTGCCGAAGTGGATTTCGTGTCCCGACTCTGGTGCCCTGACCCCCTCGGCTCAGAATGAATTTTTAACTAACTTACTTGGGATATCATTGAATCAAATAAATGATATTCCAAATTCTCTTAATAAAATGCTTGATCTGGTTTTTGTTTTAGATCCATCCTCCTCATCCATTAGCCGATCACAACCCATATCTTATCCAGAAGATTTATACCCAACGTTGGAGTTGTCGATCACTTTACCCTACCGGGGCTATGCCCCAATAGAAATCGTTTAAGCCGAGTACGTCAATTTCGGAAAACCGATTTTGCAAAACTTACTCTGCTGTTGGCCCTGACTGACTGGTCTACCCTCTACGGGTCTGACAATTGGACGTGGCAATCAGTATTTTTTATAATACTTTAAATTCGTTATTTGATTTGTATGTCCCTTATGGAACGCCAAACAGGTCAAACAAACCTGTGTGGTTTACCAAAGAGTTGACAATTCTAAAAAATCGTGTATCGAAACTCTACAAGAGTTTCAGAAAATCAAGATCTCCGTTAGCTTGTTCTGCATACTTGATTGCTCGTTCCAATTTTTCAGTCCTCAATAACCAATGTTACAGGAATTACCTGACTAGGTGTAGATTACAGTTTCAGCAGGATCCTAAACGGTTTTTTGATTTCGTTAATGCGAAACGCAAGACATCGACTCTTCCATCTAACATATTCTTTGATGAAATGAAAGCCAACTCAGATCAGGCCATTGCCGATCTATTTGCTGAATTTTTTCAAACGACCTATAGCCGATGTTTTCAACATTGTCGTCATGCCTTACCCCTATCAGCTTAATGCCTCAAATTGCATCTTCATCAATGAGAGTTTACTACTTTGTGATCTTCAGGTTATTAAGCCCACATTTTCTCCAGGACCAGATGGAATACCTAGCTGTGTTCTTAGGTACTGTGCTCAGGATCTTTGAACCTTAAATTGTTTAGTTTGTCCGTGGAGCTATGCTCTTACCCAAAAATTTGGAAAGAGTCTAATATTATTCCTTCGCACAAAAAAGGAAACAAATCTAATGCTCAAAATTATAGGGGTATCTCTAAGTTGTCTGCTATTCCTAAGATTTTTGAGAAACTAATAACCTCTCAACTTCAACATCTTTGTAAATCTATGAATTCACCGTGCCAGCACGGGTTCATGAAACAAAGATCTACCACTACTAACTTACTAGAATTCACATCATTTATTATTAAGGGCTTTGAAGACAAATTGCAAACTGATGTTATTTACACTGATTTCAGTAAGGCTATTGACTCTGTAAATCACCTATTTTTAATATATAAACTTAAACTTTTGGGCTTTCCCAATAATTTTATTCTTTGAATTCAAGATTATTTATTTAATGGCTCAGTTTCAAAAGCGGTCCAGGTCACTTCTGGTGTTCCACAAGGAAGTTACCTTGGACCGTTATTATTTACTCTGTTTATAAACGACCTTCCGTCTGTTATAAATCATTCTCGGGTACTAATGTATGCTGATGATGTAAAATTATGCATGTCAGCTGTAAGTCTTCTGTCTGGTCATAGACTGCACAGTGACTTAGACAATTTTCGAATGCCTTTTTTTAATATCTATATTCTGGATAACCTACCACTGGATCAAATTGATTTGGTTGAGGATTTGGGTATCTTAATGGACCCAAAGCTTAAGTTTGACAAGCATATTGCTTCAATTACAAATCGAGCATCAAGTGCCTTGGGGTTCATTAAGTGCTGGTCGAAGGAATTCGACGACCCCTACTTAACAAAAACTCTTTATGTGGTTCTTGTCCGACTGAGTCTCGAATATGGATCTTGTATATGGTATCCCAAACATAGGATTCATCAGGATAGAATAGAATCGGTACAAAAACAATTTTTGCTCTTTGCCCTTCGGGGTCTTAATTTGGATAATAGTACTAATTTACCTGCTTACCACAGTAGACTTTTACTAATAAATCTTCCCTCTCTTACTAATCGTAGAACTATGCTAGCAATAACCTTTGTTCACAAATTTATAAATGGTGAAATAGATTCCTCGATACTAATCAACCAAATTAACTTTGCTGTACCCATTAAAAGTAGTATAAATCTTATACCTATAGCCCTGCATGCTTGCTTTTCTAACTATGCTATCCATAACCCTTTTCGGATCTTATGTTCATTATATAACAATCTTTCCCACCTTATAACTAGTACCACTTCTGCATGCACTCTAAAAAAAATTGTCTTACGTCATTTGTCTACATGTTCGCGATCTTCGTAACCGGTGCGCCCCTCGGTCGGATGGGCGGGAGGTGGGTCGCTTTGTGCTTGGGACCGCGCGTTAACAAGCCGGTGCTTGGTATCGTTGGGCCACTTGAATGTACTGTTCGTTAGTACATCTACGTCCAATAATATGGAACATTGAAGTTGAGAATGCAATATGCAGTATACGCGTACACACATACACACATACTTGCAAGCGTTAAGTATAGGGATCAGGGTATCGTCTAGTCGGGATTTCTCGACTAGAGCCTTCTTACTTGTTTTATATTGAATCAGCTTTTTCCAATTGCCGATATTACTAATCTTGTCATATATGTATATAGATTTTATCTAACCTGCTTTTTTATTTACAGGCTTCGATTTACGGCCTAGTGAAATAGCTTTCGTGACCAACGGATAGTTGTTACGGTAATGGAGTAGTGGAAAGACCTTTTTATAGGGTCAAAAACGGCTTATTGCCAATTCGAATGGATATTTTTGTGATGTTACCTTAACAGAAAGGTGATGTAGAAAGGTGAGCTCTCTAGTAACTTATGCAAACATAAATATCCGTCTAGATATAAACAAGAAAGAAGGCTCTAGTCGAGAAATCCCGACTAGACGATACCCTGAACCCTATACTTAACATGTACAGTCAGTGCTTGTACGTATGTGTGTGTGTGTGTAAGCGCGCATACCGCAAACTTAACTTCAATGCTCCATATCTCCAGTCTTTCAACCGATTTTAATAAATTTCAAAGATTTTCATTATTTCGTTTAACAATTCAAATGGTTTTGTGCAAAAGTATGTAACAGGCAGAAGGAAACATCTCCGACACCATAACGTATATATATTCTTGATCAGCATCAACAGCCGAGTCGATATAGCCATGTCCGTCTGTCTGTCCATATGTCTGAACGCGTCGATCTTAGAGACCATAAGAGCTAGAGACTCCAGATTTGAGTTGAGTGTGCAGTATGCGAGTAGACACACTCACACACACAAACTTTTAAGCACTGACTGTACGCATAAAGTATATGGTTCAGGGTATCGTCTAGTTGCGATTTCTCGACTAGAGCCTTCTTACTTTTTTTTTTAATTTTTATAAGCGTCTCGCGATTTGTTTACTTTTTAGGCTATTGGAATTCCCGACCACTAAACTTTTTAACCGTTTGTTCTTTTGCGAAACCCGTTTTTGACTTGAATTAAACTGTTCTTATACCCTGAACCCATTAAAAATGGGTAACAAGGTTATAATGGTTTTGTGTAACAGGCAGCAGGAAGCATCTTCGACCCCATTAAGTAATTTTTGTTGAAATCGGTTGAGAAACACCGGAGATATTTGTTATTTGCTCCTATATACCCTCTTCCTCCGATAGCTCTGTTTACGATGCTCATTTGTCTGCTATTAGGTCCGTTTCTTGCATGCTTTCGGATCGCGATTTCCTAGTAGTTCTTGGTGATTTCAATATTGCCGAAGTGGATTTCGTGTCCCGACTCTGGTGCCCTGACCCCCTCGGCTCAGAATGAATTTTTAACTAACTTACTTGGGATATCATTGAATCAAATAAATGATATCCCAAATTCTCTTAATAAAATGCTTGATCTGGTTTTTGTTTTAGATCCATCCTCCTCATCCATTAGCCGATCACAACCCATATCTTATCCAGAAGATTTATACCCAACGTTGGAGTTGTCGATCACTTTACCCTACCGGGGCTATGCCCCAATAGAAATCGTTTAAGCCGAGTACGTCAATTTCGGAAAACCGATTTTGCAAAACTTACTCTGCTGTTGGCCCTGACTGACTGGTCTACCCTCTACGGGTCTGACAATTGGACGTGGCAATCAGTATTTTTTATAATACTTTAAATTCGTTATTTGATTTGTATGTCCCTTATGGAACGCCAAACAGGTCAAACAAACCTGTGTGGTTTACCAAAGAGTTGACAATTTTAAAAAATCGTGTATCGAAACTCTACAAGAGTTTCAGAAAATCAAGATCTCCGTTAGCTTGTTCTGCATACTTGATTGCTCGTTCCAATTTTTCAGTCCTCAATAACCAATGTTACAGGAATTACCTGACTAGGTGTAGATTACAGTTTCAGCAGGATCCTAAACGGTTTTTTGATTTCGTTAATGCGAAACGCAAGACATCGACTCTTCCATCTAACATATTCTTTGATGAAATGAAAGCCAACTCAGATCAGGCCATTGCCGATCTATTTGCTGAATTTTTTCAAACGACCTATAGCCGATGTTTTCAACATTGTCGTCATGCCTTACCCCTATCAGCTTAATGCCTCAAATTGCATCTTCATCAAAGAGAGTTTACTACTTTGTGATCTTCAGGTTATTAAGCCCACATTTTCTCCAGGACCAGATGGAATACCTAGCTGTGTTCTTAGGTACTGTGCTCAGGATCTTTGAACCTTAAATTGTTTAGTTTGTCCGTGGAGCTATGCTCTTACCCAAAAATTTGGAAAGAGTCTAATATTATTCCTTCGCACAAAAAAGGAAACAAATCTAATGCTCAAAATTATAGGGGTATCTCTAAGTTGTCTGCTATTCCTAAGATTTTTGAGAAACTAATAACCTCTCAACTTCAACATCTTTGTAAATCTATGAATTCACCGTGCCAGCACGGGTTCATGAAACAAAGATCTACCACTACTAACTTACTAGAATTCACATCATTTATTATTAAGGGCTTTGAAGACAAATTGCAAACTGATGTTATTTACACTGATTTCAGTAAGGCTATTGACTCTGTAAATCACCTATTTTTAATATATAAACTTAAACTTTTGGGCTTTCCCAATAATTTTATTCTTTGAATTCAAGATTATTTATTTAATGGCTCAGTTTCAAAAGCGGTCCAGGTCACTTCTGGTGTTCCACAAGGAAGTTACCTTGGACCGTTATTATTTACTCTGTTTATAAACGACCTTCCGTCTGTTATAAATCATTCTCGGGTACTAATGTATGCTGATGATGTAAAATTATGCATGTCAGCTGTAAGTCTTCTGTCTGGTCATAGACTGCACAGTGACTTAGACAATTTTCGAATGCCTTTTTTTAATATCTATATTCTGGATAACCTACCACTGGATCAAATTGATTTGGTTGAGGATTTGGGTATCTTAATGGACCCAAAGCTTAAGTTTGACAAGCATATTGCTTCAATTACAAATCGAGCATCAAGTGCCTTGGGGTTCATTAAGTGCTGGTCGAAGGAATTCGACGACCCCTACTTAACAAAAACTCTTTATGTGGCTCTTGTCCGACTGAGTCTCGAATATGGATCTTGTATATGGTATCCCAAACACAGGATTCATCAGGATAGAATAGAATCGGTACAAAAACAATTTTTGCTCTTTGCCCTTCGGGGTCTTAATTTGGATAATAGTACTAATTTACCTGCTTACCACAGTAGACTTTTACTAATAAATCTTCCCTCTCTTACTAATCGTAGAACTATGCTAGCAATAACCTTTGTTCACAAATTTATAAATGGTGAAATAGATTCCTCGATACTAATCAACCAAATTAACTTTGCTGTACCCATTAAAAGTAGTATAAATCTTATACCTATAGCCCTGCATGCTTGCTTTTCTAACTATGCTATCCATAACCCTTTTCGGATCTTATGTTCATTATATAACAATCTTTCCCACCTTATAACTAGTACCACTTCTGCATGCACTCTAAAAAAAATTGTCTTACGTCATTTGTCTACATGTTCGCGATCTTTGTAACCGGTGCGCCCCTCGGTCGGATGGGCGGGAGGTGGGTCGCTTTGTGCTTGGGACCGCGCGTTAACAAGCCGGTGCTTGGTATCGTTGGGCCACTTGAATGTACTGTTCGTTAGTACATCTACGTCCAATAATATGGAACATTGAAGTTGAGAATGCAATATGCAGTATACGCGTACACACATACACACATACTTGCAAGCGTTAAGTATAGGGATCAGGGTATCGTCTAGTCGGGATTTCTCGACTAGAGCCTTCTTACTTGTTTTATATTGAATCAGCTTTTTCCAATTGCCGATATTACTAATCTTGTCATATATGTATATAGATTTTATCTAACCTGCTTTTTTATTTACAGGCTTCGATTTACGGCCTAGTGAAATAGCTTTCGTGACCAACGGATAGTTGTTACGGTAATGGAGTAGTGGAAAGACCTTTTTATAGGGTCAAAAACGGCTTATTGTCAATTCGAATGGATATTTTTGTGATGTTACCTTAACAGAAAGGTGATGTAGAAAGGTGAGCTCTCTAGTAACTTATGCAAACATAAATATCCGTCTAGATATAAACAAGAAAGAAGGCTCTAGTCGAGAAATCCCGACTAGACGATACCTACAAGAGTTTCAGAAAATCAAGATCTCCGTTAGCTTGTTCTGCATACTTGATTGCTCGTTCCAATTTTTCAGTCCTCAATAACCAATGTTACAGGAATTACCTGACTAGGTGTAGATTACAGTTTCAGCAGGATCCTAAACGGTTTTTTGATTTCGTTAATGCGAAACGCAAGACATCGACTCTTCCATCTAACATATTCTTTGATGAAATGAAAGCCAATTCAGATCAGGCCATTGCCGATCTATTTGCTGAATTTTTTCAAACGACCTATAGCCGATGTTTTCAACATTGTCGTCATGCCTTACCCCTATCAGCTTAATGCCTCAAATTGCATCTTCATCAAAGAGAGTTCACTACTTTGTGATCTTCAGGTTATTAAGCCCACATTTTCTCCAGGACCAGATGGAATACCTAGCTGTGTTCTTAGGTACTGTGCTCAGGATCTTTGAACCTTAAATTGTTTAGTTTGTCCGTGGAGCTATGCTCTTACCCAAAAATTTGGAAAGAGTCTAATATTATTCCTTCGCACAAAAAAGGAAACAAATCTAATGCTCAAAATTATAGGGGTATCTCTAAGTTGTCTGCTATTCCTAAGATTTTTGAGAAACTAATAACCTCTCAACTTCAACATCTTTGTAAATCTATGAATTCACCGTGCCAGCACGGGTTCATGAAACAAATATCTACCACTACTAACTTACTAGAATTCACATCATTTATTATTAAGGGCTTTGAAGACAAATTGCAAACTGATGTTATTTACACTGATTTCAGTAAGGCTATTGACTCTGTAAATCACCTATTTTTAATATATAAACTTAAACTTTTGGGCTTTCCCAATAATTTTATTCTTTGAATTCAAGATTATTTATTTAATGGCTCAGTTTCAAAAGCGGTCCAGGTCACTTCTGGTGTTCCACAAGGAAGTTACCTTGGACCGTTATTATTTACTCTGTTTATAAACGACCTTCCGTCTGTTATAAATCATTCTCGGGTACTAATGTATGCTGATGATGTAAAATTATGCATGTCAGCTGTAAGTCTTCTGTCTGGTCATAGACTGCACAGTGACTTAGACAATTTTCGAATGCCTTTTTTTAATATCTATATTCTGGATAACCTACCACTGGATCAAATTGATTTGGTTGAGGATTTGGGTATCTTAATGGACCCAAAGCTTAAGTTTGACAAGCATATTGCTTCAATTACAAATCGAGCATCAAGTGCCTTGGGGTTCATTAAGTGCTGGTCGAAGGAATTCGACGACCCCTACTTAACAAAAACTCTTTATGTGGCTCTTGTCCGACTGAGTCTCGAATATGGATCTTGTATATAATATCCCAAACATAGGATTCATCAGGATAGAATAGAATCGGTACAAAAACAATTTTTGCTCTTTGCCCTTCGGGGTCTTAATTTGGATAATAGTACTAATTTACCTGCTTACCACAGTAGACTTTTACTAATAAATCTTCCCTCTCTTACTAATCGTAGAACTATGCTAGCAATAACCTTTGTTCACAAATTTATAAATGGTGAAATAGATTCCTCGATACTAATCAACCAAATTAACTTTGCTGTACCCATTAAAAGTAGTATAAATCTTATACCTATAGCCCTGCATGCTTGCTTTTCTAACTATGCTATCTATAACCCTTTTCGGATCTTATGTTCATTATATAACAATCTTTCCCACCTTATAACTAGTACCACTTCTGCATGCACTCTAAAAAAAATTGTCTTACGTCATTTGTCTACATGTTCGCGATCTTCGTAACCGGTGCGCCCCTCGGTCGGATGGGCGGGAGGTGGGTCGCTTTGTGCTTGGGACCGCGCGTTAACAAGCCGGTGCTTGGTATCGTTGGGCCACTTGAATGTACTGTTCGTTAGTACATCTACGTCCAATAATATGGAACATTGAAGTTGAGAATGCAATATGCAGTATACGCGTACACACATACACACATACTTGCAAGCGTTAAGTATAGGGATCAGGGTATCGTCTAGTCGGGATTTCTCGACTAGAGCCTTCTTACTTGTTTTATATTGAATCAGCTTTTTCCAATTGCCGATATTACTAATCTTGTCATATATGTATATAGATTTTATCTAACCTGCTTTTTTATTTACAGGCTTCGATTTACGGCCTAGTGAAATAGCTTTCGTGACCAACGGATAGTTGTTACGGTAATGGAGTAGTGGAAAGACCTTTTTATAGGGTCAAAAACGGCTTATTGCCAATTCGAATGGATATTTTTGTGATGTTACCTTAACAGAAAGGTGATGTAGAAAGGTGAGCTCTTTAGTAACTTATGCAAACATAAATATCCGTCTAGATATAAACAAGAAAGAAGGCTCTAGTCGAGAAATCCCGACTAGACGATACCCTGAACCCTATACTTAACATGTACAGTCAGTGCTTGTACGTATGTGTGTGTGTGTGTAAGCGCGCATACCGCAAACTTAACTTCAATGCTCCATATCTCCAGTCTTTCAACCGATTTTAACAAATTTCAAAGATTTTCATTATTTCGTTTAACAATTCAAATTCAAGATTTTGTTGTTATCGATTGTATATCGAAAACGGGAAGAGTTATCGAAAATCGAAAACAAACTTGTACTTCCTAGGCCCTAGGGATTAGTAGAGCTTAAATTTCAAATCTGAAGTCTCTAGCTCTTATAGTCTCTGAGATCGACGCATTCATACATACGGACAGACGGACAGACCTGATCCCTGAACCCACTAAAAATGGGTAAAAAGGGTATAATGGTTTTGGGCAAAAGTATGTAACAGGCAGAAGGAAACATCTCCGACACCATAACGTATATATATTCTTGATCAGCATCAACAGCCGAGTCGATATAGCCATGTCCGTCTGTCTGTCCATATGTCTGAACGCGTCGATCTTAGAGACCATAAGAGCTAGAGACTCCAGATTTGAGTTGAGTGTGCAGTATGCGAGTAGACACACTCACACACACAAACTTTTAAGCACTGACTGTACGCATAAAGTATATGGTTCAGGGTATCGTCTAGTTGCGATTTCTCGACTAGAGCCTTCTTACTTTTTTTTTTAATTTTTATAAGCGTCTCGCGATTTGTTTACTTTTTAGGCTATTGGAATTCCCGACCACTAAACTTTTTAACCGTTTGTTCTTTTGCGAAACCCGTTTTTGACTTGAATTAAACTGTTCTTATACCCTGAACCCATTAAAAATGGGTAACAAGGTTATAATGGTTTTGTGTAACAGGCAGCAGGAAGCATCTTCGACCCCATAAAGTATATATATTTTTGATCAGTATTAACAGCCGAGTCTATATAGCCATGTCCGTCCGTATGTATAAACGCTTCGATCTCAGAGACTATAATAGCTAGAAACTCCAGAGTTGGAACATAAGCTCGCCTTATTTCTAGGCAACACAAGTATGTGTTTCGTAACTCTTCCTGTGAAATTTTTATTGAAATCGGTTGAGAAACACCAGAGATATGGAACTTTGAAGTTGAGTATGCAGTATGCGCTTACACACACAAACACATACTTGCAAGCACTGACTGTACGCGTAAAGTATAGGGATCAGGGTATCGTCTAGTCGGAATTTCTCGACTAGAGCCTTCTTACTTGTTTTTGTTTTGTTTTGTTCAAGTGGCGCCTAGTATAAATTAATTTGAAGCTTTGAACTTGTTTTTTTTTATACCCTGATCTTATTAAAAATAGGAAAAAAGGGTATAATGGTTTTGTGCAAAAGTATGTAACAGGCAGAAGGAAGCATCTCCGACCCCATAAAATATTTATATTCTTGATCAGCATCAACAGCCGAGTCGATTTAGCCATGTCCGTCTGTCCGTCCGTCTGTCTGACTGTCTGTCTGTATGTATAAACGCGTCGATCTCAGAGACTATCAAAACAAGAAACTCCAGATTTGGAACTTAAGCTCGCCTTATCCCTAGGCAGTACAAGTTTGTTTACGATTTTCGATAACTCATCCCGTTACCGATATACACATGGGATCGATAACAACAAAATTTTGAATATTGAAAACTTTGAGATGGCATTTAAAATATTAAACAAAATAATGACAACCTGTGAAATTTTTATTAAAATCTGTTGAGAAACACCGGAGATATGGGACATAATGACAACCTGTGAAATTTTTATTAAAATCGGTTGAGAAACACCGGAGATATGGGACATTGAAGTTTTCTATGCAGTTTGCAGTGTGCGTGTACACACATACTTGCAAGCACTGACTGTACGCGTAAAGTATAAGGTTCAGGGTATCGTCTAGTTGGGATTTCCCGACTAGAGCCTTCTAACTTGTTTGTTTTGTGTGCTCGGTGGAGTAGGTAGAGCGGTTGGGGGTTCTGTTACGCAAAGAATATTTTGATGCTTATGGAGTCAGTATATTTGTGCGTGTGTAGTCGTCTAATATTTATTTCGTCGACGTAAAGCAAAAAAAAAAAAAAAGAAAGCTATATTCGGCGTGCCGAATATTATATACACTTGAAAAACCTTCATGTTCTTAATAGTACAATTTTGTCAAAGATGCCTTTGTATGGCATCTATAAGGTATAAAAGTGTCATATGGTCGATGTGAGCAACAAAATAAGACGCTGAGCAAGCTTGATACCTCAAAAAGGGTGGGACTAGTTCGCGTTGAAAGAGACAGACAGGGCTATATAGACTAAGCTCGCGATGCTATTCGAGAATTTACATACTTTATATCAGCGGTCGGGGAACTTTTTTAATCATTACCTCAAAATATTGTTGTGTAAGTTGCCATTTCCCCATAGTGATGAGCAAAAAAAAAATTCAACAGAATAGAAAATGGTTAAATATATACCTATTTAATGAATTACCCCATGGCGAAGAGCTTTATGTAGTCGGATATGTTTTCTTCTATGCTTTACACATGTCATAACCAAATTTATATAAACTTTTAAAGTATATAAACCACAATTTTGAAAAACAGCTGTGACAAGTGGCTTTTTGGTTTCGGTGTCTTGCGCTTTGCTTTTATTCAATGCAAAGTAGCAGAAATTTATTTCTTTCTTTCTTTTCTCTCTCTGTTTTTGGCAAGTGCTATAAAAAGCGTTTTGCGTTTGGGCTTATTAGATTTCACTCAAACGTCAGCACAGCAACACATAAAAATATCCTCAATTATCAAAAAATGTCGAAGTTCTTTGGAATTGTTTTGATCTTTGCATCTTTGGTCCTAGCAAACGCTGCACCAACACCAGGCCAACACGATCTGGACGCACAGACGGCCATCAATAAGATTATCGGTGAGTTAATTTAATGTTTTCAAGTCAAGCCTTCAGGTTAACATGTTTTTTTTAAATTTTTTTTTTTTCATTGCAGCTGCCTACAATCGTATTCCAGGGCCCTCGATTGTTTATCCATGGGAGGTGGCCACACTTATCGATCCTAATACATATGTGCCCCACTACTTATAACACATTTGTAATCCCAACTACCTGAAGTTTGTAACTTGATTATTATTGGACGTAGATGTACTAACGGACAGTACATTCAAGTGGCCCAACGATACCAAGCACCGGCTTGTTAACGCGCGGACCCAAGCATAAAGCGACCCACCTCCCGCCCTTCCGACCGAGGGGCGCACCGCATAACGTGCGGTTACGAAGATCGCGAACATGTAGACAAATGACGTAAGATAATTTTTTTTAGAGAGCATGCAGAAGTGGTACTAGTAATAAGGTGGGAAAGATCGTTATATACTGAACATAAGATCCGAAAAGGGTTATGGATAGCATAGTTAGAAAAGCAAGCATGCAGGGCTATTGGTAAAAAATGTCTACTACTTCTAATAGGTACAGCAAAATTAATTTGGTTGATTAGTATGGGGGAATCTATTTCACCATTTATTAATTTGTGAACAAAGGTTATTGCTAGCATAGTTCTACGATGATTAAGAGAGGGAAGATTTATTAGTAAAAGTCTACTGTGGTAAGCAGGTAAATTAGTACTATTGTCCCAGTTAAGACCCCGAAGGGCAAAGAGCAAAAATTGTTTTTGTACCGATTCTATTCTATCCTGATGAGTCCTGTATTTGGGATACCATATACAAGATCCATGTTCAAGAATAGGTCGGACAAGAGACACATAAAGAGTTTTTGTTAAGTAGGGGTCGTCGAATTCCTTCGACCAGCGTTTAATGAACCCCAAGACACTTGATGCTCGATTTGAGATTAAAGCAATGTGGTTGTCAAACTTAAGCTTTGGGTCCATTAAGATACCCAAATCCTCAACCAAATCAATCCGATCCAATGGTAGGTTATCCAGAAGATAGATATTAAAAAAAGGCATTCGCCTATAAAAAGACATAACTTTGCATTTACTGCAATTGAGATGCAGTAAATTTACTCTGCACCAAGTTTGAAAATTGTCTAAGTCACTTTGCAGTCTATGACCAGACAGAAGACTTGCAGCTGACATGCATAGTTTTACATCATCAGCATACATTAGTACCCGAGAATGATTAATAACAGACAAAAGGTCGTTTATGAACAGTGTAAATAATAACGGTCCAAGGTGACTTCCTTGTGGAACACCAGAAGTGACCTGCACCGCTTTAGATACTGAGCCATTAAAATAGACTCTCTGAGTTCTGGAAGTTAAATAATCTTGAATCCAAAGGATAAGATTATTGGGAAAGCCCAAAAGTTTAAGTTTATAAATTAACAGGAGGTGATTTACAGAGTCAAAAGCCTTACTGAAATCAGTGTAAATAACATCAGTTTGCAATTTGTCTTCAAAGCCCTTAATAACAAATGATGTGAATTCTAGTAAGTTAGTAGAGGTAGATCTATGTTTCATGAACCCGTGCTGGCACGGTGAAATCATAGATTTACAAAGATGTTGAAGATGAGAGGTTATTAGTTTCTCAAAAATCTTAGGAATAGCAGACAACTTGGAGATACCCCTATAATTTTGAGCATTAGATTTGTTTCCTTTTTTGTGCAAAGGAATAATATAAGACTCTTTCCAAATTTTTGGGAAAGAGCATAGCTCTACGGACATACTAAAAACTTTATGCAAAGGTTTTACAAGATCCTGAGCACAGTACCTAAGCACACAGCTTGGTGTTCCATCAGGTCCTGGAGGAAATGTGGGCTTTATAACCAGAAGATCACAAAGTAGTGAGCTCTCTGTGATTTCTGGTATGAAAATGCAATTTGAGGCATTAAGCTGATAGGGATAAGGCGTGACGACTGGTTGAAAACAAGGGCTATAGGTCGTTTGAAAAAATTCAGCAAATAGATCGGCAATGGCCTGATCTGAATTGGCTTTCATTTTATCAAAGAATATATTAGATGGAAGAGTCGATGTCTTGCGTTTCGCATTAACGAAATCAAAAAACCGTTTAGGATCCTGCTGAAACTGTAATCTACACCTAGTCAGGTAATTCCTGTAACATTGGTTATTGAGGACTGAAAAGTTGGAACGAGCAATCAAGTATGCAGAACAAGCTAACTGAGAGCTTGATTTTCTGAAACTCTTGTAGAGTTTCGATTTACGGTTTTTCAGAATAGTCAACTCTCTGGTAAACCACACAGGTTTGTTTGACCTGTTTGGCGTTCCATAAGGGACACACAAATCAAATAAAGAATTTAAAGTATTATAAAAAATACTGATTGCCACGTCCAAATTGTCAGACCCGTAGAGGGTAGACCAGTCAGTCAGGGCCAGCAGCCGAGTAAGTTTTGCGAAATCGGTTTTCCGAAATTGACGTACTCGGCTTAAACGATTTCTACTGGGGAATAGCCCCCGGTAGGGTAAAGTGATCGACACCTCCAACGTTGGGTGGTATAAATCCTCTGGATAAGATATGGGCTGTGATCGGGTAATGGATGAGGAGGACGGATCCAAAACAAAAACCAGATCAAGCATTTTATTAAGAGAATTTGGGATATCATTTATTTGATTCAATGATATCCCAAGTAAATCAATCAAGAATTCATTCTGAGCCGAGGGGGTCAGTGCGCCAGAGTCGGAACAAGAAATCCAAGTAACTTCAGCAATATTGAAATCACCGAGAACTACAAGGATATCGCGATCGAAAAGCATGCAAGAAACGGACATTATAGCAGACAAATGAGCATCGTAGACAGAGTTATCAGAGGTTGGGGGTATATATGAACAAGTTATAAAAACACCAACACCATTAAAAGTCAACTTAATAGCAACAAATTCAATATCCATAGAACCACCTACTATTACTGTCTCCGAAAAATAATTTTCATCAACAGCAATAAGCACACCTCCGCCACGTCGAAGTGTACGGTCTTTTCTATAAATACAGTATCTGTTGCATACTACTTCAGAATTAAGAATGTCATGCCTTAACCAAGTTTCAGTTAAGGCAATGACATGAAAGGGAAATGCAAGGCTATTAAGGTACAAACTACTGAGTTTGCTACAAATACCTCTAACGTTCTGATAGCCAAGTACCAAAGAAGCTGTTAGTTTTTTGAACTATCAGAAACGAGAAGAGTTTGAGGCAACGCTACTGGGGTGGGAGATACAATAGGAGACTTAGGCAAAGCTACTGGGGTGGGAGATAAAATCGGAGGCCGATTTTTTTTCCTGGCAGTATATTCATTAACAACAATGTGCTCCGGCCAAAACTCTTTGCAACATATAGAGCTAAAGTTTTTTTTCGAGACACTGATTTTAAACGACGAGATATTCCTAGTATAATTAAATTTGAATTTCTCCACCGTGAAATTTGCTTTCGATTTGGCCTTAATATAGACCGTGACATCTTCTGATGTCAAATCAGGGGGAAGCCTTGAAACAAATACTTGTTTTTTAGGTGGAACGGCTACAAATTTTTTAATTATGTCTTCAACCGAAGATACATTTTTATCTAATGGAATATTTGGCTCTATGGGTATATTAGGTTTGTTTGGTTGAGCTACGTCAACTTTACTCACCACCAAAGAGACCGAAGGACTGGGATTAGATGAAACAACATCCATAGGGACTATAGCGTTTACATCCGTTATCTCGTTAATTATAGGGACTGGGGCAGAAGAATTGTTTTTTAGCCTATTTTTATTTTTGGTCTCGGGATTGTTTGGCTGAAATTCAGACATGACCGGTCCCGATGACGGCCCAACATTGGCTCTTTTGCGCTTAGGAGAATCAGTCAAGAGATTTTTCTCCTTAAAGTTTCTCTGCACAATTGAGAAATTATCGCACAATTTTTTCAATTGGCCGAAAACTCCCTCAAACCCAAGCTGAGTCTCCATAGAGTTTGCCATGTCTTTTTTCCGCTCCAAACAAGACCAACATGGCCACTCTAAATTAGTAGTGCCCATCAAGTCGATGACTCGGCCGTTAAATAAAATCAATAACTAAAATGAAATCAGCCTACGTATTTCTGTTGTGCTGAATTGTACGCAGCATATACAGTCATTGCTTGTATGCATGTATGTGTGTGTGTGTGCACGCGTGTACAAAAAGTGAATGCAATACTGCGCTACTGAATGGGTTACTTACCTTAAATCTTCGAAACCGCCCTTCGGTGTTTCTCAACAGATTTTGATGAAATTTGTTCGGTTATTTATTATTTTGTTCGTAATTTCTTACGTACACGCTCAAGAATTTCCAAATGCAAGCTTTTAGTGTTTTCGTTACCATGTGCATATCGAAAATGGTAAGATTTATTGATTGTCAGAGGAGCCAAGTTTAGTTGTAGGACAAACGGTAATTGGGGTCCTTAAAGATACCGCAAAGAGTAACTTGACTTATAGAAAATCATGCGTTTTTGCACCAATAAACTGATGGAGAAGAGTAAAAATGTTATATAATATAGTCCAGTTTGTTAAGTCTAAGCAAAAATACAATTGACAAAACATGTAGCATTTTCCTATCGTTTAAGTTCAGAGACGTAGCGTGCCAATACTACTTTAAGCATTTGCTGACTAGCAATATCAAAATTTGTATGTTAATTGGACGTAGATGTACTAACGGACAGTACATTCAAGTGGCCCAACGATACCAAGCACCGGCTTGTTAACGTGCGGACCCAAGCTCAAAGCGACCCACCTCCCGTCCATCCGACCGAGGGGCGCATCGCGTAACGTGCGGTTACGATGATCGCGAACATGTAGACAATTGACATAACACAATGGGAAAGATCGTTATATAATGAACATAAGATCCGAAAAGGGTTATGGTCAGCATAGTTAGAAAAGCAAGCATGCAGGGCTATAGGTAAACAATTTCTACTACTTTTAATTTTAATTTGGTTGATTAGTATCGGGGAATCTATTTCACCATTTATTAATTTGTGAACAAAGGTTATTGCTAGCATAGTTCTACGATTAGTAAGAGAGGGAAGATTTATTAGTAAAAGTTTGCTGTGGTAAGCAGTACCAGTACTATTATCCCTATTAAAACCCCGGCAAAAAAAAAATTATTTGTGTACCGTATAAATTTCAGTTCTATAGAACAATATTGAGGTAACTAAAGCTTTCCCGATAGTCATTCTCGTATAAACCGACAGCCAGGGCCAGGATTCGAATATGGTTCCATCTGTCTGTTACAAACAGCTGCACAAAACTATTATTCCCATTTCAAAATTTCATTAGCTCGCGGTAAAAAAAAACTTTAAGCCATAATGTAAACTAATAATAATAATATACAATTCATTCTTATATTAACCAGCTGCCATAGCCAGGGTTCGAGGATGATTCCTTCTATCTGTTACAGACAGTTGCAAAAAAACAAAACTGTTATACCCTTTTCCTGGTGTAGTTTTTGGAAATTATCATGTTTTGTGAATTAACCGATAACTATCTATAAAGTCCAATCAACGAGTATGTAAACACATGAGTGGAAAATAGCCGCACTTTTTATACCCTGATCCCATTACAAATGGGGAAAATGGGTATAATGGTTTTGTGCAAAAGTATGTAACAGGCAGAAGGAAGCTTCTCCGACCCCATCAAGTATATATATTCATAATCAGCATCAACAGCCGAGTCGATATAGCCATGTCAGTCTGTCCGTCCGTTCGTCTGTCCGTCCGTATGAACGCGTCGATCTCAGAGACTATAAGAGCTAGAGACTCCAGATTTGGAACTTAAGCTCGCCTAATCCCTAGGCAGTACAAGTTTGTTTTCCATTTTCGATAACTTTTCCCGATTTTGATATACACAAGGGATCGATAACAACAAAATATTGAATTTGGAAAACTTTGAGACGGCGTTTGAAACATTTAACAAAATCACAATCTGTGAAATTTTTATTAAAATCGGTTAAGAAACACATGATGTTGGACTTAACTTATTTGGTCGGGCTGCTCTTGTTTGTTGCTGTAAATTTTGGTGCATCCAGATCTTTTTTTTTGTACTTTGTGCTCTGAGACGTTGAGTTTTGTTAAAGGTCTATGAGTGATGTTTGAGTTGATTATGTCGCCAAGGTGACCATAATGATGTTAAAAGTACTGATGCTAATTTCTGAGTTGCGTGCAGTATAGCCTGATGACAGCGACATTATTCCAGTGTATTTAGTTGTATGGTTGACGATGTTCCGTTGCATACGGTTTGTAGTTCCATTACAGAATACGTTGCAAAGATCCAATTATTAGAATGGTGTGTTTTTGTTCATTCCATTTTGGTTGCTCTGTGAGTTAGTTGACATATTGCTTTGTTGTTAAAGAGTTGAAACTCACACCGATTGTTAACTGTGGTTTTTTTTACAGCTATAATAGGAGTTTGAGATCACATAATCGCCAGCTTGTTGAGTCTCATTTCGGAATTGTCACAATATCAAGAAGTTCTTTTATTGATGATGACACTAGTGGTAGCATTGTTCTAAATATTACGTTAATGTGCCTTCTTTTCGTATAATTCTGTGCAGGTGAATAACGTTGGATGATGTTACTGGTACTATTTGATCTTGTAACAAATGATCCAACTGATCATTAGCTACGAGACTGATCGTAATCGGGATCCGACACGGCTGCACTGCTGTCGGCCAATGCGCCGAAAAGCACACCATGGGAATGTGGGCGCAGCAGGACCCGCACAATCGGATGCTGCGGCGTCGCCATGTTAGCAAACGGGAAACTGCAACAACAGCTGGAGCCCTCGCCAATAGTTCACCCGTTAAACCAAAGGAGGGTAGGATCACGGCCTTTGTGTCAATAGTGGATACCCGAATATAAGAATATAAGACTCGATGGACAAGAGAAAGTAGTACCTCTACTGGTCATGGCGACAATGCTGGATGGCGTTATCTTATGCATTGACTTTTTGTGCAGAATTCGCGCTAAATTCAGTGCGAACGAGCCTTCTTGCAACTATCTCAGCCACCCGATTCCCAATCCTCTTTTCATGACCCCGTTCCAACTGACGACGACGACCAATACGACAACGCAGGACGCATTCAACAACTGAGCTAGCCGACCACGTAGAGACAGCGCAGGCTAGTGTCGCACCAACGAGCCTCTACAACTAAAACACACCAGGATTCTGTGAAGGCAACGAAGAATAAGACGCAGCAAGAGTGGTCGTTCAACAGAACATTCAACAGGCATCGCAGGATGCTGAAATCTTCAGTCTTCGATGGCAGTACTGGAGGCCAACATTGGGTTCGTTAGTACTACTACGACAATATTACCTTTCCAAGGCCACGGAATTATTCGCCGCAAAACTGCCAGCAAAATATGAAGTGACATATAAAGTAATGAAGTGCCATATAAAGTAATGAAGTTTATTTCACCGAACACGGTACGAGTTCAAAGTCACGTCGGACGACAATGTAAAACTGCAATCCTAGCCGACCTCATTGAGTTAAACGTAAGAGAAGATGAAGGGCCAGATGTATCACAAACAGAAAATGACGACAGCGGCGGCAAATAATTAACAGCAGCAGTGTTTACGGGGCCACTTTAATTGGTGCGCTGCTATAACGTCCACCGGCGGAAACATCGACGTCGCCACATCTACTAGTCTGACACCTTTGGAGTGGCAGCGCGCTTTGGGCCCATGGGCTACCCATCACCGTTTCCGGCCTCACTATCACCTGCGTATAAGTCCTGGTGGCTGAATGACCAGACCGTCCTTCGGTCGACAAACTGTTCGGAAGTCAGTTCGACTGCGCCCAGACGAGCCATGACGTCAGCGATAAAGGAACAAGACGAAGACGACGCGGGCCAAGACGTGAGTTGAAGGGAGAGTGTGTATATCGAAAACGGGATGAGTTATCGAAAATCGAAAACAAACTTGTACTGCCTAGGGATTAGGCGAGCTTAAGTTCCAAATCTGGAGTCTCTAGCTCTTATAGTCTCTGAGATCGGTTGGCTCATACATACGGACAGACGGACAGACAGACGGACAGACGGACGGACAGACGGACATGGCTATATCGACTCGGCTGTTGATGCTGATCAATAATATATATACTTTATGGGGTCGGGGAAGCTTCCTTCTGCCCGTTACATACTTTTGCACAAAACCATTATACCCTTTTTTCCCATTTTTAATGGGATCAGGGTATAAAAACCAATCAAATTCATTAAATAAGGCTAGATGAGTATATTTTTAGAAGGATGCATATTTCGGGCCGCCGGAGGCTTAGCCAATAAATTTAAAAATAATATCTTTACGAGCAGCAATATTTATAAGCTGCAGCTTTTGTTTAAGCCCCACTTCCGAAGGACTATTGCCTGTCAACAAGGCAGAATACTCGATATAGAGGAGTACCTGGAGTAGAGTTGGGGTGGTGTTCATCCGCAAGGCAGGAAAGATAGACACCACCAACACAAAGCCTGTCAAAACAAGTAAGAAGGCTCTAGTCGAGAAATCCCGACTAGACGATACCCTGATCCCTATACCTTACGCGTACAGTCAGTGTTTGCAAATATGTGTGTTTGTATGTACGCACATACTGCATACTGCATATACAACTTCAATGTCCCATATCTCCGGTGTTTCTTAGCCGATTTTAATAAAAATTTCACACATTGTCATTATTTTGTTAAATAATTCAAATGTTATCTCGAAGTTTTAAAAATTCAAGATTTTGTTGTTATCGATCACATGTGTATATCGAAAACGGGATGAGTTATCGAAAATCGAAAACAAATTTGTACTGCCTACTCGGCTGTTGATGCTGATCAATAATATATATACTTTATAACGTCGGAGATGCTTCCTTCTGCCCGTTACATACTTTTGCACAAAACCATTATACCCTTTTTTCCCATTTTTAATGGGATCAGGGTATAAAAATGTAATGTATGAGATTGCAGCACTAATGGCATTCAGTAGTAACAAAATTAGGTCAAAAATCGTTTGAGATACGAACAAAACCAGACATTCCGGGTTCCAGGCAAGGAACGAAGAAGCAAACAAGCAAGCAAAATAAGATGCACCGACAATCCTCCACGCAACTCTCAAGAGAGGTATGTTGGGCTTGCACCCACTGAAACCCCTCTTTAGTCGTTTTTTTCACTAAGTAAACCGCCTCCTCGTGGCGACTCCTTAAACAGCTTATCTTGCCCCCCTGACAAAAAGCCGGCTAATGTAATAAAGAAGATTTGACAGTCGGTAGAAACAATATTCTGGCACCTGAGTACCCAGAATGAAACCCTGGTGACCTCCGTCGTATTAAAACATAGCAAGTCTTCAAATACGTTCAAAACATCACATTGGTTGCTCAATGTTACAGATGCAGTTAAGAGTACTCCTGCCTTATGCCCGCCCTGGCTCTGAACACAAGAGCTCATAAGGTCTTGTGTCAAGCCTAGCATAGACCTCTTTGCAAACATTGGGACCCATGAGGGCAACAAAGGATACCCGTATTTATATATGTGAACATAGCATCTTAAAGTTTTAACCCATTCAACAAGAGTAACGAAACGTCAAAACAAATAACAGCAGAGAGCACGAGCAACGTGCTTAAATGAAGCGGAGATTGCTCACACGCACGCAGAAATTCACGAAAATGCGGGCGGATGCAGAAGCAGCTGTAGCTGACTGCAGCCAACTTTTGCGTGAATTCAAGGCAGCGTGAGGAATCACCGGAATGTAAGATGTACACGTATGTCAAGGGTGGCGTATTTGAGACCTGTAGATCAGGCTGCTTGGTAAACATAGAGATGGAGAAAAAAAGCACAGCTTTCGAAGGAACCCGAGGTTCAAATGAGCGCGAAAAATTAGGGAACAAAACAACAAAGAGAAAATCGCACATTTAAGCGAAAAACAGACGCTGTATTAATAAAGTCAACAGAGGGACACATTTACGCTAATGTCACTGTAAGCCAAGGCTAAGTTTGACGAAGACCTTAAAATAAAAGGTATTGGCAAAACGAAGAGCGGTGCTCTCTTTAAAGAATTGGAAAACGTCGAGAAGCTATTTTCGCAACTTTAGGACCAGATTAAGGCAGCACTCAAGGAAACTTCCGACGTTTCCAGCACAAGACCTGTGGCCGTAATAGTCATAGGAAAGCTCGATGCATTGACACTACACGACGATGTGCTTAATGCTGCCAATGGCTTGGTTTGTTGGCCGATGGATCGAGCGACATCAAAGTGACAGTTTCTACCCCGAGTTTTCGGGACATACGCAAAGCTTTGCTACCGTGACTGCCTAAAGACAATACCTGACTGCAAGGAGCTCAACCGGATGGGTGAAGACTTTTGATTTTTGTGCGGTGGAACGGACCACAAAGTGAAACAGCTACTGTTGAAGAAGTGAGCAGAATGTGAAAGTCAGAAATGGTTACTGGGTACAGAACGTTACTGCGACTGCAGCTATCTATATAATCCATCTTATGAAAGTTTCCCAATAACCAGCAGCAGAAAAGGAAATGTTTTCGAAGACTGTACAATTACGGATTTGGTACACTTTGTATGACGAACACAGGGACCCATATATTTGCAAAGTTACAAGTCTCCAGCTTTAAGAGTGTCGAAAACAGTTGCGTTAATACGGAAAGACAACAAGACGAACAGTGCACAAATAAATTGTACAAATAATGCAATAGGCATAAAAAACATCTTCTGCCTCAAATTGTGTTCTTGATCAGAATCAACAGCCGTGTCGATAAAGCCAGATAGAGCTGTGAAGGACGAGAGTTTGGAAATAACTTCGCGTGTAACGCTCTTATCAAATTTATTTCAAATTAATGATCTCTTCAGTTTTACACACGCAATACCAAAACAGAATTTCCCATAAGTTATAGAAGCAACGAAATTATATTGATAATCTGTAACAATTTCATTGAAATCGGTGCAGAAACACTGCGTTGGTTTAAATTAACTCAAGCATCCAGTTTTAGATTTCTAATTTCGCGCACATGCCAATATATCTCTTCTATTATGGAAAAGGCCTTTTTACCACAAAATTATCTCCATGTGAACCAAAATTGTATGTGCACGTTAGCTCGTTAATAAGGACTTTTCTTTTAGCTGCAGCTCTTCAAAACAAAAAGTCTTAGCTTGAAAAGCGAAAGCAAAGTTTTAGTTATATTCAATTTGGTCAATCAAGAGCTTACCCGTGCATAGAAAATGTGTGGTGAATATTACAAATTGGAAGCACTTTGACTGCATATGGTTACTTCACCCACTGTACACAAACACTAGCCGCATATAATAGAGGCAGCACTTTATAAAGCAGACAGCTTAAGATTAAAAACTCTCAACAGCCCAATTTTCGCGATCGATAATTATGCTGATAATTGCAATTTACACGACGCCTTAACATAAAAGTTTTACCGCTTTCCGTTTCAAAGACTGTTTACGTAGCTCTTGGCGCATAAATGACTTGATATAACCTTCAGACAAGGGATACAAGGGGCTGAAACGCATGCAAACAAAGCTGATGGCATACTATGACACTGATGACACTAACTTGATTAACGTTCATTAGTATGTTCGTATAAAATGTGGTCGTTAAAGAAAAAAATTCTTCTGACGTTTCTAAAATGCTTGATTCGGATGATGAAATACAGCTTGCCCACAAATGCTTTGCACACAGTGAAAAATTTTGGTATTATCATTTTAGAGATGTATGGACACACTGGTTGTTGTTTTTAAATTTTTTTTTATTTTTTATAAATAATTCAATCAGTTATCTCTTAAACCTATTAAACAGAACTTAAAAAACATTAGCATTAACAAAGAAACACTTAAAATACTGACAATGGCACTAAATTCAACTACCCATAAATGCTTACACACTTCAGTTTTTAGTGCATTTTCGGTGTGAAATTTCATCTTCGGCCACCATACAACGGCAAAATGAAGTGCGACAACGTTTAATCTTTTCAGGTTTTATCCAATGAGAATGTAAAGTAAGAGAGGAAACCAGAGTCGCACTCTTCTGTTAACTTAACATTTTTTAAAATTAATAGCACCTGGGGAAATAAGTATCACTTCTGCTTTGCAACTCATTCACGAAGTGTGCGATGCGTTAGATAACAATAGTGAGCGGCCATTATTCAACTTTGTTTTGGTTGGTGGTCGACTTTTGGTTCTATCTGCTTGCTAATGCCTAAAATGGGAAGGCAGCATACCTTTGTATGAACTTCGTACAATTGAATGGCCAAACGTGAGATACCTAAACATGACTTCCACCATACATATGTGCTTATGTATATATTGGCAATTAGGTATATCAATGACTTATTTAAAAGGGTTTAAAATGACTAAATACCAAATTAACACTAACCATAAAATAAACGCATTTTGCATTCATATACCCAACATTAATTGTCCTTATATAACAATAATATATATTAATAATTGCATTGACGTTAATTAAATATTGTAATAAAGGGTGTCAAAACAACATTGTGCAGCGTGTGCGTTTCAGCAACGACAACCGTCACGTGTTGTTGTTGTTACTATTTTTGCGTTCTGCCTAGTCCCGTTAGACGCAGACACATGCATACACAAAAAGACGGCCCAAGCCCATATGCAGCAGGCCGTCCGTAGACGATTTGCCTTCGACTTCAATGAGCATACAAACATACGTATACATACTCATTGGTCGGCAACAACTTTTAACACACAAGAAAGAAGGCTCTAGTCAAGAGATTGCAACTAGACGATACCCTGAACCCTTTACTTCCTTCTGCCTGTTACATACTTTTGCTTACAAGCAATATACCCTTTTTCCCTTTTTTTAGTGGGTTCAGTCTATAAAAAGCAAACTTACTCTATTTGAAAGCAAAATAACCAGCAGCTCACCAATTTCATATGATAAACTTGAGAAAATGTTCAATTTGTTTGCTAATTCTTTCTAAGGCACTCTTAGCCTTAGAGTAAGGGAATGGATACATTGATATGTGTTCAT
Source organism: Scaptomyza cyrtandrae (assembly GCA_035044605.1). Lineage (NCBI taxonomy): Eukaryota > Metazoa > Arthropoda > Insecta > Diptera > Drosophilidae > Scaptomyza > Scaptomyza cyrtandrae. The sequence goes on from JAWNNS010000439.1 coordinate 76,790, forward strand.
GCTGCGAAATATGAATTAGGCTTTCAGCATAAACAGACAGTGGATATACAAAGCAAAATCCAATTCAAACATAGCGGTAGTCCGATAAGACAGCCGAAAAGATAAAACGAATTGAGGGGAAACAGGTGCTAAAAAGCTTGAAAAATGTGAAAAGTTAACAGAAATTCGAAACTCTGGTTTCCTCTCTTACTTTACATTCTCATTGGAAAAACTAAGACATGAGTCTGTATGACAAAGCATTTTTAAACTTTATCAAGCTATCAATTGAACCTCTTCAACAACAAGTCGGGAAATCCCGCTAGACGATACCCTGAACCCTATACTTAAGGCGTACAGTCAGTGCTTGTAAGTGTGTGTGCGTGTATGTACGCACGTACTGCATACTCGACTTAAATGCTTATGAGGTCGGAGATGCTTCCTTCTGCCTGTTACATACTTTTGCACAAAATCATTACACCCTTTTTCTCTTTTTTAATGGGTTCAGGGTATTACGAGCAAACTTACTTCATAAAAACTTACCAAATAACCAACAGCCTACCAATTTCAAAGGACAAACTTAAAAAAAGGTTCAATTGGTTTGGTAATTCTTTCTTAGACACTCTTAAGTTACATGAGTAAGGAAATGGATACATTGATATGTATTTATGCTTCAAAATATGTACTAGGCTTTCAGCATAAACAGACAGTGCCAAATGGCACATGAGACAAAGAATGCACAGTCCGTAGGCAAAGCAAAAACGAATTCAAATATAGCGGCAGTCCTAGAAGTATAAGCGAAAAATATAATTTCGTTACTTTAGACCAGCGGTCGGGGAACTTTTTTAATCATTACCCCAATTTTTTTTTTGTCAAACTTGACTTAACCCTAAAATATTGTTGTGTAAGTTGCCATTACCCCAAAATATTGTTGTGGAAGTTGCCATTACCCCATGATGTTGTTTTATTTGCCATTACCCCATGGTAATGTGCAAAAAAAAAAAGGTCAACAGAATAGAAAATGGTTAAATAAATACCTTTTTAACGAACTACCCCATGGCGAAGAGAAAAAAAAAGGTCAATAGAAAATTAAAAACAAATATTTCTGAATCATGACCATTACCCCTAGAAATTTCACTTTTACTCCATTTGGGGTCATTTGCCCCGGTTCCCCGACCGCTGTTATAAGGCAAGTGGGTTTGAACGTATACATGCGGTGCCTTCGATTTTACGACAAGCCTCTAGTACCTTCGCTAAACAATACTTGCACTTACTAGCCTGCTGAAACTTTGAATGTTATTACGGCTACTGTGATTTAGTTAACTACAAATTTTGAAATTGATCGGTTGTGTAAAGACATTTTTTCTGTGTTTCTGCAAGTGATTGTGTCAAAAAATTTACTGTGTTTTTTTACGTAATTGTAGTTGTGCGTGTTAACTATCTCGTCACCAAGAATTTTGGAAAAATCACAAGTCTTTTTGATTTTTTTAAAATAAATATTACTATTTGTCAAGACTTTTTTATAATTCAAGTAATTTATTGTTTTCGATTCCTATATAATTACTTGTTTTTTAAAGCTTTATTTACCAATAAATTGTTTACAGTTTAAAATACAATTTTTTTCCCCCGTAGGGGGTAAAAAGACTATCGCGTCGAATGATGCGCAGACTACACACAAAACACACATGCTAGGGAGGTTTTTGGTTTTCACATCAAATGAACAAAATATTTTTGGAAGTTCCAGAAAGTAAATATAGTGAGGCAGAAAGTAGAAATATTTTAAGTCTTTCTAAAAATGTTACAATGAGCGTAAAGTTAGTCAAGAAACCAAAGCCTTCTTTATAGCCGTCAAAACGCCACTAAGAAAGCAGTGGTTGTTAAAATAAACCTCAAGTGTATGATTGAATATAGCTGATTTCATGACCGAATTCATAAGGCCTTAAAATATTTGTGATTGCAAGCAGATTTTTAGCCAACACTGAACTGTATAGTAACACCAGATTGTTATCAAGCCTCCACAATCGATCAAAATACTGTAGAACATGAGTGAATAAATCCGTTCCTTACTGAACATGTAGTGGAGTGCAAATAATTTTAATGACGGACTGCGTCCTTTGGATATGATTGAACATTGCGATTTCGAAGAGCTGGCCTTTCCAATCATTTTCTCTGGCATTGAGAGAAAATGCACAGAAAGTTTAAGAAATTTATTTAATTCCGATCTTAGAAATTTCGATAGAAGAGGTTGTAGAACTGATAAATTATTTATCAAGTATACAATTTAGAAATGATTAAGGAACAAAACGTCAATTTGTTTACGTAATCACAGCGCCACTCAATGCATTTCCGCAACAAACGCCTTCAATGAAGAACATATAGAGAATTTACTTCGTCACGATAATGGCTTTTAAGTTTTAAAAGGTATTCGTACTTCGCCCGTTCACTGGGAATAAACGAAAAAGAAAGTTTTTTGAATAACGTTCTCAGCACCTTAAACTAAGTGGACGGAGCTCTTGACAAACAGAGATTCTTTTTCCGTTAGTAGACGATGCTAAAATATTGAAGCCCATCGCAAGAGTTTTGAAAAAATTCAGACCCTTTTTTTTGACAGCGATCCAATATTGATATTCAGTTCAGAGGTATTTAAAAATAAATGCGTGAAGTAGTAAGTGATGAAAGTACTGGCAATGTTAAAATTAAGCAAAACATGTAGGTCACAAATTCATTTCGGGTATGGAACTATCTGTCAAAGAAGCCGTTTAGTGCTGTTTCAATATGCATCTGTCTGAATGCAGTAACGCTGAATGAATCTTCATTGCCAAAGCAACGGGTTAGAATCCTTAAGTCCAGGACCCAGTTACAAAATTTACTCGTTGTTTCAAAAGACATATTTATATTAGGACTCAAGGAATTAGAAAGAACTTACTTTGATGCTTTTGATAGTTATAGCGAAAACCAAAGTGGTGTTTGCCAATATATTGATAAACAAGTAAGCAGGCTCTAATCGAGAAATCCCGACTAGACGATACCCTGAACCCTATACTTGTGTACGTATTTGTTTGTGTGTGTACGCGCATACTGCATACCGCACACTCAAATTCAATGTTGCATATCTCCGGTGTTTCTCAACCGATTTCAACAAAAATTTCACAGATTGTTATTATTTTGACTAATGTTTCAAACGCCGTCTTTTTGCCAATTCAAGATTTTGTTTTTATCGATCCCATATATGTATCGGAATCAGGAAGAGTTATTGAAAATCGAAAACAAACTTGTTCTGCCTAGAGATTAGGCAAGCTTAAGTTCGAAATCTGGAGTCTATAGCTCTTATAGTCTCTGAGATCGACGCGTTCATACATACGGACAGACGGACGGACAGACAGACGGACATGGCTATAGCGACTCGGCTGTTGATACTGATCAAGAATATGTATAATTTATGGGGTCGGAGAAGCTTCCTTATGCCAGTAACATACTTTTGCACAAAACCATTACACCCTCTTACCCATTTTTAATGGGTTCAGGGTATAAACATCAAGCAAAATAATGACAATCGGGGAAGTTTTTATTCAAATTCATTAAGAAACACCGGAGATATGGAACATTGAAGTTGAGTATGTAGTATGCACACACACATACTTGCAAGCACTGACTGTACGCGTAAAGTATAGGGTTCAGGGAATCGTCTAGTCGGTATTTCTCGATTAGAGCCTTCCTACTTGTTGTAGATGAAATATCTGTGGTTGAATCTAAAATGCTTGCCTAATCGGACTCCCGTCTTAAACAAATTTTTAAAATCTCTCTATTTGATGGTATTTCAGTCATAGTTTTCGGTGATCTGCGACACTTATAACCAGTAGGTGATCGTTGGATCTTTGAATCAAACTCAAACAATCCCAACAGTGCAATATTTGGTTCAATATATGGGAACTTTTAAAGTATTTAAAACTCACAGAAATAATGCGTCAAAGGGAGGACCATCTCTTAGCGTCCGATGATTGTTATATGATTTCGGTCAATGTAAAAATAGGAGATTGGTTATTAACGGGGAAACAGTCATTTAAATGCACGTAGATTTCGATGAATCCAGCAGTTCACCTACTCTAAGTACTTTGTGGAGGAATTTTTAGAGGAAAGTGTAGGAGTACTTGCTCGATCAAAGTTTGCACATCGCACAGAAACTTTTTGGGCCCTGATTCATAAAATAGCTAAAAGTTTTCAATATAAAAGAAAGGAGCAAATTATTAATGACTTTAAGCAGTTTCCTTTTGTACCAGAAGAAGGTGCAGCTTAACAAAAAAAGTCAAGGAGCTAAGTATAGCAAAGTGGTGGTTCACACTTGCCGTCAAATGCAGCGTGCTGCAATATAAGTAGCTTGTAGTAGGGTAGCATCAGCATCGGGTTTATTTATTGTTGGAGACTTTGCACCTCTCTGACCTCCCAAAAATGACGACAAGGTTCAAAACCAGTTGCAGCTATTGCGGAAATGTTCTTCGAACACATTTCGATCATTTAATTAACAGTTCCGCCTTAGATATTTTATTACACAATACAAAAAGCCTTCATTGCCAAATTGAAGATGCAAGGGCAAATAAATAAATGCTACAGTCGTCCGCTCTATGTTTCCTTGAAGCTTCATCGTACACATACGAAAATATTGATGTTCCAGGGTTGTCCGTATGGATTGGGAGGTAGTGCCTCATGCAGTGCAACCTAAGAGGAGAATCGTCATTTACGTTAGAAATGAATTAATTGGAAATTTTCACATTGTTTTAGCTGTAGAAAAAGATCCGAATAAGAAGTTTTCGAACAAAGTTTTTTCCAATATAAATCTATTAGTTTGTTTATTGTCTATTGTTATTTATAAAAGACCATCCTATACGCTGTAAACATTTACAAAATAATTTGAGAAAATATTTCAGCAGTATTCGTTTTTAAATAATAATTGAATATTATGTGATTTAAATTTTTTTTTTTTTAATTGGGATTTCTTTTCAGAATAGCGAAAATTATCTTTTTTGTTTTGTACATATTTACTTAGATTAGTGTTAATGCATGTATATATGTAAATAAATTAATTGCAAATTTCTGTGCACAATAAGAATTATTAACAACATCGTTTAAACAAAAATAATTTGAGGAAACATTAAAGAAAATAAATTTGTACATAACAATAAAAAAAATTGTGTCTTATAATGATTTAATATATTAGGTTCAGGGTATCTTTTAGTCGGGCTCTCCAGACGAGAGCTTCCTTACTTGTTTTTAATTCGCTTTGCTTTTGATTTAGTAACCCTTCAAAGTCATTCATCAGCCAATGTAAAGTTGACAACTGATATACTGCTTGACTTCTTACTGTCCATCCCCTCAGTTTTTTGTTTAATGTCAATCAATTGTGTGTATGCATGTGTAATGAAGCCTTTCATATTGGCTTCTTTTTGTTTTGGCAAACCAATATATAACTTGCAATTATTAATATTATATTTGTCACTGCAAGCAATAAAATATAGGTTCTTTATGTTTGAGGTGAATAAAAAGATTTTATCTCAGTTCCAGTACAAGCATTTTCATAAAACCATATCTTATCTTATCGAGAAATCCCGACTAGGAGATACCCTGAACCCTAACCTAACGCGTACAGTCTTTTTAATTGCAAAATATGTATACCTAACATCAATCATTTGAATTTTTAATAAATAATGGTGGTAACTGTAAACTTTTTTTAAGTTATTTCCCCATCAGAAATGTAAGATTATTTTTAAGCAGTTCGTTACAAATAGGCTCAAATCAATCGAATTTACTTAAACACAAATTATATTATAAAATATTTTTTCAAAAAACAAATACGTCTGAAATATATATCCTTAAATTCTGTTTTAAATATTGACAGCGGAAAGAATGGACTTTTATAAACAACAATTAATATTATTATATTATTAATACCTCACAATTGATATTTGATATTTCCGTTTGTGTATGATGAAACTTCAATGAAACATGGAACGGACGACTATAGCATTAACTTATCTGCTTTACATCTTCAATGTGGAATTGAAGGCTTTCTTTATTGTGAGAAAAAATATCTAACGCGGAACTTTTAGCCAAATGATCAAAATGATCCGCAGTACCCGCAATTGATTTTTAAACTTGCTTTGTCTGCGTTGGCAGACCTCCCTAAGGGAGGGTGTTCAACAGTAAATAATTCCGATGCTGATGTTGCCCTACTAGCTACGTATAAGCACACTGCATTCGAGGGCAAGTTTGAGCCATCACTTTGCTATACTGAGCTCCCTGTCTTTTGTGTTAAGCTGTTCCTTCTGCTGGTACAAAAGGAAACTGTTTACGGTCAATATTAACTTGCTCATTTCTTTTATATTGAAAACTTTTAGCTATTTTTATGAATAAGGGTCCAAGAGAGTTCTGTGCGATGTGCAAACTTTGAGCGAGCAAGTACTCCTACGTACATTTATGTGCGTTTAAATGCCTGTTGCCCCGTTAATTAACCCATTCTTTGTATCTACATTGACTGTAATTGGCAGTGGTTTTTAAAAGAAGTGACATACACAGCCTCTATGTCTAAGAAGAGTAAAGCTACAGACAAGCTAAAATTCTAACCTTGTTTGCGATATTTGAATGAGTAGCTTTAATATAATCTTCAGCGGTAGAATAATATTGGTCAGTCGGAATAGAATATAATTTTGTAATATTAAATGAAGCCGCATTTGCATCGGACTCGTGATGAAATTTGCGGGATCGGATAAGACTAATATCATCGGACGCTAAAAATTATTTCTGTGAGTTTTAAATACATTGCACTGTAGGGATTATTCGACTTGGATTAAAAGATCCAGCGATCACCTACTGGTGATAAGTGTCGCAGATCACCGAAAACTATGGCTGAAATACCATCAAATGGTAAGTTATTAAAATCACCGAGACGCTCTTTACTTTCGCGGTCAAACGGAAATTCTTAAAGGCTCTGCGATGCGTTTCTATATTTTTAAACATCGTCTACTAACGGAAGAAGAATCTATGTTGAGCGTATGGAATACCGCATTTACAAATTTTGTTTTCCTAACTTGGCCTTAAGAAAAACAATCTAAGCTATTCGTTATTAAAGATGGTTTCTTGCCAAAATTTTTGCCAAACTACATTTATTTTCTAAAACTAACTTCTTACTGAAGCACAGTGCATCGAACAGTGTTCCAAAGTCTGTCAACCTTGTTTGTCAGCCCTGTATGCCAGGTCTTGCGGTCTGCGCCTAGATCGACGCAACAGGCCTGCCATTTGTTTTGTATTTTTAACTGAAGAATCAGTTGGTCGATCAGAGTGGTCCGTCCTTGTTCGTCAGCCCTGTATACAGGGTCTTGTCGGCACCTCGTTCGACGAAATATCACCTTATTGCTCTTGTTGCCTAACTCTTCTGTTACTTCTATTTTATTGGTAACGTTCCCTGTTCCTAATCCTCTCAAAACGTCTAAATTCTTCATTATCCCTGCGCTCTCTTTGAGTTTGTAATTCGAGTTGGACATATTTAACTGATTTCTAGGCCAATTTCTCTGAGATCTACTCGCTCTATTTACCGTAAGCATATTAAGTTAAAAGGTGGGGGAAAAATAATTGTATCGCAAGCTATAAAAAACAAGTAAGAAGTCTCTAGTCGAGAAATCTCGACTAGACGATATCCTGAACCCTATACTTAACGCGTAGTCAGTGCTTGCAAGTCTGTGTGTGTGTGTGTGTCTCAGTACGCGCATACTACATACTCAACTTCAATGTTACATATCTCCGGTCTTTCTCAACCGATTTTAATAAAAATTTCACAGATTTTAATTTTTTTTGTTTAATCTTCCGAGCGCCGTCTCGAAGACTTCCAAATTCAACATTTTGTTTTTATCAATCCCAAGTGTATATCGGAAACGGGCAGAGTTATCAAAAATCGAAAACAAGCTTTTATTGCCGAGGGACTAGGCGAATATATATACTTTATGGGGTCGGAGATGCTTCCTTCTGCCTGTTACATACTCTTGCACAAAACAATTATACCCTTTTTACCCATTTCTTATGGGTTCAGGGTATACAAATTAATGGTGTATGAAGTAAAAAAAAAAAGGTAAAGTTTATAAGATTAAAAAAGACTATAAGATATTAGGAAAAAAAAATCAAAAAAGGATTTCGATTTTTCAAAATCCTGACGAGATAATAAACTCACAGAAATTTTGAAGATACAAACACTTGCAAAGATCGATTTCGAAGTTTGTAGTTAACTAAATCAACGTCTGGCGTAATTACATTCAAGAAGTTTAACTTTTAACCTTTTTCATCAGAAGGACATAAGTTCCCTTTATCTGTCTGTTTCAGCAGGCTACGAAGTGCAATTGTTGTTTAGCGCATGTACTAGAGGCTTGTCAAAAAATCTAAGGCAGCACATGTAAACATTGAAAACCCATTCACAGGTTCTAAAAGGTCATATAAAGCAGGCCATAATCATAAGCAAAAACAAAATAGGTTACAAAAACTAAACAACCCAGACCTTATCAATGTGTCTTTATACTTCCTGTACACAAGTTATTTAAGTTCCCTGCGCAGCAGGTGTGTACTATTTTGCACGCTTATGATGCTGCTGTGGTCTTTGATCAATACAAATGCACGAATTGGTATAACTTCTATGTTTTTAACTATTTTAATGAAATTTTTAAAAATGATCAATATCATGTCAACTAATTTACAGCCTGCGATGTATCTTGAAAACTTAAACAGACGGACGGCTTTATCGACTCGGCTGTTGATGCTGATCAAGCATATTTTTAATTTATGGTGGCAGATATGCTTCCTTTTGTCTGTTACATACTTTCGAACAAAACCATTATACCCGTTTTACCCATTTTTAATGGGTAAAAACACGAGCCCAGTCAAAATTTATGAACACTTTCAAAGCATTAAGGATGGATAAGGCAATAAAATTTTCTCGAAAGTTTTAACTTTGCTATCCAATAAGTAATCAGATATAAGAATTAAAACCTTTGACGAACACTCATTTCAAAAAACTCAAATTGCCACACTGTGCTGACTCTCACGATCGTGAGTACTACTGACATATTTCGGGACAATTACGCAACTTTATTCAAAGCATTCAATGCGATTATGCAAGAAAATAACAAAGCAGAAAGAAACACCAAGTGCTGTAACTTAACCACCATTCCCCCGCCTTTCAAAACCGAATATCTTCCAGATTTTGATCTATAGTCACCATTTTAATATAGATTTGATTTTCGTTATCATTCACATGCATATTCGATTTACAACCATAATCGCAAACAAAAATGTATTAACCACTGTAGGAAACAAGAAGAAAACTGAGAAGAAAGCGCGGAAGTCAATTTTCGTGGATTTCAGGTGAAGGAGGCATCACCAAGCAAATTCTTACTTGCGCCTGCACTTAATTTATATTTACCAGAGAAAAAGTTTGGTCAGAGCCAGGATGAAAAGGATTAATTTTACACTGATCCTTAAAGCGCATTTAACTTGTGTGACGTGTACTTTTATATAATATTATTTTTGTTTCGTAAGTTGTCTGAAAAGAAGAGTAATATCTGGTCAGAAGCCGTCACCGGTGTTGTGTCTTGTCTCTTGTGGTTTTTATATAGAAACAAGAAAGGGTACTATACCTTTTTGGGGTTTCCTTTTATAAACTTGTTTCTGGCCCCCTTCACATTATACATTTCTTTTGAAATTCGCCTAAAGCCTGTTGTTTTCTGTCATACTGACATGGACTCGTTAACATTTTAGGACAACTACCCAAGTTTGCTAGGACTTTAGTTCGAAACTACTTAACATAAAACAAAACTAGAAGATACCATGAACCCTATACTTAGCACGTAGAGTCAGTGCTTGCACGTATTTGTGTGTGTGTACGCGTATACTGCATACTTGACTTTACTTCAATTTTCCATATCTCCGGTGTTTCTTAACCAATTTCAATAAAATTTTACAGATTTTCATTATGTCGTCTATAGTTTCAAAGTTTTCCAATTTCAATATATCTTAGTGTTGTCGATCACATGTGTATATCGAAAACGGGAAAAGTTATCGAAAGTTTGAAACAAACTTGTACTGTCTACGGATTAAGCGAGCCTATAAGGGACGAGCTGCGAGAGATGCAAGAAGAAAGGAAAAAACCCTCATAAGAACGTATCGCATTAGCTTTAGAAAATTTTCAAATTTAGTACTAAAAACTTCACCTGAATCTGTAAGGTTGTGTTTAGTATCATTTGATCACTTTGTGCGTCAGAGCCTACTTATTTGCAATCTTCATGTTAATCGTAATTAAACCCGCGGTCACTGCATAAATTATGCAAAGTGCAGAGCACGATTATAATGCGTAGATCTTTTAAGAGATAATATAAAAACCCCACATAAAAATTCGAGATCGGCTTTTTATTTCACCGAGCGTTCTCTCTATTGGATTCTTGGCAGAAGCATGCCAAAGATTAGATGCATGTTGTTGCCGTTCATTGGATTGCGATATGGCCTTAACCCATTTTGAGCTACTGTTCAAGTTTCCGAGCCATTTTTGCTATTTTCAAATCAATGTTTTTATATTATTATGTTGTATTGTAGTAAATTGTATTGGCTTTAAAAAAAATAGTTCCTCCCCTCATGGATTGTAGGGTTGTAAAAAAAAAATTTTAACAAGAAGGCTTTATTCGAGAAATCCCGGCTAGAAGATACACTGAACCCTACACTTAACGCGCACAGTCAGTGCATGCAAGTATGTGTGTGTGTGTGTGTGTTCCAATGTTCCATATCTCCGGTGTTTCTCAACCGATTTCAACTAAAATTTCACACATTGTCATTATTTTGTTAAATAATTCAAATGTTATCTCGAAGTTTTCCAAGTTCCAGATTTTGTTGTTATCGATCCCATGTGTATAACGGAAACGGGATAAGTTATCGAAAATCGTAAACAAACTTGTACTGCCTAGGGATTGGGCAAGCTTAAGTTCCAAATTTGGAGTCTCTAGCTCTCTTATAGTCTCTGAAATCGACGCGTTCATACAGACAGACTCGACAGATATCGACTCGGCTGTTGATGCTGATAAATAATATATACATGGGTTGGAGATACTTCCTTCTGCCTGTTACATACTTTTGCACAAAACCTTTTTACCCATTTTTAATGGGTTCAGGGTATAAAAAGAATGGTATAGTTAAATTCTGACGACGGATTTGAGATCAGCGGGTCGTTATTACCCATGAAAACACACTTTTAATTATAAGTTCAAAAACCTTTACAGTTTGGTACAATATGGGATAAAAGACAGAGCTAGAGGAAGAATTGATTAAGTTTGAATTGATCAGTGCGCTCAACGCTAAATAATTCAAAACATTAACACCGATTACTTACAAACATGGTAAGTGCTATCGAAATGCCAATCGATTTAGAACGTTTTATTTTCAGTTTGGCGGAAATGCAAAAGTTAAAAGACTATTATCTTCCGCCCAAATGAAATCCCAAGAATTATCAAAGATCAATTGAACCCAAAAAAATCTTTCCAGAGAGGTGGAAAAAGTCAATAATCAAAACATTTTGAAAAATGTCTACTGTCACGGATAAATTCATTTTTGAATCTCCATTATACAATCATATCACACCAATTTGGCTTTCGTGAAAAACACGGATCTATTGAGCAGGTCAATTGTATCCGAAGTACGAAACGCGCTCGAAAATCAAGAATACTGCTTTGTAATATTTCTGGATGTTTGGCAGGTATTTGATAGAGTTTGGCTGGTCTGATGCATAAGATCGAAACAACTATCACAAACAAGTCGTACTTCTACAACAGGAAGTCTGCAACACTGCAATGTCCGACGGGCAAAGTTTTCAAGCTGGTGTTCCATGAGCATTCCTACGAGCAGCAATTTGATAACCTATACTTTTGCTGATGATACAGCTATTCTCAGCCACTCCGAATGGCTAATTCAAATAACAGCGCAGCTAGCCCTTTAACTGGTCGACGTGGCAAATTGGTAATCTTACTGGCGAATAAGAGTCAACGAACAAAAACACAAACAAATAACTTTCACCCTAAACAGGCAATTTTGTCTATCGCTCACGTTAAACAACTTCCGAAAGCAAACGAAGTAGCACATATGGAAGGAAGTACACCTGGAGAGAAGACCCACATGGCGCCGACACATCGAAGCTAAGAGAACACATTTGAAATTGAAAGTCAATAGCCTTCATGGGTTTATCAACTTCCGGACTAAAAGGTGCTTCCGTACAACACTGTGATAAAACCAATCTGTAACTGTGGCTCCTGGTTATGGCGAAATTCCAGCAAGAAAAACATGCCATTGTCTACAGAGCCCAGTGAAGGATGTTGCGAACAATCACCGATTCGTCACTTAAATGTCCTGTCCCACGATTCAAGGAGGTTAAAATGGAACAAAAGGAAAAACATCTTAGCATGCTCTAGTCGCATATTAATCATCTCGCGAAAGGTCCAGCAGGGTTGAGAAGCCGATTTCGCAGCTCTTTCTCTCTGACGTCTAAGCTCGCACATTACAACCGCTTCAAGGTTGCTGGTCGCCACCCATCGCTGTTTTTTACCAACCATGACGTTAATACTTGCAGAAGACGTGCTAAGCATTCTCTTCCGAGCTACCGCCGCACAATGTACAGCCTGGGCTGGGCTCGTGCCCAAAACAATGGAGATAGCTCCTGCCCACCGCTGCGTAAGATGGAAACTTACCTTGCCTTGATTTCGCCCCAGCTACACTGCTAGCGTCGGTATGAGCCGGTACGTCCATCGATCGATGCTCTCTTTCTGACTTCCATCCGGAAAATCGATTGTCTGGGCCTTGTCCCTTTGTCGTTGCCGCTCCATGCATCATACAGCTCCAAAGCATCACGCGCGGTGGTAATTATTCCGGAGATGACCAGGGCTGCGTCATCTGACACCGTTCTAAGCGAGCTGTAGGCGCGAATAGCACCTAGGATCGCCTAAGCCATAATGCCCCGCATATAGCTCTATCGACTCGGCTGTTGATACTGATCAAGAATATTTATATATATATATATATATATATACTATATGTATTATATATACCGATAAATTTTTATACCCTGAACCCATTAAAAATGGGAAAGAGGGTAAATTGGTTTTGTGCAAAAATATGTAACAGGCGGAAGGAAGCAACTCCGACCACATAAAGTATATATATTCTTGATCAGTGTCAAAAGCCGAGCCGATATAGCCATGTCCGTCTGTCTGTCCGTCCGTCTGTTTGTCCGTCCGTCCGTCTGTCCGTCCATACGTATGAACGCGTCGATCTCAAAGACTATAGGAGCTACAGACTCCAGATTTGGAACATAAGTTCCCTAATCCCTAGGCATTACAAGTTTGTTTTCGATAACTCATCCCGTTTCCGATATACATATGGGATCGATAACAACAAAATCTTGAATTTGGAAAACTTTGAGATAGTGTTTGAAACATTAGAAGAAACATTGACAATCTGTGAAATTTTTATTAAAATTGGTTGAGAAGTTGAGTATGCAGGATGCGCGTACAAGTTAAATAATGTCAATTTCTTGTTATGAATAAATTTAAATATGACACCACATTATTACAATGTTTTTTGGCTGGATGTTACGCAGCTGGCAGACACATGTTGTCCAGCCGCTAGGAGTAATCATGCGGAGCTCAGCAGCACTTATTTCTTTAGGCAATAAATAAACATTGACGTTCGGTTGAAGTAGTGAAGAGGACACCACGAGCCCTTGATCTTAACTCAAAGAACATCGACATTTGGCTTGTTTTTTGAAAGGGTCACATAGCCGGCAATCACGACATACGTGTATTTGTGTGGCCGCTATAATGGGAAATGCAAGGCTCAGCACTCCATGCAAGGCCTAGCGTTTCTTCTGTCTTATGCTTCCTAATGATCATAATTGTATTCTAGTATTTAGTCTAATTTGGCAGCTCAATAAGTCCAGGCGTATCGCCGGACAAATAGCAACAATAAAAGTCTTTTAATTAAGTCACCCTTGTTAACTTAAAGAACACATTAATAAAGTCAGACATTCCGTCTGTTTGATTGTATAAAAAGTGATTCGTTTTAGTTAGCTCAGTGCAAGCCAGACCTATCGTCGGCTTAAACAAGACTATACCAGACTTATCGTCGGTATATTAACACAATAGCATTTCTTAATGCTCATTATACCCTGATCCCATTAAAAATGGGAAAAAGGGTATAATGTTTTTGTGTAAAAGTATGTAACAGGCAGAAGGAAGCATCTCCGACCCTATAAAGTATATATATTCTTGATCAGCATCAACAGTCGAGTCGATATAGCCATGTCCGTCTGTTTGTATGAACGCGTCACTCTCAGAGACTATAAGAGCTAGAGACTCCAGAATTGATTAAGGAAGCATCTCCGACCCATAAAGTGTATATATTATTTATCAGCATCAACAGCCGAGTCGATATCTGTCGAGTCTGTCTGTATGAACGCGTCGATTTCAGAGACTATATGAGCTAGAGACTCCAAATTTGGAACTTAAGCTTGCCTAATCCCTAGGCAGTACAAGTTTGTTTACGATTTTCGATAACTCATCCCGTTTCCGATATACACATGGGATCGATAACAATAAGATCTTGAATTTTTAAATGGCATTTGAATTATTAAATAAAATAATAACTATCTGTAAATTTTTTTATTAAAATCGGTTGAGAAACACCGGAGATAAGTAACCTTGAAGTTGAAAATGCAGTATGGTCGTACACACACGCACACATACTTGCAAGCACTGACTGTACGCGTAAAGTATAGGGATCAGGGTATCGTCTAGTCGGGATTTCTCAACTAGAGCATTCTGACTTGTTATACCCTGATTTCATTAAAAATGGGTTAAAAGGGTATAATGGTTTTGTACAAAAGTATGTAACAGGCAGAAGGAAGCATCTCCGATCCATAAAGTATATATTCTTGATCAGGATCAACAGCCGAGTCGATATAGCCATGTCCGTCTGTCCGTCTGTATGTATGAACGCGTCGATCTCAGAGACTATAAAAGCTTGAGACTCCAGAATTGGAACTTAACCTCGCCTAATCCCTAGGCAGTACAAGTTTGTTTTTGATTTTCGATAACTCTTCCCGTTTTCGATATACACATAGGATCAATAACAACAAAATCTTGAATTTGGAAAGATGGCATTTGAATTAATAAACAAAATTATGACAACCTGTGAAATTTTTATTAAAATCGGTTAAGAAACACCGGAGATATGGACATTCAAGTTATGTATGCAGAATGCGCGTACACACATACTTGCAAGCACTGACTGTACGCTTAAAGTATAGGGATCACGGTATCGTCTAGTCGGAATTTCTCGACTAAAGCCTTTTTACATGTTTTATACTGTTATTACACAGAATAATATAATTTAATTCAATGGTCCCTGAATAGACAACCGCTGAATACTGTTTTTCTTCCCACTCCATTTAATTATATAATTCATTTTGTTCTTTATGAGCTTTTTGCGCTTTTAATTACACGAAGCACGCAGTGCCTTGTTGTAAAAAGCGTCCAGCTGAGTGCCCCTACTGACCTCTAATACTTGTCAGCAGACAATAAAGCATCTGACGCCATTGTTTATTCAGCCTACATGTGAGGCACGCACAAAAGCAGAAAATCATTTAAAATTTAAATCATAATGAAAGGAAACAAAAAACATGATGCATGCTCAAAAATATATATACTTTATGGGGTCGGAGATTCTTCCTTCTGCCTGTTACATACTTTTGCACAAAACCATTGTACCCTTTTTTCCCATTTTTAATGGGATCAGAGTATAAAAAAAAAAGAAAAAGGAGGAGCCCCCAAAACCAGCATAGTTAAATCAATATAAGACAAGTAAGAAGGCTCTAGTCGAGAAATCTCGACTAGACGATACCCTGATCCCTATACTTTACGCGTACAGTCAGAGTTTGCAAGTATGTGTGTTTGTATGTACGCACATACTGCATTCAAAACTTCAATGTCCCATATCTCCGGTGTTTCTTAACCGATTTTAATCAAAATTTCACAGATGGTAATTATTTTGTAAAATGTATCAAACGCCGTCTCAAAGTTTTCCAAATTCAATATTTTGTTGTTATCGATCCCATGTGTATATCGAACACGGGATGACTTATCGAAAATCGAAAACAAACTTGTACTGCCTAGGATTAGGTGAGCTTGTGTTCCAAATCTGGAGTCTCTAGTTCTTAGTCACTGAGATCGACGCGTTCATTCATACGGACGGACGGACGGACAGACAGACGGACGGACGGACAGACAGACATTGATATATTGACTCGGCTGTTGATACTGATCAAGAATATATATACTTTATGCGGTCGGAGATGCTTCCTTATGCCTGTTACATACTTTTGCACAAAACCATTATACCCTTTTTCCCATTTTTAATAGGACCAGGGTATAAAAATCAAATAAATTCCATTTAATTCCATAAAAAAACAAGGGTTTTACGGACCAATAAAAGTGTGTTTAATATGTCAGATAGACAGAAGGTTGCACACTATGGTTTCATCATTCTTAAAAACATTATTTATTTAAATAAGCATATGTTATGTATATGTATTTATTATTTTTTGTCGAGCTATTATAAACATTTGCATTAGCAAATTAAAGTGTTGCAGTCGAACGCAACCGGCCGAGGAATACTCTGATACCAGTATAAAGGGCAATGAAACGGATTTCAGAGGGAAGGGCTTAGGGCCGACTTAAAAAAATGGTTGATTCAAATTTTTCGAGGACGCATCAAATTAAGAAATACTTTGATAACGGTATACAAGCGGGTGATAAGAATTATCATTGGAAAACATTTTAAGACATATAAATTTCTCCAATTTCTGGGAAACGGAAGTGGGCGTGTTTAACAACCTTTTTCGCTCACTTAACAACGTTCTAGTACAGTAACCTTCCAAAGTTATTGACATATCTCTTTATCGAGTTTGGAAGTCGTTACCATATTTATCGTTCAGTGACTTGCGTATTTTAATTTAACACTTTGTGTATTCGCGCAAGTGCACCAAACTTATTTTTTGTGGAAAGTTGTATAATAATAGTTGTAATAATAATATATAATCGCTACGCATGGTCCAGGGCCAACCGTTTTGCAAGCGTTAGCTCTAAAACTAAGAAAAGTGGATCATTGCAGAAATTTCCTGAAAAATGTGCAGTCAGAAATTTCGATAAACTAATCTCTGATTACCAAAACTTTGCGGTAAACAGATTTCTTAAAACGATTCGTTAACGAACATAGTAACATAGTCACCGTACAGATCCTATCGCTTATTGTTACACCTGATAGTGTAAAGCAAACCGGACCGAAGATTTTACGAAGAATTTTTCACTCTAACACCCCATAAGCAGCTGGATTTAGTTGCGTTACTGTCAAGGCTTCCGTTTCTTATGTATAACTGGAAAAATTAGCGTCTTGTAGAGTGTAGTCTTCGTCTCCCGAGAGAATGCTGCGCTGAAAAAAGCACCTGATCTATAAGAAAATTTAACTGGATAGTCTAACTCAAAAATGACTGTTGCATATTGAGGACAATATAATAAAGACAATACACTGACATTATTTACCTTTAGGGCAACGGTGCGTATCATGTGAGTATGTGTGTTATCTTACACGCCAACCAAGTATATTGTCGTACTCACCAATCGAAAATTTTATTGTTTTATTTTTATCTAGCCACGTTTTGCGATTGGAATTTCTGTTAAAAGAGGCAATATTGATGCTTTTTGTTCTCCATGTCGATTTGTGCTTCTCCTGTGTGTATGTATAATTTGCGCAATGTTTTTGCAATCGCACTTATATAAACAATAATGTTTACGGCGAGCGAAGCAATTAAGTATTGACTTTGGCGAAAAATTAATAGCAACAGCATAACAAGCACCAAAGACACCAACAAACTATGATTCTCTCTCTTGGTAGATACAATTTTACATGTATCATTTACTACATTCAGTGCTGTAAAACGAAATACCATTACCATTAGATATTTTATTAGCATACTCTATTATCTTGTCTGCAATATAAATAATAAGTAAATTTTGCAAACACTTCTGCATATATAAAATAATATATATATAATATTATTATATTATACATTATATATATATAATGGTTCAAATAAATATAATGGTTTTTTTGCAAAAGTATGTAACAGGCAGTAGGAAGCATCTCCGACCCCATTAAGTATGACCGGTCTGTCCGTCCGTCCGTCCGTCCTTATATATGAACGCGTCGATCTCGGGGACTATAAGAGCTAAAGACTCCAGATTTGTAACATAAGCTCGCCAAATCCCTAGGCAGTACAAGTTTGTTTTCGATTTTCGAAAACTCTTCCCGTTTCCAATATACATATACTTGAATGTGTAAAACTTTAAGACAACGTTTGAATTATTAAACAAAATAATGAAAATGTGTGAAATTTTTATTATTCGGTTGAGAAATACCGGATATATGGAACATTGAAGTTGAGTATGCAGTATGCAGTAGGCGAGTACTCACACACACATATACTTGCGAGCACTGACTGTACGCGTAAATTACAGGGTTCAGGGTATTGTCTAGTCAGGATTTATCGACTAGATCCTTTTTACTTGTATATATATTTTAAATACAAAACAAACTTACTTTACACGTTAAATTTTTAAGAAAAAAATTTGCTTATATACACGAACAGTGGATATAATGTTATCAATGCAATTTTTTCTAACGACTCCTTGCTCTCTTTTTTGTACAATTTAATGGGTTACCCCAATTTTACATGCAATTTTTTTATATCATTTTTTAGTTATTCAAATTGCCGTTAGATAAGTTGGGTTCTTATTTTTGCTATATGGGGGACCAAAATTGTGGCAAGATGGACCAGCCAAAAAAAAAAAATTAAAAACAGATTAAGGTAAATAACAATATAAAATAGTCGCTAAAGAGTTTTCAAACATTTTTTAACGAAATCCTGGACATTCAAAGTCAAACAAACGATTTTCAAGCTTAAAAACTGAGAATTTTTTTTTCTTTTAAACGGCTTTGTTGAAATACAAGCAAAAATGTACACGATTATATTTAGTTTAGTAGTTCTGGGGTACTTTTACTCACCGATTTCAAAATTCCGTTTCGAGATTTATGCGCTTATACTTGACTTTTACTCGTCTACGCAATGAAGAATCTTAAGAAATAAAAATTAAAACCACAAAACTAAGATCGAAGAGCAAGAAACTCTTAGTAATTTCTAATTATTTTCTCAACGTTCATATCTTAGTCAGTTTTAATCGAATCGACTTAAAATTTTGAGGACTTGTTCTATGTATTATTATCAAACTGTGCAAAAAAAAATTTTAAAAATCTAAAATTTTAAAGTTTAAAGCACCTTATCACCTCACCTTGTACCGTGTACAGTTAAGCCATGCATCATGGCAGCTCAAATTTAAGTATAAATGATCAAATCACCTTAAAAAATGCACATCTATAAGTTTTTACTGGTGCCCTAAAATCAAAAATCAAATTATTTCTTTGGGGAAAAAGGAAACAAGCAAATACGTGAAATAAAAGGAAAACATATTAGCTTAAAAACAAACGTGTGGCATCACTATAATCTCTGACATCTCCGTACAATAAGAACAAAGAAATTAATAATATAAAAAAATATAGTGTTCGAGATTGTACATTTTAATTTAAAAAATTTTTATTTTTACTCGTGACATTATCACTAAATAAACACATTGTGCGTGTCTTAAATTATTTCCATTAGATGTTATAAATTACCACAAGGTTCGTTACCATGTATCAAGATACTATAAAATTTAAATATAACCGCAATTATTTAGAACTGCTCCTTTCGCGCGCGCTCTTATCGACCAACTGTGGAGTATTTTACGAACGCGAAAAGTATTTGGCGCCAAAGATGATGCTGGAAATTTCTCTTTTTTCCAGTACGAATTATTTTCGGAACTGGATTACCACAGCCGGCAAAATGGCGCCTGCGTGTTGTTGCAAACGTAAATAAAAACAAGTAAGAAGGCTCTAGTCGAGAAATCCCGACTAGACGATACCCTGATCCCTATATTTTACGTGTACAGTCAGTGCTTGCATACTGCATACTCAACTTCAAGGTTCCATATCTCCGGTGTTTCTCAACCGATTTTTATAAAAATTTCACAGATTGTTATTATTTTGATTAATAATTCAAATGCCATTTAAAAATTCAAGATCTTATTGTTATCGATCCCATGTGTATATCGGAAACGGAATGAGTTATCGAAAAACAAACTTGTACTGCCTAGGGATTAGGCGAGCTTAAGTTCCAAATCTGGAGTCTCTAGCTCTGAGATCGACGCGTTCATACATACAGACAGACAGACGGACATGTCTATATCGACTCGACTGTTGATGCTGATAAAGAATATATATACTTTATAAGGTCGGAGATGCTTCCTTCTGCCTGTTACATACTTTTGCACAAAACCATTATACCCTTTTTTTCCATTTTTAATGGGATCAGGGTATAAACAGCTGTACATAAAATGATAGCTCTAATGACTGTAAAACAAATCGCAGTCAAATATGGATACAGCTAAAGCATTCTTTAGCACGACTGGCAGTGAATTTTGCAAGCAGTGAAATTTGCATTTGTAACTATAAACTTATTCAAAGCTCGCTCAACGCTCTCAGAAGTATTTGCGCAGTTTGAATGTTTGTCCCACTCACGCTTTCGGTGCCTAGTCTCTCTCTCAATCTCTTTTTCTGTCAAAGCTTATCTGCCTCAGCGTTTATGAATATGAAAGTTTTTGACGTTGCAACGTGCCCACCACTGGAGTAAAACCACAGTGCTTAAAAACATATTAACTCTATGTGAAATCGAATTTATTGTGTCTTTTTAGTCGTTAAAGTATGCAATTGTTCTAGTTTAAAAATATAGCACACTTTCGCGCGAGACTTATTTAGGCACTGTGGCTTTTTTTCAGCTTTTATTTCTTCAGCAATATGAAAGAATGAGCGATCTGCCTAAAAGTATGTATACGCCACATTACTTTTAGAGGTTAATTTAGCCAATGCATCAACCGTATTTGTTTCCTTACATCGGTCGGTGATCCGGGTTAAATTACACCAATAGGGTAAAAATGCAATTTTTATACCCTGATCCCATCAAAAATGGGAAAAAAGGGTATAATGGTTTTGTGCAAAAGTATGTAACAGACAGAAGGAAGCTTCTCCGACCCCATAAAGTATACATATATATATATTGATCAGCATCAACAGCCGAGTCGATATAGCCATGTCCGTCTGTATGCATGAACGCGTCGATCTCAGAGACTATAAGAGCTAGATACTCCAGATTTGGAACTTAAGCTCGCCAAATCCCTAGGCAGTACAAGTTTGTTTCCGATTTTCGATAACTCTCGAGAAATCCCGACTAGACGATACCCTGATCCCTATACCTTACGCGTACAGTCAGTGCTTGCAAGTATGTGTGCGTGTGTGTACGACCATACTGCATACTGCATACACAACTTCAAGGTTCCATATCTCCGGTGTTTGTTTTAATAAAAATTTCACAGATTGTTATTATTTTGATTAATAATTAAAATGCCATCTTTTCAAATTCAAGATTTTATTGTTATCGATCCCATGTGTATATCGGAAACGGGATGAGTTGTCGAAAATCGAAAACAAACTTGTACTGCCTAGGGATTAGGCGAGCTTAAGTTCCAAATCTGGAGTCTCTAGCTCTTATAGTCTCTGAGATCGACGCGTTCATACATACAGACGGACAGACGGACATGGCTATATCGACTCGGCTGTTGATACTGATCAAGAATATATATACTTTATGCGGTCGGAGATGCTTCCTTCTGCCTGTTACATACTTTTGCACAAATCATTATACCCTTTTTCCCATTTTAATGGGATCAGGGTATAAAAAGAGAGAGAGAGCGCGAGCGAGAACTAGAGAGCTACTACATGGCGCAGAAATGAAGAGAGACAGATTTAGTTATTTTCTTTGTGTTAAAGAGTACTTAAGAGTATAGAATACTCTGCATATAGACATGTGTATATATATTTATGTATACGTTCTTGCGTTCATTGCGCTCGTGGCTCATTCGAGGCATTTAACTGTTAACAGCGCTCATTTTAACATTCTCTTGTTGTTAAACGCCGAAGTCGACGCACGCCTCTGTTTCGCGCGCTTCGCACTCATTTTGGAGAGCTACATCGAATATTTTTTAGTTATATTTATAGATTTTATACACAAAAGTCAAATTGATAGTGTCACGCATACACAGAAAAATTTGATAACAAACAAAAATAAGTGTACGAATACAAATATCATAATAAATAACCTTCAATCTGCTTGTGCGTATGGGTGGATAGTTTTTATATCGTGGCAAGTTCTCGTGCGTATACGAAACGCTTTTTTAAAGCATCAGAGGTACTAAATAAAATACAACAATAGCGCAATGGTTTTTTTTTCTCTTATTTGTCTTCAGTTATTCTTTACGCTTCAATCTGTCTCAGTCACACACGCGCGGATTAACTGTAACGACAAAAAAGCAACAAAAAAACACAAAAATAAAAAAGAATTAAAAACGAAAATACGTGTACATTTTTTAAAAATAGTCACAATTTAATCAGTGCAAAAAAAGCATATCAAAATAAACGGCAACCAAAATTAAAAAAAAAATTATTTACAAAAAATTTTTTTAAAGTATTTTACTGCAAATTAAAAAATCCATCAAACACTTTATATAAACAACAACATAGAATGTAAATACATCTAAAGCGAAATCAAATAAATATAAAAATGTTACCATTGATTGCAAATTTTCAACAGTCAAAAGCCATCACGGTTCACAAACATAAGACAAATACGCATACACATGGCATGTCTATTTGACTAAGATCGAACCAAAAAAATGCAAAGGTCTACTTAAATATGAATATGTGTGATTACATAGTACATACAGTTTTACGTATGTTCGAAGTAGAACAGAAACAGGCCACAAACGAGTCAAAAGCGAGTCGAGTCGAGCCGCGTTGCGTTGTAGAATTAAGCAGCTGGTAAGCACGGACATAAAAGCGGAAAGCTTTTATCCCAGAGTCTTGTAAACACTATTTCCACTGGAAGGTTGCTAAACAAAGAGCTCAAAGGCAAAGAGCGCTGGGCATATCTGGTGGACAGCCAGCATACAATAGGAGTAATAATAATTTGGACAAGTTTAGTAGTAACGAACGAACAGTACCTTTAGTACAATCATCAATCAAGTAATCGGCCATATAGCAAAAATAAGTAATAATCAAAGTACTGTAGGATTGTAGCGGAATTGGCATAACAACTCTGGCCGTAAATAACACTCGAACTCATCGCAGCACCCAACAGTATTCAAAATGGCGAGACGAAAAGGTAGCGGACGTAGCAGTAAGTACAAAACTAAATTAAAGCAAGCATTCAAATAAAAAACAAGTAAGAAGGTTTCAGTCGAGAAATCCCGACTAAACGATACCCTGATCCCTATACCTTACGCGAACAGTCAGTGCTTGCAAGCATGTGTGTATGTGTGTACGCGCATATTGCAACTGCATACTCAACTTCAATGTTCCATATCTCCAGTGTTTTTCAACCGATTTTAATAATATTTTCACAGATTGTCATTATTTTGTTTAATAATTCAAATTTTTTCCAAATTCAATATTTTGTTGTTATCGATGTGTATATGGGAAATGGGATGAGTTATCGAAAATCGGAAACAAACTTGTTCTGCCTAGAGATTAGGCAAGCTTAAATTCGAAATCTGGAGTCTATAGCTCTTATAGTCTCTGAGATCGACGCGTTCAGAATTATGTTCTATGTTCTTGTAAAGGAGAGTCTTTTAAGATATTTTATTTTTTCCACAATTGAAACTTTATTTCTTAAAAAACAAAAAAGCATTCGCAGTTCTTTGAAGGAAAATATTTCTGTATCATAATTTTTTTAAATCACGCTTTTTGTTATGCGCCTATTGTGTGGTAGAGCTGGAGCACACTAGCACAAGTATTTATTGTGTTCGGATATTCCATCTTACTGTGTCATCCCACTTGTCTTCTAAACAATTTCGAGTAGCTCAATGGATTTTTTGCAGCCCAAATTCATTCATTTAACTTAACGTTTATTTCACGTAACAAATGTGTGTCGCTACTGTTTTTAAAATTAAACTTGTACTGCCTAGGGATTAGGAGAGCTTAAGTTCAAAATCTGGAGTCTCTAGCTCTTATAGTCTCTGAGATCGACGCGTTCATACATACAGACGGACGGACGGATATGGCTATATTGTCTCGGTTGTTGATGCTGATTAAGAATATATATACTTTATGGTATATATATATCTATATATAGAATAGAGAACTTAAAATATATACTTTTTAATCATTACCATTACCCCCAGAAATTTAATAAATAACCAATTTGGGGTAATTTACCCCGGTTCCCCGACCGCTGGCTTAATCAAATATAAAGTTGAGTTTTTGCACATAAGTTAAGTGATACGGTAATTGTTATACATCATAAGGAACTCAAAGGTTTTGTGTGGAGTCTTAAATTAAGTTAACAAAAAAACCTTAAATCAGTGTTGTGACTTATTAATTAATTTTGTAACGCATTGATCGCTCCACTGTCGTTAAGAGAAATCATTATAATGAATGCAACTTCCACAGCATCTTGATCCACGAATTCCTCTACACGTTCAACGAACCAAGCGATTTGTGCAACACTGATTTGCGTTTCGTGTCAAACTGTTGGAAAAAATTGTGTTATGACAGCCACGATTCAAAGTCGAAACGCAGCACTTAGGATGGACAGCAAACAAGACATCTTAAATAAGTAATTCGAAAATTACAAAAAATGTTTCCTTTTTTGCCCTTAACAGTTAAGTTTTTGTATTGCATTTAGGTATTAAGCAATTTTGTTTACAATCTGACTTTGCAGGAACTTAAAAATTATTAAAGTTTGAAAACATTATACAATTGTTGCAAGGTTACAGGCATTACATTAAGAATTTGGGATTATTTTAAAATTTTATTCTACTTTAAATAAAGCACATTTTATTTTATACGAATAGCTTCTCTTGAAAATGGTTAGCTCAATTGTGACTTTAGACCCATTGTGCAAACCTTTTTGGCATTCTTCCTAGATTACATTTTGGCAACCTCTTGGTGCATTTTTTTGGTCTTTACAAATTGACCCACTCTTATGTACATACATACATACATATTATCTGTATACATACATATAGACACCAATGAGTATGTAAACTAAGAGAGGTAACGAGAGTTCCCCTCCACTGTTAATTTTGAACATTTTTGTGAGGTTTTAGCACCTACCTCAATTGTTGCTTCTTTTTCGATTATCTTCTCGGCCTGCCGCTGTTATTTAATTTGTTTTTGCTTTGTGTTTGGACTGCTCATGCTTTGTCTCATGTACTTTTGGCACTGGTCACTGATCACCTAATACATATTTCAAACGTGAACTCTTGTAGTTTTTCTCTCTTAGCGACTTGCCAATGAGAATGTTAACAAGGGTGTGCTGAAATTGTTATATATACACATACGTATATAAAATTAATATGTTTATATTATATTTTAGTAAAAATAAAAAAACAATAAAAATAAGTCATTTAATTTTACATTTTTAATAAAAATCTTAATTATAAAATTTTTACAAATAACAATATTATGTGAAAATACAGAAAACGAAAACATCAATTAAGTCATAACACAGATTAATAAATAAATTAATTCGTTTTCAGCTTTACGTTCCTATTAATAAAGTTTAAGGTTATAAAAATGAATAAATCTACGATCAGGTAAAGGAAGTTGTCTGCTCCAAGAAAGTTTCCAGTCAGATTGTTGGCAGGCCCATATGTACAAAAATCGCTGTATCTGAAAACAGAGAGAATTGTATGATTATTAAATTCGTCTTCGTGCCTCGTGCTATAATGTCGTGACCTAATGTGACTCGCAATGAAAACAGAAAGAAATCTTAGTAAAATAAATAAAATAAACGAAATAAAAGCGTACCGGGGCTGCAGATGGCCATTCTTGCAGGTTTATCTTGCTGGGGTCATCCTTCTATGGTCCATCTGCATAGCATCGCTGCTAGTGTCCGTCTGGGTCATCCTTCAATTTCGGGTCACGTTAATCCTACTTTAGTCGCAAAAAGAAATATCATCAAAATAAAAGAAGATAAATAATAAAATTATATCGTACCGAGGCTGCACAGCAGCCCTTGCGATGGTCATGCCTCATCCATGGGTCATTCTGCTAGGACATCCTTCTATAAAATTTAGCTTCGGCCGGCTAAGAGCATCTTTCTGGGGCCGCATTACCATTTGGTTGACGTCTAGAAATATAAAAATATCTAATAATATGTATTCATATATATTTATTTTTATACCCTGATCCCATTAAAAATGGAAAAAAAGGGTATAATGGTTTTGTGCAAAAGTATGTAACGGGCAGAAGGAAGCATCTCCGACCCCATAAAGTATATATTCTTGATCAGCATCAACAGCCGAGTCGATAGAGCCATGTCCGTCTGTCCGTCCGTCTGTCCGTCTGTCTGTCCGTCTGTCTGTCCGTATGTATGATCCAACCGATCTCAGAGACTATAAGAGCTAGAGACTCCAGATTTCGAACTTAAGCTCGCCTAATCCCTAGGCAATACAAGTTTGTTTTCGATTTTCGATAACTCATCCCGTTGTCGATATACACATGCGATCGATAACAACAAAATCTTGAATTTTGAAAACTTTAAGGTGGCATTTGAAATAATGAACAAAATAATGACAATCTGTGAAATTCTTATTAAAATCGGTTAAGAAACACCGGAGATATGGGACATTGAAGTTGTGTATGCAGTATGCAGTATGTGCGTACATACAAACACACATACTTGCAAACACTGACTGTACGCGTAAAGTATAGGGATCAGGGTATCGTCTAGTCGGGATTTCTCGACTAGAGCCTTCTTACTTGTGATTATTTACTTTGCGCGGTCTAACATGTATTGCCAAGGGATACTGATCCAGTACTGAAGAAGGTATGCAACAGGACCTATTTAAAATTTATAAAAATATATAAGATATATTAAAACAATAAAAGGCCGCCAACCAACTAAGGATACACAGCAAAAAAATACCCTGGACCTATAAAAAGAAAATACAAATAAATATATTTTGAATTATCGCATTTTCAATCTGCGAACTCACCATTTAAACTACTGCGATACGATTTTTAATTTCTTCGCTTGCGGTCCATGTTTTGCTGCCGATATCTCTGAGTGCTTCGCCTGCAGCAGCACGCTTGTAAGTATTACAAGTTTTTTCAAAATTTGCATTCGGTGGGTGTAGCAATTCTTGTTAACATCAAACCACTCCGGATTAAGCTCATTGGTTTGGCGTACACTCTTATTATTAATACTCTCACAAAGGTTCAATTTGTGCGGTGCTTGACTAAGTATTTTGGCAAAGGACTTACCCACTCCATCCTTTTTTGAGCATTTGTTGGGAAAGATTGCAGTACGGAAGGTGGATACGTACTATTGCAATTTGTAATACTGCAATGTCTTCGGGTCTCCAATGTGACCCAATGTGAAGAATGCTTAAAACACCGCTACTTATATTTGCATGCAGTGAAACTTACCTAGTTGCAGCGTGGAAGAACCAAATTTCAATTTTTGTATTGAAACGCATTCCTTTTCAAAATATAGATCACACACTCTAGTGTGGGTGTTTAATGTGTCAATGTTAATTTTGAGATGTTCGCTCCACGCACTATCACTTTTTTCGGGAACGCGAAATAATTTTTTGACACCAATGCAGCCTTTAATGCAGCTTTTAACTAAAAAAAAATTTAACTTATATTTTTATATTTTTGAATAATAAGATTTGAAAAAATCGGATTGTTTTTGCAATTTTGATCACTTTTAAATTTGCGACCGTGTCGTTAAAATTTCAAAGCATAAATGCACATGCACTTGAAAATTTACACACACATTCAAAGAAAAGCGCGCGCATATTTTTGCTTGTCTCTTGTGTATAAAGAATACAACACGTGTAAAGCTTAAATTAAGCAATTAAAACTAAACTCATATATATTAAAGTACCCTAAGTGAGTTCAGCATCTGATCGTGGCGCAGCTGTATAAACTTTTGCTCCAGCAATGGTCGAGCCGAGTCCAAACGCTCGTTATAAAGAATCTTTTTTCTTAATTTTTTTATTTTATTTGGTTTTTTTTAAAAATATAAATGAACTTATATTTACATAATGTACATATAATGTGTATAAATCATACATTTATTTCATATTAAAAGAAAATAATTTGATTATATTATAAAATTTATTTGTGTTGGTATGTTCATTGGAGTCGAAGCTGGCCTGTTGCATGTGGCCTTGAGCCGTCTTTTTATACCCTGATCCCATTAAAAATGGGAAAAAAAGAGTATAATGGTTTTGTGCAAAAGTATGTAAGGGGCAGAAGGAATCATCTCCGACCCCATAAAGTATATATATTCTAGATCAGCACCAACAGCCGAGTCGATATAGCCATGTCCGTCTGTCCGTCCGTCTGTCCGTATGTATGAGCCAACCGATCTCAGAGACTATAAGAGCTAGAGACTCCAGATTTCGAACTTAAGCTCGCTTAATCCCTAAGTTTTCGATTTTCGATAACTCATCCCGTTTTCGATATACACATGTGATCGATAACAACAAAATCTTGAATTTTGAAAATTTTAAGATGGCATTTGAAATAATGAACAAAATAATGACAATCTGTGATTTTTATTAAAATCGGTTAAGAAACACCGGATATATGGGACATTGAAGTTGTGTATGCAGTATGCAGTATGCAGTATGTGCGTACATACAAACACACATACTTGCAAACACTGACTGTACGCGTAAAGTATAGGGATCAGGGTATCGTCTAGTCGGGATTTCTCGACTAGAGCCTTCTTACTTGTTGTTTATGCATATCTGTGCGTCTAACGGGAATAGGCAGAACGCAAAAATAAAAACAACAACAATATGTGACGGTTGTCGTTGCTGGAACGCACACGCTGCTCAACGTGTTTTAATATTCTTTATTACAATATTCAATTAATGTCAAACTAATTTTAAATTTGTATTATTTTAATATAACGACATTTAATGTTAAGTATATGAATACAAAATGCGTTGATTTTATGGTTATGGTATTTAGTCATTTTAAACATGTTCAATAAGTCATTAGTGAACTACCTTATTTCCAATATATACATACGCATATATGGTGGAAGTCATATATAAGTATCTCACGTATGGCAATACAATTGCACAAAGTTAATATAAAGTCTATACCACCCTCCCATGTTAGGCTTTAGCAAGCAGATAAAACCAAAAGTTGAAAATTGAAAATCGCGCACCAGGAGCTAATAATTTACAAAATGTTAAGTCAATAGTGGAGGGGAACTCTGCTTACCTCTCTTGGTTTACATCTCATGGCTTCGCACAGCGCGTTTAACTTTTGATGCATTCCTACACAAAAAAGCAAACAAAAACACAACGTTTATTTAATATTTAAGCCTTTGTACACCAACAAAAAGCAAAGCAAAGGTTCTGCTGTACAGAACACTCAAGCAACGACTATGTAAATATATATGAGAAGATTCCAGCGCGCCCTCAAACTGTTAACTCGAGAACATTTTTGTTGGTTATTAGCTCGTCTAAAGTAACGAGAACGGGCACTACTTAATGCCAATCAGTTGCTTATGTTTTGGTTATCGCTTCTTCGCTTGTACTTCTCGGCCGACCGCCATACTTCATATAGCTTTGCTTTGTTTATGGACTGTTCATGCTTTGTCGTACGTATTTGGCACTGTCTGTTTATGACAGCGGTCCGGGAACTTTTAGAATTGTACCTCAAATATTTTTTGTCAAACTTAACTTAACCGTCTGTCCGTCCGTCCATCTGTCTGTCCGTATGTCTGAACGCGTCGATCTTAGAGACCATAAGAGCTAGAGACTCCAGATTTGGAACTTAAGCTCGCCTAATCCCTAGGCAGTACAAGTTTGTTTTCGATTTTCGACAACTCATCCCGTTTCCGATATACACATGGGATCGATAACAATAAAATCTTGAATTTGAAAAGATGGCATTTTAATTATTAATCAAAATAATAACAATCTGTGAAATTTTTATTAAAACAAACACCGGAGATATGGAACCTTGAAGTTGTGTATGCAGTATGCAGTATGTGCGTACATACAAACACTGACTGTACGCGTAAAGTATAGGGATCAGGGTATCGTCTAGTCGGGATTTCTCGACTAGAGCCTTCTTACTTGTTTTTCCTAACAGTTGCTGTTTTGTTTTTTTATACCCTGAACCCATTAAAAATGGGTAAAAAGGGTATAATGGTCTTGTGCAAAATGTCCGTCTGTCCGTCTGTCTGTCTGTATGTATGAGCTCGTCGATCTCAGAGACTATAAGAGCTAGAGACTCCAGATTTGGAACTTAAGCTCACCTAATCCCTAGGCAGTTTGTTTTCGATTTTCGATAACTCATCCCGTTTTCGATATACACATGCGATCAATAACAACAAAATCTTGAATTTTAAAAACTTTGAGATGGCATTTGAAATAATGAACAAAATAATGACAATCTGTGAAATTTTTATTAAAATCGGTTAAGAAACACCGGATATATGGGACATTGAAGTTGTGTATGCAGTATGCAGTATGTGCGTACATACAAACACACATACTTGCAAACACTGACTGTACGCGTAAAGTATAGGGATCAGGGTATCGTCTAGTCGGGACTTTTCGACTAGAGCCTTCCTACTGGTTTTTTGGTTGGTTTTTTGTGTTGTGTTTCTTTTGGTTTGTATTCCGCTTCATATTAAGACATTTTGTGTAATAATTACTATATACATATGTAATGGTTTAAAAATCGCTTTCCACCGTTGCATCTTTTTAAGTCCTGAAGGATGTTGGCGAGGGGGGAGCGGAGAATGCTACGCTCATTCTGACGTCTGATTTTGATTTAAAACATCAAAATTCATTCAGGATTTTGGTTAGTAAACGGTATAAGCTGTGTAATTGTTCAATATATTACTAATAAGTACATTTCTCCCAGTTGCCATACCACCTTCCCACCGCAACTCGACTCCTCCAATTTTCATACCGTTAACCTTCACCGACTAAACGGTGATCTGTCCCTTCAAATGCCATTACTTAGTTTTCAGTTTTAAAGCTGTGTAAAAGTTAGTCGACATAAGCAATTGTGTGTTTATTATTTCCCAAAACAATTTATTTCTGATTTAAATGTCAGAATTACAAGATATTGAAATTCAAAATTTTTTTAAATACTTTAATATTCATCGATTCACCAAATCGAACCTTGAAAATCCAGGCAGGAAGATTTGTTTGGTTCCAGGATATTTAAAATATCAATGTTTGTTGCGTGCTAATTTTCAGAAAATGTGGAAATGGCCAAATGTTTTTTTTATAAAAATTAATGTATTTTTGCATTTAAAAATGGTATTGTAAAAGTAAATAGTAAGATTTTTTTTATTCACGGGTTCACGCCGGGTTAATAATTTTAACGTTTTCACGTTTTCTTACAACAGAAATAAGAAGAAAACGATTAAGCTTAACAAGGGACTTTTTTTAAATCGATATATGATATCACATTAGTATCTAAATTAGAATTAAATAATGAATTGTTATATGTTATAAATAGAAAAACTAAAGAAATTTAAGACCTTTGTGCTTTTTCATATCAAGATTCATTCATAATTTTAAGTAGTGTGCCAAACTTGTATGATAAAGTTTTCATTCAACATTTTGAAGCTTAAAAGGACTTTGTCGACTTGAATAACGTTACCGTTGAAGCTAAACTTACTATTGCGGGGTTAAATAAACTTTGATCTGGAAAGGGCAACGCGCAGTCCTTTAACATATCAGGATCAAACTGGGAAGTAAAGATAGGTATTCATTTTCAAACATCTTGGCACAACATTTGAGACATCGGACAACTCATGTAGCTCCCATCCATTTGTGACAAACTAGTATTTAATAACATAGAGGTAACTAGAGCTTACAATTAGTACAGAAAAAATTCAACGCTGTCGAAAGAACATAGGGAAACAAATTTGATCGCTGCCTTCTCAACTTATTCTTCCTTTTTAAGAATTTATTATGTTATTATTATGTTCAATAATATTTTGGTACCTAGTTCGGGCATTCATAACAAATTAAACAAGCTTTATATGACTTTATTTAATATTTAAACTAACACTGAAATAAACTTATTTTGTATTCAAATACCTTAAAGAATTTAAATTTACCTCAAAAATATATATTCATGATTTTATTGACCATAACTGTATATTGTTATTTTGAGCACTTTGTGCGTTCAAGCAACAACAACCAGCACGCGTTGTTGTTTTTATACGGTGAACCCATTGAAAATGGGTAAAATGAAAAGGATTTAGAAGCATAGAAGTTATACCAATTCGAATATTTGTATTAATCAAAGACTACAGCAGCAGGCAGCTTGCACATGCAGGCGTGTGTACGATGAGTGCAGCGTCATAAGCGTGCAAAATAAGTACACAACTGCTGCAAAGAGAACTTAAATAACATGTGTACAGGTTTATATAAACACATTGATAAGGGTTTTAAAATTTCGCAAATCTTTTTGTTTTTTTTTTCCAAAGTTAAAGTCCTAAAGTCTTTTTCAAGTCTTATAAACCTTACCTTATAATTATACATATTTTTTTATGCTTCATATACATTTCATATTTTTTACATCTTCATATACCAATTTTTTTTTTATAGCTTACGAGAGCATTATTTTTTTCCCCCACACTCACTTGACATACATTTTGACTTAATATGCTTACGGTAAATAGAGCGAGTAGATCTCAGAGAAATTGGCCTAGAAATTAGTTAAATATGTCCAACTCGAATTACACCGAGCGGGAAAGAGTGACAATCCCAAAGAGAGCACAGGGATAATTAAGAATTTAGAATAAGGTGATATTTCGTCGAACGAAGTTAGAATTTTGGAAGCCTATGGATAAATTTTTCGGCAAATTGAAGGAGTACTTGCATTCTAAAAGTTTGCACATCGCACAGAACCTTCTTGGACCCTGGTTCATAAAATAGCTTAAAGTTTAAAGCAAGTTAATAATAAGTTAATACAACAGTTTCCTGTTGTACCAGCAGAAGCTATAACTAAGAACTAAATTCAGGGAGCTAAGTATAGCAAAGTGGAGGCTCAAACTTGCCCTCGAATGCAGTGCGCTTCAGTATACGAAGCTAGTAGGGCAACATCAGCATCTGAATTTTTTTATTGTTGAAGACTTTGAATCTCCTTTAGGGAGGTTTGCCAAAAAGGATTGCGGGAATTGCGGATCATTTAGTTAAAAGTTCCGCGTTAGATATTTTTCCCCTCAATAAAGAAAGCCTCTATGATGTAAGAGCAGATAAGTTAATGATAGTCGCTCCCCCGCTGGCTGCCACCTTATCGTGGGTGGGCTCGACCCGGAGCACGCCAAGCCAGACGTGCTACCTTGTCGCTAAGAGCAGTCCTAGGAAAAGGAACCCCGAAATCAAACCAACAATGAGTGTTGAGAAGAGAAAAAAAAAGGTACAGGGGGTCGGATCCCGACAGTAGGCGGCCGTCAGGGGTGTCGAGCTCCACCGAACGCAAAGCATCAGAGGTGGAACACTTGGCCTACGGTGCTGCTAAGGCGACAAGTGCGACCGACTCGAAGTTCCACAGCATCGAGTGCAGGTGGTACCAAAAATGGGTATGGTTTGGCTGCAATGATGGGCTCCAGATTGATCCCAGTCGCCTGTGAAGCAGAAGAAAAAGGTTCACGACCCTTTCGGAGGAGCTCAAAGGTGCCTAGGAGCGGATGTTGCCTAGGGAGTCGATGGATTGCCGGTGGACAGCCCCACAACCGGACCTTCACCGCCAAAACTAGCCCGACTGGGCGAACAGCTATCACCGTGGATGGGGTGGCGACAGAAATCGCAAATTGCGCGAGTACAGAGTGAGGAAGAGTTGCATATAGCACGGTGTCTACATGCCATAGCCAAGATGAAGGCGGCAGCAAATAGGCAAAAGACCACGTTAAATGACATCAAACTTTGTCTTGCAACCCTGGAGGACGCCTTTTCGGCCATGCAGTCCTACAGGACAGCTAGGATGGGCCTCGAGGAGTAAGTAAAGAAGACGGTGACACCCACAGAGACGCGTTTAGCATCGAGCCACGCGGGCCTGAACGTCTTTAAACGCATTAAAACTTTTGACATCAACCCCGAGCGTGTTGTTATCTTAAAAAGGTCCAAACGGATGTTGAAGCTGGCATAAAGAAGAATGGCTTCGCAACCAACAAGCTCTGCAAAAAAAGTCGTCGCTCAGGAAAACCGGACAATAGGAACGAAAAAGAAGGGCAGGAGCTCCAGCAAGGCACCAACGGAGGCTATCCTGATTCGACCCGAGGGGGACCGGTCTTACGACGATACTCTAAGGGAAATTAAGTCTAAAGTGAACCCTGCTTAGAGCCCAAGTGCACTGTGGATATCCGGGATCTTGACTGCCTCACAGAGGTAGCCGATATAAAAGAGGCCCTTAAGCGGGATATGCCTAACATCGGGGATGTCTAGATTGGTCTAATCCCAAGGACTATGAGAGGTCAAAAGATGGCGGAAGTTGAGATGAGTACGCATCTTACTTCCTGAGGCGCGGTAAGACACAAGGCCATGACATGTGAGGCGCCGGCACGCTGCATTATTTGTGCGGACAAGGGCCTAAGCGGAAATTACCTTGAACACAAACCAGGGTCCGGAAACTGCAGAGCGTTCAAGAAGGCGCTCGTGGAGGCCAAAAATAAGATAGCGCAATGTTCTTCAGGCATACACGAATAGGAGCAGAACTGCCAACGATTTGCTTCAACAGTTGGCAGTGAAGAGGAGTATCGACCTTTTACTGTTAAGCGAGCAGTACCAGAGTAGGGACCATTCCTCTTGGTATTCAGATCTACTCGGTACTGCAGCCATCTGTGTGTTGGAGCCCGAAAAGCCCCATGTTGCCCTCACGGTCGAGGCAACGGATTTGTCTGGGTGAGGTGCTGGACGACGACTTTTTTAAGTTGCTATCTCACGCCGAATCAGCCGATCCAAAGCTTTAGAGGACACATAGAGTGCCTGGAAGACGCGGTAATGTCGGCCTCAAAATACAAAGTGGTAGCCGGGGACTTTAAAACGAGGGCGCTGGAATGGGGAATGCTCTACCCTGACTGGGTAAGCTCGTTATGGAGATGGTTGCGAGAGCTGGCCTTCTGGTTTTAAACGAGGGGAACGTGACGACCTTTCGGCGACCGGTATATGGGGAAACAATTCCCGATGTCTCATTCGCCTCGGAGAACCTCGGGCCGTTCATTCGGGAATGACAAGTCATTGAAGACTACACCTGTAGTGACCACCAATACATCGTGTTTGATGCTAACAACGGTAGTCCCCGGCAGAGTGTGAATCCCAGACCATTCGTCAAATGGAACATAGCGCGGCTAAGAACCGAGTCTTTTGAGGGGGAAATAGCGACGGTTGTTGTAAGGATGGAGGAAGTCGGCTAGAATAGAGAAGTAGCAGCAGAAACCTTGGCTACTTCAACCATGAATATTATCAGGGCGGCCCGTGGGGCTTCCATGCCCCGAAGTAGGCCCCGCCACGGGAAACCTACGCAGAAAGTGTCACAGGCTACGCCGTGTCGCACAACAAGCGAGAAACCGAGTGGAAGCGAACGTTAAGTCGGCGGAGCATAAGGCCGCAAAAATTAATTACGACGAGCCATTAATCAGAGCCAGGCTTGCTGGGGACTGGGTTACAAACTTGTGACTCGAAAAACGGGGGCCCTGAAATCTGTGGAAGCCAAAAAAGCTGTGACAATGGAGAACATAGTCGCTACTCTGTTCCCACAAAGAACTGGAAAAAGCGGTTCTCACGATAAGAAGGCACCTGGCCCGGATGGGATACCGAAAGAGGCCCTGAAGCTGGTATACCATCAAAACCCAGGACTTCTACTAAGCATGTATAATGCCTGCCTTCCTGATAGAGTTTTCTTCTCGTGTTGGAAAACTGAAAGTTTGGTGCTCATCAGCAAAGAAAAGGGCGATCCGGAGTCTCTATCGTCCTACCGCACGTTGTGTATGCTGGATACAGCGGGAAAGGTGATGGAGAAGCTGACTAAGTCCAGGTTAACAGCAGCCATCATCAACGCCGGAGGACTCTCACCGAGGCAGTACGAAAACCATAAGCTGTCGTTGCGTCGCGTTCTACTTGTGACTCTCGTCGTAAAAAATGCTTTTAACTTGGCGAAATGTACAGATATGATGGAGGCTCTAAAGCACAGTTTTGCCTTCTAAGACTGGAAATGCCAGATGAGACGTGCCTGGTTGGGTATGCGGATGACGATGCTGCGCTGGTAGCAGCGCGAAACCTGCAACGAGCACAGTTCAAACTCCACCAAGTGATGAGTTACCAAAGATCATCTCATTGAAAATCGGGAAGGCTACGGTGATTTCGAACCCTGCGGTCAAATTCATAATCATAGACACCAAGCTGAGCTTTTTCCAACAGATAAAACAGGCGGGAGACAAAGCTGCAACTGGTGTGACTGCGCTCAGTAGGCTAATGGCCCGACCTCTAGCAGACGTCGTTTTCTGATGAGTATGCGGCTGAGATATGGCCAAATTCTCTTGAGAAAGACTGTCTGTATTGCCCTGGATTCAGCGACAACGCGGAGCAAACGTTCTTTGGTTGTCGCAATTAGAACTGGCAGCGCCTGGCACTAAATCAGGAAATAGGGACAGAGATTACTCCCGACAGCATAGTAGACGTTATGCTCCAAAGGGAGAGTAATTGGGGCAGTGTGGCTCAATATGCGCAGGGAATCCTGAGAATAAAAAAAAAAGCCGATCTGAATCGAGCCCAGAGCGAATTCGTGTCCGAAGTGAACGAGCGGGAAGTGGAGCGCCTTTAGGGCCACAAGAAGGACCTTGCCTGAAGTAATGTGTCAAACAGTCCCAAGCAAGAGTATAGGATCAGTCGACTGGGTCGACCGAAGAGGAAGAGAGAGATGTTTGTTTTATTTTTTTTTTAATTTCATTTTATTTCTAGTCGAATAAGTATTTTATATGTATTTTTATACACTGATCCCATTAAAAATGGGAAAAAAGGGTATAATGGTTTTGTGCAAAAGTATGTAACGGGCAGAAGGAAGCTTCTCCGACCCCATAAAGTATATATATTATTGATCAGCATCAACAGCCGAGTCGATATAGCCATGTCCGTCTGTCCGTATGTATGAGCCAACCGATCTCAGAGACTATAAGAGCTAGAGACTCCAGATTTCGAACTTAAGCTCGCCTAATTCCTAGGCAGTACAAGTTTGTTTTCGATTTTCGATAACTCATCCCGTTTTCGATATACACAGGGGATCGATAACAACAAAATCTTGAACTTAGAAAACTTTGAGATGATATTTGAAATAATGAACAAAATAATGACAATCTGTGAAATTTTTATTAAAATCGGTTAAGAAACACCGGATATATGGGACATTGAAGTTGTGTATGCAGTATGCAGTATGTGCGTACATACAAACACACATACTTGCAAACACTGACTGTACGCGTAAGGTATAGGGATCAGGATATCGTCTAGTCGGGATTTCTCGACTAGAGCCTTCTTACTTGCTTAATTTATTAAACTACAAATGCATTAATATTTAGGTTTCTACCATAACAGAGTTCACAAATGTTAAGTTACATGCAATTAAACGTTTAACGAGTATTTATATAAAGAGAGGTAATAGAGAAGAAGAAAAAAGAGCGCTCTCTTTTTAACAGAAACATTAACGCTATCGAGAAACGAGTATAGAACGTAAGAGAAGAAACAAGAGCACCCTTCCGCTTAATACAAAACGTCACCGCTATCGAGAGCTCGTGGGGAAATAAGT
Source organism: Scaptomyza cyrtandrae (assembly GCA_035044605.1). Classification (NCBI taxonomy): domain Eukaryota; kingdom Metazoa; phylum Arthropoda; class Insecta; order Diptera; family Drosophilidae; genus Scaptomyza; species Scaptomyza cyrtandrae. The sequence goes on from JAWNNS010000439.1 coordinate 114,896, forward strand.
ACCCATTCTGCTTTGTCAACTTATTCTTGTTTCGATACCAAAGTGTGCGATGCGTGAGACAAAGATTAGTTGTTGCCATATTTCATTGCTCTCTTATTTATAATTTCACAGGTTGTTATTATTTTGATTAATAATTCAAATGCTATCTAAAATTTTTTCAAATTTAAAATTTTGTTGTTATTGATCCCATGTGTGTATCGAAAACAGGATGAGTTATCGAAAATCGAAAACAAACTTGTACTGCCTGGGGATTAGGCGAGCTTAAGTTCCAAATCTGGAGTCTCTAGCTCTTATAGTCTCTGAGATCGACGCGTTCATACATACAGACTGATCAAGAATATATATATTTTTTAAAGTCGGAGATGCTTCCTTCTGCCTGTTACATATTTTTGCACAAGACCATTATACCCTTTTTCCCATTCCTAGGTTGAATAAATTATAAAATTATTTTATTCGTACATTAACTTATAACTTTTAAAATCTCGACCGTGTCGCTAAATATCTTTAGCACAGAAGATCGTGCACGTGTAAATTTTAGCTTTTGTTTTGTTATATTCTTTTATGTATTAAGAATAGAAATAGTTAATGCTAAAAATAAGCAATTAAATAAAATGCGCAGCTCATACGCTAAAGTATCCGGAACGCATCCTACATTTGACGGTAGGGCAGTTTTATAAGCGGTTGCTCGGGATAAAACCGGTCGAGCCGAGTTCAACCCCTCGTAATTAAAAATCTGTTTCTTGATTTTTATTTTATTAGGTTTTCTTACATATAAATTAATAATTCAGTTAAAAATTACATTCACATAATGTAGTTTAATATACCCAACGGCAAAACGGCTGAAGTTGGCCTAGGCAGGTAGTTTAGCGGGATAAGAGAGATAAAAAAGAGCACTATAAACTAATTAAATAACATATTATTTTTAGTATACCTATTATTCGTCACACAATTTGTTATCAGAAACTTTAGGTGTTGAAAGTGCTCGTAACTTCTTTCTTACCTCTTTAAGAGGTATTTTTGTTTGATTTATAAATAACTTTTATTAGCTTCATAAATATAGTTGTGTTTGTTTTGCAGAGGTATTTTTGTTGATTTATAAATAACTTTTATTAGCTTCATAAATATAGTTGTGTTTGTTTTGCTTGGACACTTTACATTAGAGCAAACATTATAAAAAGTGCATACAATTTTGGTTTAATTATTTATATGCACATAAACTACGCAGTCAAAAGTCACATATGCAAAAAAGTGTTTTTTTATTTCTGTTTTTGTGTAGTGGCTATTTTATTTAATTATTATTTTGCTGTCGTCTCTCTTTTAATTTTATTTGCAGCGACTTCTTTGCGTGTGCTTATTTTACAAGCTTGTTACGATTACGATTTAATAACCTCTAAAAACCTTTTTCACCAATGTACGTTTATTCATGTAAGTTATTATTAATTTAACAAAATTTGCAAATGAGAACAAGAATTGCAATTCCAATTAAAATATTTATCCCCTATTTCCAATAAAACACTGTTATTAACATACTATTGAACAAATATCTGGTATATTTAATATATACTCTTGTTCATCATCGCGAGCAGATATAGCTATGTCCGTCTGTCCATCCGTGGGTAGGTCGGTTTCTGTGGAAACTAATCCCTCAGTATTTGAGCTGTCGAGTTGAAACTTTGTTCAAGTTCTTCTTTTAAATCATTTGACATAATCATAAGCAAATCAGATACCTATAACGAATAACTGCCATACGAACTTTGAAAAACTTTTTTATTTTTTAAGGATAAAAAATGAAACTTGCTCAAACTCGATTAAAGTACATATAAACATAGCTACATATATAGACTCGGCTGTTGATGCTGATCAAGAATAAATTTACTTTGTGGGGTTGTAATAGCATCCTTCTGTTGTTACATAGTTTTGCATAAAAAATCGTGTAATCAAGGCCAATTATTTTGGAAGTTTATACAAAAATTGATTAATCATTAATTTTTTTATATTAACATAAAAGATTCTACAATTATTTTAAATTAACAAAAAATTAGTTGGAATGGACAGAAAATTGATTGTTTAATTAATTATTTAAAATCGGTAAGATTTGATTTTCCAATTGATTCTTAGATCGATTCTTTAGATCGAGTTTTGGATCGATTCTTGATTTGGTGACTTTGAAAGCAACGCAAATTGAATAATTCCTTCCAATTTAAAACATATTTAACCCGCGCAGTCATCCAAGTAGGAATCGGTAGTTAAACGTGAATCGATTCTTCTACCGATTTTCACCAATCCTTCGCACCGCTGGAAAGCTTTCATACCTGAAAGCTGTACGTATCTGCAAATGTAAAAAGTAAAGAAACAGGCAAACAAGAAACGAGAAACGAACAAAAACAAAATAAGTTGCTAAAGCAGTTAAAACAACACGCGAGCACGATTCGCGCACGCATCATTTTCAAATGTGGAAGAAAGAACAAAAAATTGAAAAGGAAAGAAAAATAACTCTACGCAATCATTGTCTGCTTTTGTTCTGAGCTTCTGCTGTGGCTTTAGCACCTGCCGCACTTGTTTGTGACCGACGATTTGATAGCGTCTTTCGCGCAGCGGAAAGCGGAAAACATGCGCATAAACGCACACCCACAAACACACACACATAAGCTTAAAACAAGCAGAGCAACTATAACAAGTCTGAAATTTGCAATGCCGTCGTCATCATCAACTCATGGGCTTTGTTCTGGGGCTTCGTTAGCTTTGCTTATGGTTATGTAGCAATGTTTTGACCAACCAGTTTAGTTTTCTCAGTATGTTTGGATGTGCTGGGGAAGCCGCTTATTGAGACAATTTTCTTGTGTGTGCTGCCTCCTCTCAACATTTTTAGCCTTTGCTAATTATTGCCGCAAATGTTAACGTATGACGTATGAGTATTTAGGCAAATGACATACCATTTTGTTAAAATTGCATAACTTAAGAAAATAAATGGTTAAGTAAAATAAAAATTTTTGTTGTATATTCAAACAGTCAACAAACAAATTATATATTTGCACTTTTATTGTAGTTGACCTCGATCTTTTGAACCTGCTCTTATCAGAGAAGCGTTTAAAGTGCAGTTAAGCAACAGTACGATTAAAATACCGCTATTGGAAGAATTATCCATGGGTGTTTTGCAACTCGGAGCCACAGAGCAAGACAACTATTTTATTGTTCGTATGCGCTGAGAAGGCCCGTCAATCGTCGTTTATTTTGTAAGCACTCACCTATCTTCACACGTACTACAACACATAAACAAATTTTAAATTATCAAAAAAATTGTGCAAAAAGTAACAACTGCGGAGACAGTTCAATCACTGCAAAAGGCAAATCGAGAAGAAAACGAAAGCCAAATATAGAATTTAAGAATGTGATTTAAGTACCAGAGGTAGTGATAAAAAATGTACAGCATTCAAAGGGTGTCATATCGATTAAATATAACAATTCCCAAAAAAGTTTGAAGCAAATAAAAAGTTTCTAGTCTGGGAAGCAACCGACCGCAGAACATCATGATACCAATCAAAAACAAGTAAGAAGGCTCTAGTCAAGAGATCCCGACTAGACGATACCCTGAACCCTATACTTAGCGCTTACAGTCATTGCTTCCAAGAATGTGTGTGTGTGTCTACGCGCATACTGCATACTCAACTTCAACTTTCTTAACCGATTTCAATAAAAGTTTTCAAAATTCAAGATTTTGTTGTTATCGATCCCATGCGTATATCGGAAACGGAAAGAGTTATCTAAAATCGAAAACAAACTTGTACTGCCTAGGGATTAGGCGAGCTTATGTTCCATACCTGGAGTCTCTAGCGCTTATAGTCTCTGGGACCGACGCGTTCATACATACGGAAAGACGGACGGACGGACAGACGGACATGTCTATATCAACTCGGCTGTTGATGCTTCTTCCCATGACCACCCCTGCCTGCTTCCACATGATTTGCTAGCTTTTGTTTTACGACCATATCCTTTTTTTTCTCATGTCTACCTTTGATTCTCACGCGGCAAGGTTAATAATACACCACACCAGAGCCACGATCTTAATATTATTGGAAATTTTTTTGGAAATGGGAGCCCAAAAATCGCACAGCGCTGAAGTACTGAAAAAAATTCACTGGAATATGATTAACTTAGTTGTTCAATTCTCTTTAACTACAACTATCTTACTCGAGAAATCCCGACTAGAAGATACCCTGAACACTATAATTAGCGCGTACAGCCAGCGCTTGCAAGTATGTAAGTGTGTATACGCGAGTTCTGCATACTTGACTTAACTTAAATATTCCATATCTCAGGTGTTTCTCAACCGATATTAATTTCGTGTAATGATTCGAACGCCGTTTCAAAGGTTTCCAAATTCTAGGTATTAGTATTATCGATCACATGTTTATATCGAAAGCAGAAAGAGTTGTCGACAATGTCAAGCACACTTGTACTACCTAGGGATTAGGCGAGCTTGTGTTTCAAATGAAGTCTCTAGCTAATGTAGTCTCTGAGATCGACGCATTCATATATACAGACGGACTTAGCTTTATCGGTTCGGCTTTTGATGTGATCAAGAATATAAATTCCTTATGAGGTCGGAGATGCTTCCTTCTGAAAAGCGTTTGTACATTTTATTTAGGAGGACGTACAAAATTTTATAATTTGTTATATTGTTAGAATTTGCCTTGAAAAAGTAACAAAGATCTACTTTGATTTCCTTGACTATCAAAAGAGTGTTCTCTTGGAATCTGTCGATTTTTTTTTTAATTTTTGTGTTTAAAGTTTTGTAATGGTTTTTTTCACAAATTAACTTAATAAATATTTTTTATAAGTTTTTCATTGAATCAAATCCGTCAAAATGAATATAAGCCCATGTTGTTCGCGCCTAAAGAGAAATAAATGAGTTTTTGTTTGCTCAGTGCCCATTGCTTTGGTGATATTTTTGTGCCTCTGACAATAGATTTACGACCTAAGAAGCACCTGTCTTTTTCCAGGTAGCTAAGAACGTGCAGAGAACCAGTTCCACAGGGTTTAGTTCCGGGCCGGCTTGCAGCTCTGGTAAAAGGGAATAATGGATTTGTGCAAAAGTGTGTAACAACCATAAAGATTATAATACCTAAAAGTAAAATAAATCTAATTCTTGAATTCAGAAAGCTTTAAAAGCAACTAAAATGTGTATTGTATATCTGATAAATATTGTTCGAAATCGGTCAAAAATCTCTGTAAATATCGAAGAATGAAGCCAAGTAGTTAGTTAAGATAAATTAGAGCAGAAGTGGAGCCATAAAGTCGTTGGTTCTGGGTATCTACTAGTCAAGCATTATCGACTAGAGCCTGCCTACTTGATATCGCTTTAGAGGTGTGAGGTAAAATGCCTGGTAGGCGCTAAGCATATAATTAAGAAAAATATAAGTAGGAAAAATATAAGTGAGAAATATATAAGTAAGCAAAGTTGAAGAAAGAAATCAAGAGTTTGTGATACTTAAAGTTCACAATACACTTAAGTTTGTTTTAATTGGTATAAGTAAGTGGTATAAAATAACACTGAGATTAAGAGTCAAGTTAACATCAGAAATACGCAAATTGAGTACAAAAACTCAATTTAACCCTCAAGCTATTTAATTTTTTGTAACGCATTGTAACGATTTTTGCAATTAAATTTATATTTGCTTATAATATTATAGCTGCTACTTTTTTTTTTTTTAAGTAAAAAAATTAATTAATTGTCTTAAAATATATAATTAAGAGTCTTGATAAAGGATTTGTGTTCTTTCGAAGAGGAATAAGTCACTTTTGGTTTGGGTTTGCACAGGGTTTGAAAGTATTGTGAACAGAGTTTGGCAATGGAATTGTTTAGTATATGCGAATTTACATTGTTTTGAAACTTTCGCTATACCAACTTAAGACTTCACACTTGGGATGTCTAAAACTGTTATTGAGGTGTTATTTATAACTGGTCATAAAATGTTGAATCCAATTTTCTGCGTTTCGTAGATATTTTTCTTATAAATTGAGCTTAAAATAACTTGACACGCTTGCGCATTTGAATTTAGAAATCGGAAAGTACAAAAATATGTAGTAATCGTTCTAATAATTTTTCTTCTATTTTAGAATTGATTGTAAGTTCCCGTAAAAATCCCTTGGAAACGTCACTCGAAAGAATTAAAGGTATGCTTGTTAAATTGTTAATAAAATTTGATTTGATATGTATTATCGAAAACTTGTCACTGTTCGTTTAATGATTTTGAACTGCATGTTCATTTTTTTCAACACCCTTAAAGCTAGTTAAGATTTAGTGTTGTTAATGCCTATAATATCAAGCTCATGAGAAAATATATAATGAAAATTCTTTGTTTTATACCCTGATCCCATTAAAAATGGGAAAAAAGGATATAATGGTTTTGTGCAAAAGTATGTAACGGGCAGAAGGAAGCATCTCCGACCCCATAAAAATATATATTCTTGATCAGCATCAACAGCCGAGTCGATATAGCCATGTCCGTCTGTCCGTCCGTCCGTCTGTCTGTCTGTATGTAGGAACGCATCGATCTCAGAGACTATAAGAGCTAGAGACTCCAGATTTGGAACTTAAGCTCGCCTAATCCCTAGGCAGTACAAGTTTGTTTACGATTTTCGATAACTCATCCCGTTTCCGATATACACATGCGATCGATAACAACAAAATCTTGAATTTTGAAAACCTTGAGATAGCATTTAAAACATTCAACAAAATAATGACAATCTGTGAAATTTTTATTGAAATCGGTTTAGAAACACCGGAGATATGGGACATTGAAGTTTTCTATGCAGTGTGCAGTATGCGCGTACACACATACACACATACTTGCAAGCACTGACTGTACGCGTAAAGTAATAGGATCAGGGTATCGTCTAGTCGGGATTTCTCGACTAGAGCCTTCTGACTTGTTAAATTTGTCCGTTTTTTATGGACTGATCACAAATCTTCTAGTTCACACGAGTTTTTTAATTTTTTAAGCGTTTTGAAATGATTTTGATAGGAAATAAATGTGGGAAAAATGGAAATTTTACTGACTTACCTCCACAAAAACATGTTTTACGAAACAACAATATTTTTTTATTGCTTTTAATAAATAGATTATTTATATGTTCAAAACGCTTAAACGCATCATAGTAGCCAATGGAAAAAATTAAAACAAGTAGGAAGGCTCTAGTCGAAAAATTCCGACTAGACGATACCCTGAACCCTATAGTTAAGCGTGTTTGCAAGCATGTGTGTGTGTGTGTGTGTGTGTACGCGCATACTGCATACTACATACTCAACTTCAATGTTCCGTATCTCCGGTGTTTCTCTACCGATTTTAATAAAAATTTTACAGATAGTCATTTTTTCGTCTGGTGTTTCAAACGCCTCAATTTTCCGAATTCAAAATTTTGTTGTTGTTGAGAGTTATCAAAAATCTAAAACAAACTTGTACTGCCTAGGGACTAGGCGAGCTGGAGTCTCTAGCTTTTATAGTCTCTTAGATTGACGAGTTCATTCATACGGACGGACAGACAGACATGACTATATCGTCTCGGCTGTTGATACTGATCAAGATTATATATACTTTATGGGGTCGGAGATGCTTTCTTTACGTACTCTTGCACAAAACCACCATACCCTTTGAACTCATTTTTAATGCGCAACGCTAAGAAATAGAATTGTGCGCACATTAATGTATTGTCTTACGTTTTTGAAATATTTACGAGAAACGCAAGTATTTTCTTTTATCAATGATAAATAATACAATAGCTTCACTACATGTGTTATTGACAAATATACATTTTGTTAAGAAAACTATACACTGCAAAACAAAACTTATTTATGGCGAAAAAAATGGAAATTTAACAAAAAATATATGTTAAGTTGACTACTTAAAAATATCAGTCCAAACAGAATCGAAATGGAAGCTAATTTCGGTGGTAACTGTTCTAGATTTCGACCGTTTTATACTCTTGGTTTAATCGATTTTGATAGCAATTGTGTATCGACGCATCAAATATTTATAATTAACTTATAGGAAAAAAAGAAAACCGCGTCATCATTTTTTTAACGCAAAGGGGGTCATAAAAAATAGTTAATTATTGTAATATACATAATATATATATATATATATATATATATAATATTGTTATAATTTTTCTTGTACTTTGTATTAAGAGTTTATTGACAGTGTCAAAAATGTGTAAACTTTTTTTTAAATATGTGTAATATAATTATTTGTATTCTTGAAATTTTTTTACAATTTTACTTAATACTTATTGTAAATTTATTAACAATTTAAAAAAATAATGTACAAATAAGTAAAAGACCACGATTATCGCAGTCCAACTTTAAACTTTAAGGCAGTATAGCTTCTTTAATTAATCTAAATTGAAAGCTTACAATTTTGAAAACTTTTTTATATAGAACAAAATACAAGCCACTTTAACATTTGACGGAAATAAACTATATTTATTTATGCATCGGGCGTAACCGACACTGAAATACTCTGATAACAGTATTAAACAATAAGCAAAATAGTTTGATTGCAAAGGGGCGGGAGGTGTGGTACTGACCTTCAAAAATTGTTCGATGCATATCTCTGGAGACCATCAGATCAAGATATTTGGGGGATGTTACCGATTTGGACGGGGTGGATGCGACATCAAAACTATTAATTCAGATCTTTGGGGACATTTTCATATATATTCACCTCTCTTTAAAGTCGGGCAGCTGGAGGCCGATATAGTTAGTAAACGTGAAAATTGAACGTTAGCAGCTTTCTTCCCCCCAAACCCTGACGGACATTGCACAAAACCCATACTCTTTCCCTTCGGTATTATAATTCAATAGCTTTCGAGCAAGACCAATTAACTGCCTCCTTGTCAACCAGCTGCGCGCTGTTTATTGCTTATTCTCTTTACTGACTTGACTTGAAATTTTATATATACCTTTCTTTTAGAATACATATGTATACCAATAAACATTTGACAGGTCATTTTTACCAAAAGCACCTTATCTTATTTGCTTAGATAGGATTATTAAAATTATATTACAATGTTCGATATACAAATAGTTTATTCGGAAACAAATCAAGTTAAATTTAAGCAAAACTCGAAAATGTACCATTTTAAAAAATGATGGATATAACAAAATCTGAAGTGAAGAATTACACAGGTCTTCGTATCTATGCTGGTTTCCAAGTTAGCGTATCCAGGGGTTAGAATCCAAAAAAATGTGCTTTTAATTCTCCCTCTAATATACTATATATTTTCCTGTCATACCAAATTCAAACTAACGTAGAAGTTATAGTCGACAGAAGTTGTGAAAAATTTTGAAACTTGCTTTTTTACTTGTACATTTATACATATAATAAAACATTGATTGTCGCTTCGTATTGGTTCTTTTCACGATTGTACTTCTCAATTTAAAAAAGTTAACCTTATTGATTACATTTATTATCGAAGTAAGCGACGGCAACTCCATCTGCCAGCCTGTCAACTTAAACCAGCAACCCTACGCCGCGATCTTCAACCTGTTTGAACAACAAGAGTCGAGTGCACTAAAAAACACCATACACATATACTCGTACACAACAACATTTAAATCGTGGGCAGCTGCTGTTTTGGGGGACTGTGCACGGGCGGTAATAATAACAAAGATGAAGCCGACAACGTCGCCAGCAATGCTGAACTGCCAGACATGATCACGTCGCCAACGTTGTTGTTATTCTTGTGCATGTTGTTGCTGTTGATTTGTCTCCACTGATTTTTTGTGTTTTGTTTTTTCGTCTGCGATAAAGTCGCCACTGTGGCGGGACTAGCCGATTGTAGCTTCTGGTTGCAATTTCTATCATTCTTCTTCCTCTTTGCGATCTCCACTATCTCTCTCTTTTTCTTGTTTTGCCAGTTCGCTTGCTTTCTCTTTCGATCGCTCTTTTATGTAGCCCTTAATGGTATCATTTGGCAAGTGTGTGTGTGTATCGATTACCTAATGCCTGAATGAATAAGATGTTGTAAACGGCCGCAGCGCCTAAGGCACAGGCTTCTCTCGCATTTGCAGGCATATGAAATATGTGTTAATTGTATGTGTGCCTGTGTTTAATCAATCGGTTCGAACTACGTATTATTGCATGTAATCAATCGTCGCGTGCACGTGAGAGCGACTTTTAAAAAGAGAGAAACTATTTAACTTTTGATTGCTCACATTTCATACATACGTACAAATGCATGTACATGTAGGTATGTATATACATACATACATACAGATGTGAAGGCATATGGCGAATGACGCGGCTCGGCATGGTTTTATTGTGTTTATTGATTAGATTGTTTTGCTTCTTTTGTTATATCGTCAACGGTGTAGCTGTCGAGACCTATTATACGTCAACTTTATAAATATGCATGTACAGCCTGCCCACAAGTGCTCTACACACAGTGAAAATTTTTGATATTTTCACTTTAGAGCTATCAGCGACACACTAGTTGTTGTTTCAAATTTTTATTTTTTTTTTTATGTAATTCAGTCAGTTTTCTCTTAAACCTATTTAACAGAACTTAAAAAACATTAACATTAATAAAGAAACATTTAAAATACTAACAAAGGCACTAAATTCAACTGCCCAATAAATCTGGCGACACTCCGTTTTTGGTGCATTTTCGTTGTAAAATTCGTATGAAATTCGTATGTACAGTTACTTTTAATTAAATTAAAAATGCGTAGAGCCATAAAAGTCCAAATTTTTTTGGCCAGATCGGTTGCCAATGAAATGAAGAATGATCACCATATCTCTCGAATGTGGCCTATATCCATTTTACGTACCTACCCTAAAAAAAACGGCGCCAGCCTTTGAAAGCACTTGAAAATACCGTCTGTACAGCTCGAGTTTTACACATCGGTACTTAAAATTTTTTAAGACCACATTCACGAGATATGGTGATTCCATAATCATTCTTCATCTCATTGGCAACCGATCTGGCCAAAAAAATTTGGACTTTTATGGATCTACGCATTTTTAATTTAATTAAAAGTAACTGTACATACGAATTTTACAACGAAAATGCACCAAAAACGGAGTGTCGCCAGATTTATTGGGCAGTTGAATTTAGTGCCTTTGTTAGTATTTTAAATGTTTCTTTATTAATGTTAATGTTTTTTAAGTTCTGTTAAATAGGTTTAAGAGATAATTGATTGATTGATTATAATAACAATAAAATCTTGAATTTGAAAAAATTTTAGATGGCATTTGAATTATTAATCAAAATAATAACAATCTGTGAAATTTTTATTAAAATCGGTTGAGAAACACCGGAGATATGCATAATTTGCATACGAATTTTACAACGCAAATGCAGTAAAAACAAAGTGTCGCAAAATTTATTGGGCAGTTGAATTTAGTGCCTTTGTTAGTATTTTAAATGTTTCTTTGTTTATTTTAATGTTTTTTAAGTTCTGTTAAATAGGTTTAAGAAAAAATTGATTGAATTTCTTATAAAAAATAATAAAAAAAAATAAAAAACAACAACCCGTGTGACCACACATCTCTAAAGTGAAAATATCAACATTTTTCGCCTTGTCGTAACCTTTGTTGGGCATACTGTATGTACATACTGTATAATATAACGGTACTAGAGTATTCACCCCACCGCAGAAGTTGCGCTTATGCGCCAACAAAAAAAAAACAATCTTGTTTGCAGGCGCTCGCAGTTATCTTGTGGATCCCTTATTATATATAAATGTACATACATACATATATAATATATAACGTATATTTTTTGCTTTTGTTTGTGACTCCACTTCATATATGTACATCCATAATGTAAACGTATGTACATAATACATAGATTTCTTTATAGTTGTAAAACTAACGCAGTTTTTTAAGAGTATTTTAAAACCGATATGAAAAACACATAACACAAACAAGAACAGTTTTGTATGTACATATATATTGTATATATATTCAATAATCAAAATTATTAACGCATAGGCGCAACTTTTGCTGCGGTGGCGTTATTACACAAGTACCATCCGTTCGTTTGTCCACCCATCAACAACAACAACAGCTGCACCAGTATGAAAACGTGTGTTAAGGAGTCCGTTAGCACAGGGGTTTTAAGAGGTAGTAGGCAAGAGCGTGGCCACAAAATTTACTAGCTATATTAAAATTAAGTAATATGATAAATATGAGGGTTTCAGATTTTAAAAGGCATGCGCTTTGGGAGATGTCACCAGCTATCTTCTTACCGAAATTTGTTAGCTCTAGCTGTAAGGGCTTTCAGAAATCGATTTCATCGCCCCTAGTCTTGACATCCTGTATCTGACCCGCCCCAAAACCAAGACATTTGCAAAGTTTCAAGCTTTTCGGGTGTCGACGGACATTGCAATATACTAATTTAACCTTCGAAAACAGGGTAAAAAAAATTAAAATCAAATATAAATTAACCCAAAATTTTGTTATTAGTGCTACATACATATCATATGTACATGTGTACAATAAGTACGTATATTACAATTATGCCGCCATGATCTTCCAACATCAGAAAATGGCGCACTGACATAAAATTCAAAATGAAAACACAGTCAGTCAATTAATTTTTTACGACAAGAACGTGGCGGCGGTCGCTCATTTAAGCAACAGTTCTAACCGCGAGTTTTTATACCCTAATCCCATTAAAAATGGGAAAAAGGGTATAATGTGTGTGCAAAAGTATGTAACAGGCAGAAGAAAGCATCTCCGACCTTATATTTTGGACGTAGATGTACTAAACGAGACAGTACATACAAGTGGCCCAACGATACCAAGCACCGGCTTGTTAACGCGCGGATCCAAGCATTACGCAATCCACCTCCCGCCCAACCGACCGAGGGGCACATCGCTTAGCGTACGATTACGATGGACGCGAACACATAGACAAATGATACAAAACTATTATTTTAAGCGAAACACTAGAAGTGGAACCATTAAATAAGCTGGAGAGCTCATTATAAATTGAGCATAGGATTCGGAAGGGGTTATGTAAGGCGTAATTAGTATTGCAAAGTTTGAAGGGAAATAGGTAGAAAATTTCTGGTAGGTCTAATCGGAACTGCAAAACTTATTTGGCTAACTAGTTCAGAAGAATCTATTTCACCATTAATAAGTTTGTGTAAAAAGACAACACTAAGCATTTTTCTGCGATCAGATAGGGATGGCAAATTTATTAGTAGGAGTCTACTACTGTAAGAGGGTAAATTAATGTTATTATCCCAGGGGAGACCCCTGAAAGCAAAAAGCAGAAATTGCTTTTGCACCGATTCTAATCTCTCTTGATAAATTCTGTATTTGTGGTACCAAATACAGGATCCATATTCTAGGATCGGACGTACCAGAGAAGTATAAAGGGTTTTTGTTATATAGGGATCGTCGAATTCCTTCGACCAGCGCTTAATGAATCCCAGGACACCAGATGCGCGGGTGGCAATGGAGGATTCCTAAGTCTACCACCCATTCAATTTGATTAAGTGGTTTATTAAGCGGTTTAAGATATAAGTATTTAAGAAGGGAGTACGTCTATAAAAAGACATTGCTTTACATTTACTACAATTGAGATATAGTAAATTGAAATTACACCACGTTTGAAAATAATTCAGATCTAGTTGTAATTGTTGAGCTGACTGAGAAGATTTTGCCGAGATACAAAGCTTTACATCATCGGCGAACATGAACACCCGTGAGTGGGTTATTTATGAAAAGTGTAAAAAGTAATGGTCCAAGGTGACTTCCCTGAAGCACACCAGAGGTAACCTGCATCGACTTGGAAACCAGACCCTTAAAATGTACCCTTTGTGTCCTTAAAGTTAAGTAATCTTTGATCCAAAGAAGGAGGTGGTTTGGAAAGAGGTATAATTTATGGATCAAAAGATTGTGATTGACGGAATCAAAAGCCTTACTGAAGTCTGTATAAATAACATCAGTTTGCATTTTATTCTGGAAACCACTAAGTACAAACGAGGTAAATTCTAACAAGTTCGTGGTAGTGGATCTTTGTTTCACAAATCCGTGTTGATACGGTGAAACGATGGATTTGCAAAGATGCTGAAGATGGGAAGTAATTAATTTTTCAAAAATTTTCGAAATAGCTGACAATTTTGATATCCCTCTATAGTTTTTTACAGTCGATTTATTCCCTTTTTTATGTAAAGGAATAATGAACGATTCTTTCCAAATTTCCAAAGATCATAACTGTAGGGATAGGCAGAACAATTTATGCAAAGGCTTTAGGAGTCCCTGAGCGCAGTATCGCAGCACACAGCTTGGTACTCCGTCTGGGCTTAAGGACTTGTAGGTCGCTAAGTAAATCGCTTTCTGTAATTTCTGGTCCAAAAATGCAATTTGTTCCAGTTACTGCATAAGGTATGGCAAAACAGTTTGATGGTGACATGAAGTATATGTCTTTTGAAAAAAGTTTGCAAAGAGATGAGCAATCGCCTCATCAAACTGCTTAGGATCCCGCTGAAACTGAAGTTTGCACCGAGACAGGTAATTCCTATAACAGTTGTTATTAAGGACTGAAAAATTTTATCTGGCAATCATGTATAGCGAATAAGCTGCGTTAGAGTTAGTTTTCTTGAAACTCTTGTATAGTTTTGATTTTTTATTTTTTAAAGTTGTCAACTCGCGGATAAACCATGCAGGCTTGCTAGACCTGATAGACTTACCAACTGGGACATACAAATCAAATGCAGAGTATAAAGTATTGTAAAATATACTGATTGTTTTGCGAAATTGATGGACATAACTTGATGGATTCACTTCACGGTATTTCACCTGTGTAGATATAGTGAGCATCAGTTCTAATGTAGGATGGTATACATCTTCGGGATACGACAAAGGATTAGACCTTGAAACGGATAAGGATGCTGGATCCAAGGCAAAAATCAGATCAAGCATTTTATTTAATGAGTTTGGGACTGCATTGATTTGACTCAATGACAGTCCAAATAAATTTATAATAAAATCATTGTGAGCCGTGGGTGTTAAAGCACACGACTCAGGACTGGCGATCCCAGTGGTTTCAGAAATGTTGAAATCACCAAGGACAATCAGGAGGTCACGATCAGAGAGCATTTCGGAGACGGAACGAATGGCAGACAACTGTGCTTCGTACACAGAGTTGTCTGAGGAAGGTGGTATATATAAGCAGGTTAAACAAATTTTTGCTCCTTGAAAATACAGCTTCACAGCAATAAATTCTATACCGGACGAAAGATTAGATATTACTGTCTCTGAGGAAAAGTCAACATCAACAGCGATAATCACACCACCACCACGCCGTAGAGCGCGGTCTTTTCTGTGAATGCAATATTTGCTGGACAGAATTTCAGAGTTAAGGATGTCTTTCCTTAACCATGTCTCCGTGAAGACAACGGCTTGACAGTTAAAAGTATGGCTGTTAATGTATAAACTACTAAGTTTGCTACCAAGACCCCTTACATTCTGATAGCCCAGTAAAAAGTGGGTTGTTAGTTTTTTGAAGTATTAGAATACAGAGGAGGAATGCAAGTTAAATCAAGCTGGGGGGCTGATGAAATTGGAGGCCGATTTTTCCTTATATAAATATTCTTTATCAGCATCAACAGTCGAGTCGATATAGCCATGTCCGTCTGTCCGTATGTATGAGCAAGCCGATCTCAGAGACTATAAGAGCTAGAGACTCCAGATTTGGAACTTAAGCTTGCCTAATCCCTAGGCAGTACAAGTTTGTTTTCAATTTTCGATAACTCATCCCGTTTCCGATATACACATGGGATCGATAACAACAAAATCTTGAATTTTGAAAACTTTAAGATAGCATTTGAAATATTAAACAAAATAATGACAATCTGTGAAATTTTTATTAAAATCGGTTAAGAAACACCGGATATATGGGACATTGAAGTTTTCTATGCAGTATGTAGTTTGCGCGTACACACATAAACACATACTTGCAAGCACTGACGCGTAAAGTATAGGGATCAGGGTATCGTCTAGTCGGGATTTCTCGACTAGAGCCTTCTTACTTGTTTTTATTCGCTTTAGCAACAGTCCCAGCTGAGAGTTTTTGTTTTGTTCGCTTTAGCTCTTGCTTTAACGACAGCAATACAACAACAGTAGAAAAATTTGCTTGCGGGGTGTTTTGGGGTTTCCCTGAGCAACAAGGAAAGCATGTGTTTGTATAAAATACCGCACACCTATTTACGCACCCATACACAGGGGTATACAGTGTGTATGTAGTGCACACGTTTGCATACACAAACATGAGGCACAACGCGCAACAGTCGACCACTTGGTACTTGCTGACTAGCTGCGTTTTTATTCTTCTGCTTGCTGTCGTCGTATGTGTATACGAACCATATACAGGGCCGGTTCAGTTATAGTGCGGGCTAAAATAAAACAGCATCTAGTTCAGATCCGTTAAATCATTTTATTTGAATTGTGTCTTTATAATCTCTGACAGCACGAGAATCAAAGAATTATAAAGGAATACACATATTTATGTAATTGAGCTTAAGCGATTGGTTGATCTGTTATACTTACCGCGTCTGTTCGCACACACGATGACGACGACAGACAGCTACAACAATAGTAGCAACACTTGATCGAACATTCGAAAATCGAACGTCGTGCAGTTAAGTCGGCCCAGCCGGGACGGAATAACGCGAAAGCCCCTTGAACTAGCATAAATTGTGAAAAATAAATAGGTAGTCACAATAGTCACAAACAAGTAAAGCACGACATCGACATCGTGAAACTTTTACGCGAGTGTGCGAGTTCATTTGGAATACAAGTTCAAGTGTTATCAGTGTATCCCCAGCATGTTTTTAATAAGATAGCAGCAGCAATGGCAAAGTGAGTTGTACAATTCAGTTAAAGTGCGCAGCAAACAGTTATGAATGCCATAATATGCTAATAAATCAAATATCTAAATTACAAAGTGCAAAAGACGATTCGTTTAAGTGAGTGCGCCTCTATATAATATCAAAAATAAGTATTTAACTTTAAAAAAATGTAACAAAACGAATCTAATTGTTAGAGCTGAGTGCAACTGATGGAAATATAAAACGAACTCTTAACACAAAAATTAAAGTTAAACATTAAAAGCAAAGCAACGTCACAGCAACAACGGCGTTTTGTAGCTGAGCGACAAAAAAAGATCAGCAACAGAAACGACGAGAATAAAAACAACAAATACAATGAACAGGGCAGACCCCGCTGTTGTAGTTGGTATCGTGATTTTGAGGTTGCTCATCTTCTGCTTCTTTATTTTCTGCTGAGTTCAAAGCAATAACAAGAAAAACAAATGTGCTATAGTGAGAGCAGTATGCCAGAGAAGTGCAGCGTGCAAGAGTAAGAGAGCATACAAGCATACGTCGCTCCTAGTGTTTGAATATATAAGCATGTGTGCGCTTCAGTTCAATGAAAAACACTTTAGACTTGAACTAAATACTTTGCACTCTCTATCTCTCTCGCTCTGTTTCTCTCTGTCTACCTGTATGCGACCGTAACGTAAATTAAGCCGGCGCCAGGATACCTGCCGTCAACAACGTCGACGTTGTCGCGAGCGAGAAAAAAGGCTTGCAACGTCGTTGACACACCAAAAGGCCAGGCAAACGGCACAAAACAAAATAAGCAATGAGACGATAGGTGGAAATCCACTTAAGAGCAAAACAAAAGGGCAGCGATGTAGGACCATGCTCATCCCCTCGTATTCAGTATGAGAGCATGAGATGGAAGAAAGACACGAGATTCAAAAGTTCTGATCAATCTGTGTGTGTGCGTGTCTGTGTATGCATATGTATATGTGTGTCTAGTTGTGCTTGAGGAATGCCCTGCAGCAAGAATTACGACACATGCTTATGGTCTTTGGTTAGGACAACCCCTGACCTTGAGACCCAAGAGATTCAAGATACATAGCAACATACATACAATGTGATACACACACAGATACAAATTCGACGAGCTGTGTGGGCGCAAATTACATCAGCCAGATAATAATAATTTGCCTCTTAAAAACAACAACACGGACAAATTCTTAACTACCTGTGCTAGCATGCTCTACAATTCACACAGCTACAGATACACACATCCATATCTCTGTGTAACCATTAGTTTAGTCGAACAACAAATGATTTATTTATTTATTACAATTTGTGAGTTTTGTGTTCGATAGTCAACTTGTTGGTTGGCACAAGGATGTTAAGAAAGTAACAAGAAAGAAGAAGTCATCTTTAAACTAAAAATTACTGTATTTTTGACACAGCCAATATGGCAATAAATTATCATATCGGATATACATATATGTATATATATATGTGGTGTGTGTATATTTTCGTGTACCTGGCAAATATTCAACACTCTTTTGGTTTAGTATCAATGTCATATGCTTTTAAGCAGCTGTTTTTTATATCATGATCCCATTAAAAATGGGAAAAAGGGTATAATGGTTTTGTGCAAAAGTATGTAACAGGCAGAAGGAAGCATCTCCGACCCCATAAAGTATATATATTTTTCATCAGCATCGACAGCCGAGTCGATTTAGCCATGTTCGTATGTCCGTCCGTCCGCCTGTCTGTCCGTCTGTCCGTCCGTATGTATGAGCCAACCGATCTCAGAGACTATAAGAGCTAGAGACTCCAGATTTGAAACTAAAGCTCGCCTAATCCCTAGGCAGTACAAGTTTGTTTTCGATTTTCGATTACTCATCCCGTTTTTGATATACACATGTGATAACAACAAAATCTTGAAATTTGAAAACTTTGAGATGGCATTTGAAATAATGAACAAAATAATAATAATAATAATCTGTGAAATTTTTATTAAAATCGGTTTAGTAACACCGGAGATATGGGACATTGAAGTTGTGTATGCAGTATGTGCGTACATACAAACACACATACTTGCAAACACTGACTGTAGGCGTAAAGTTTAGGGATCAGGGTATCGTCTAGTCGGGATTTCTCTAATATTGAAATTTTTCAAGTTGCGCATTTAAAAAATGCATGCAAACTGAGAACGAATGCTTCCATATATCCGGTGTTTCCCAACCGATTTCAATATAAAGTTTCCACTGATTTTCATTATTTCGTCTTTAGTTTCAAACACCATTTCCAAATTCAAGATTTGTTTGTTATCGATCACATGTGTATGTATATCGGAAACGGGAAAAGTTATCGATAATTTGAAACAAACTTGTACTTCATACGACTAATTCGAACTTATGTTCCGAATCTGGAGTCCTGTGCTCTTATAGTCTCTCAGATAGACGCGTTTATACATTTGGACGGACAGACGGACATGGCTATATCGACTCGGCTGTTGATGCTGATCAAGAATATATATATATATATATCTAATGGGGTCGGAGATGCTTTTTTCTGCCTGTTACATACTTTTGCACAAGACCATATACCCTTTTTACCCATTTTTAATGGGATCAGGGTATAAAAAAGTAGTTATTAACGAAATTGCACTCACCTTCACAATGTTTAGCACCTTTTACAAAATTTTGCACTGTTTTTTTAAAAGAAAAAATAAAGTAAACGGGTATTTTATGCCTAAGTTTTGTTAAGTCGTTATGTGAAAGCAATTTGCACATTTTAACTTAAATTTCTATATTTTGAGAGTGTAATAAAGAGCATCATTAGTTAGACAGTCATCGATAAATTGAAATGCATAAATATCGATACTACACACCTTGTCCGCAGCATCAGGTTCAACCAGTATTCAGGGTAAGGGAATCGGAATTCATTAAATTAAAGTTTTTTTGCTATACATATTGTGTGTATTTTGGAATCTAGAAAGGTTATCAATAAATCTTACAGCAAACATGATTTGCCCATTGCTTAGAAATAAAATTCTTTAGCTTTTCAGTCTCTTAAATTGAGGCAATTATACAGATGAGAACGGTCAAATCGACTCGATTGCTGATTCTTATCAAAAGCATACATATGTATATATAAGTTTCATAGGATATGCTCTCTTCTGCCTGTTACAAAAATGTTCATTACTTAATTAAAGCCGATAAGTTTATTATTCGATTATATTAGTTTACACAAAACAATTTATAAATGTGCGCTTTGGCTACAAAATTCACGAAATTCATATACGCATTATTTAAAGCTTTTGATAAATATTATATAAGATATAAGATTAATGGTATAATATAAAATGCAGTGCCTAGAAAATGCGTCGTTTAATATATGTATGTATATATATATAAAGTGTACGGTGTCCAAATAGGCCTTCGCATTGACCAGCGTTCTATAAGCAAATATTTGAACAGATATACATACATACGTTGATGTCAAACTTTTCGAAATTTCAGCGCAAGAAAAGCCGAATTTCGTCAAATCTTGCAAATTTCTGTGTGTGCCGAAAATGTGTGCTTGCTCATCCAAGTTTTCGGTGTCATTCACTGCTTGCATCACGAAGGGTGCATGAGGTAACTAGCAATACATACAGGAATTAAGGGACAATTATGAATTTATTTGTTAATAACAATGTTCACAAATTATCAAGTTTAAATTATCGGGCGTTACGTTAACGTTCGGACAGCTGGTCTATTACTTACTTACGGCGCATCAATAATGTGCGTTACCAGAATTTAATTTGAGCGTGAACGCGACTTGAGTAAAAACGGCACTTTTATTTGCTTTCTGAGAATCTGAACTGTTGTGGAGCGTTATGGGTTGGGTGGGGGGAATAAAAGCAATAGCAACAGTACGTCACATAACACATTAAATACTAGCACACAGCAAAGAGAACAACAAACAGAGAGTGAGCATAATAAAATTGTGCTCTCACGCGCTCAACAAATCAACAAAAGAGAGGAGTGTAGATGTGGTGGTGTCATATTATCGTCTGTGTCGATGAAAACTAGTAGCGCTGCCCAAACAGACCCAGGCCCAGCTATCGTACACTCACACACTTAACATGTAACAAGCTAAACTCGTTTCAAGTCAGGCGCGGGGCAATGACGATAAATGATAGCTTGATTCATGCTTATACAGAACAGCCTCACTGCCATGCAGATAGACCCACACAGTACACATGTGTACATACATATATATAAATTTAGGCAGCAATAACGACGACGTCGACGGCGGGATTCCTCGTTTCTTGTGAACTGACTCGAAACAAAGCAAACCGAAGGCAGGTTTAGCGATCGGCCACAGGCGGCAATAAGGCGACAGTATTGTCAAGTTGTTTGCATTAGTCATGCTGCTTGTATGTATGTACATCTACAGACACACAAGCGCACATGCATATTCACCTTACATACATATATTGTGGTATTTGAGTACATATAAAAAAAACTTAGTGCTTATAAATGCATATAAATGTCGCCACATGTCTGCCCGTGCTCCACTCGTGGGTAATGGGTCTGGGCGTGAGAGGAGTGACTCTGTATCGTGTGTAGATGGCTGCGGCAACTCTAGCGCTCTTAACGCTCTCGCTCTGAGACCGTCGTCGTCGCTCAAAAAAAGTCATACATACTGGCTGTGTATGCCTTTGTATACACACATATGTACGTGTGTGAGTAGCAATTATTGTTTTAAATATTATCACTTTTTTCCGCTGTTACGTTTTGTACTGTGTTTTTAAGTTTGAAATGCTTTTGTTGTCATCGCTTTGCCGTTGCTGGTGCTCCCCAGACCTTCCTTAGTCAGCAAAATTTAGCGTCGAACATAGTTGATAGGGGCATGCGATTGTGTGCGTGCGCGTGTTATGCGCGTGTGTGTGTTTGTACGTATGTATGTAAATACGTAATCAACATTAGCGCGGGTTCTCTGGATAGCTGTGTTCCTTCAACTCGCGACACCTGTTTTTGTTGTCATTATTGTTGTTGTCCGCTCTTGCTACAT
This sequence comes from Scaptomyza cyrtandrae, assembly GCA_035044605.1. Classification (NCBI taxonomy): domain Eukaryota; kingdom Metazoa; phylum Arthropoda; class Insecta; order Diptera; family Drosophilidae; genus Scaptomyza; species Scaptomyza cyrtandrae. The sequence goes on from JAWNNS010000439.1 coordinate 136,788, forward strand.
GTTTGCTTGATTTGATCATTTTCAGCCAACGTGAGGCAAACGTATGATTGACAACTACAACAGTGTGTGAGACTGCGAATGCGCAAATACCGAAGTATACGTCGCGATTCGCGTTTTGCTGTCTCCTGTGCTTCTTTTTTCCTTGGCTCACTCAATTATTTGATTATTGTACGGTTTCAGTTTTTTTTCCTCATTTTTACTTGAATCGCATCTGCTTCGTTGTGTGTATGTGCTTTTGTTTCGCATTGCTCTTTCGCCAGTTATTCGCGTTCCGTCGCTTCTTTTTCTTGTGCACACTCTCGCTCACACTGATTGTTGTTGTTTTTTTCCTGCTTTTGTCGCTTGGGTACTGGTCTTTGAATGAATTTTTCAGCTTGCCTCGTCTAGTTGTCTTTTGCTGTTTCGTGCTCGATGTTCGCTGTTCGTTGTCGCGAGCGTCTTATTCGATGGACGCGTTTTTACTATTTTCATATTTTCAGTTAATATGCCCAATCTCTTGACTGTATCCCGATTGTAGTGTCATCTAACCGATAAGTGTTACTATCGATATTCATTCCTATTGTTGATAATTCACAAAGAGCGACTGAATCACAGTTACGACAAGCTTTGCAAATTGATCTAAGTATGTATGTATATTCAAAGCAAATTTGTAAAAATGTTTCTGTGTACGTTTGTGTTTGTGTCTGCCCTCTTATCGTTTTTTTGTTACAATTAAGCGCTCTTTGTTGTTGTTGTTGCTGGCTATGACGTACATCTTGAAAACTAGTCTGACTAACAGTGGCGCCATTTTTCGCATACCAACCACACTCATTTTACGGGTGTATGCATGCTTTATTGGTGATATAAATAACTGCAACTTGCTCAACGAAGAACAAATTATCTTTACACACATACACACACACACACAAGAAAAATAAAAACGCTTTAGTTGAAAAAATTGAAAAGCATGATAAAATCGGTTTCTTGTATTGATAAACTCAAATCACACTCACATATGCTATATGCCACTCACTTGCACCTGCGATGAGGGAATATTTTGCTCGACGAGAGCACCTTATAGTTAATTCGTCATATCTAGGAGATACCCTAAATGTTTTGTTGTGAATTGTGTGAATGTTTCTTTACTTGTTTATATCAAAACTAGCTTAGTACCATAATATAAGTTCATAATGTCCTGCTTCGATAAAATAAGCGTGACTTCCCATAGAAGTTGAATCAGATCGGTAGAAAATAATGATTTGTTACGACTTTCAAGTAAATCGAGCAACAAAAAAATTTGCACAGAATTTTCTGGGCAGTTTCAAACACTTAGGGTGGTTTTTCAAAAAAAAAAATCATTAAAAAATTTTTGTTACAAGGTATTTAAAAACTAAGCTTTAATCAATTGGAAAAAAATGGACAGAAAATTTTCCGGGCATTTTCCTTATTTGTTCTGATTTACCACACTCGGGAATAAAGGTGTCAATTATTTTCAATTCTGTACTTACAAACCCGATCAGCCGATTTTGAAAATGATTATTTATTCAAGACCCTTGGGGTGGAAGCTTTCCAAAACTATTTCTTATTGCTCACTTTAAGCACACATGTAAATAAACTTTCTCTCTTATATGGCTTAGGCTCCACGGTGATGAATCAGTCAGGACAAACTCAGGCGAACTCTTTTTACCAGTCTTTAAAGTCTCTCTGCATTACAAAAGGGTGGGTGATATACCTAAAAAAAGAAGGGAGTCGTGGAGGGCAAGCAGCTGTTCATCAATTTTGACCACAAATTCGTCAGTTGGAGTTCACTTCACTTCGTATTCTGCTTATCCAGGAAATTTGTTAGTGAAGCTATATTTAAACTTAAACTAGCTGCGTTGTCAATTTGTCAATACTTTCGTATTGGTAATAATCATAAGCAATATATTTTTAAATTGCTAAAGCAATCAGGCGAAAACCTTATCAATACATATATATGTACATATTTATTTGTATACTATATTGAATATACTATATCTGGTAATCAAGTTGCTCATGGTACGCAGATTGCGCTTTAGAAATTCCATATAATCGACCGAAGGCAGTTGTGGAAATTCTTTTTGGCGCCTTACAACTCGACCTTCTTACGTCGGACAGACTTCCTTTTTTTTTAAATAAATCAATTATAAATGCTTTTGTTCAGATAGGTTCTAAAAGATGCTCCTAATATTTTCGTATGGTACCCAAAAATGTATTTATTGCTTTCGAATGGCGGTGAAGGACTGCTTACCAATTTGCAAATTCCTCTTTTCGATATATATATATATATAAATAAGGTGAAGGAGTGCTTACCAATTTGCAAATTCCTCTTTTCGATATATAACTCTTATATGGTATATATCTTTATATATATATATATATATGGCTACTAAAATGGCTCAAATAGCAACTTGATATAGCAAATAGCAAGTTGATATATATATATATATATGGTATATATCTTCATATATATATATATATATATATATATATATAAGAACGAAAGGCATCAGAGAGAGAACTACTCTTACGACCTCAACAGCAAATTACGATTTAACATCAGTTTAATAACATTTTATAAAAAATATCCTTTAAAAAGTAATCTTCATTCTTAAAAAGAATGTTTATTTTAGCAGTGGACGCCACTCTTAACTCGTCTCAAAATTATCGTATTTACAAAAAAAGTTTGTAAAAAAAAGTTAATTTAAAAGTAACTATATAACTAAAAACTGGCTACAGTTATACAGCCTTAAGTTATTTGAAAATACTATTAAGACAACACATTTTTAAATGATTTATATCAAATGACAATTAACGCGCTGTTAGTTTTGAATTATGTTGTTTTTATTAATTATTGCGAGAGGTACTTGTTGATAACAACTTGATTGTGTGATACTAAAATATCTATATAGTTGGACATTTTACATGGTTTAAGTTTTAGTTTCGGTTTCAGTTCGGCTTTTTGGTCAGTGCGTGTCCGTTGAGCAACAGGTGAACTTAGCTAAGCTTAAATAGAAAGTTGATAAGGTTTTTATTTTATACCCTGAACTTAACCTATGAAATGAGAAAAGAGAAAAGGAAAAAGACAAAAGAAAGCATCTCCGACACCATAAAGTATTTATATAGGCAAAATCCGAGTCGATATAGGCATGTCCCCGTCCGTCTGTCTGTAGGAAGGCGTCCATTTCAGAGACTATAAAAGTTACTGACTTCAAATTTGGAACATATTAGCCATAGGCAAAACAAGTTTAGGGTTCAGGGTGACCAGGGTATCCTAGTCGAGCTTACTTGACTGAAGTCTTCTTACTTGTGTAGGGTATGTATTTTATATAGTAATTAAACGTGAGCAATGCTTTTAAAACGCACTTTGCCTCCCCTACTTTGACCAATTAGCATGTGCCTTTTCCTTTATCAGTTGCTCTCTGATAAGATTGAGAGCTGGATTAGCTGCGATAGAAACGTTCATGTACATAGTATGTGCTAATTTTGTATATGTTTATAGTATTAGTGAAAAACACCAACAGCTGAAACCACTTGAGTTATATACAAATAAAACTGGACAGAGTTCTTCTGGAATGTATGTAAATACTACATATTTAATTGCAGAGAAGGACAGTATACAAGGATCGAAAAATAAGTTGTTGACAATCAAGGTTTAGTTTTTTTTGTTCTCTTGTTTGACATTTTGTACAGAGCAAATGTGTTTTTTAATGTTGACATACTTAGAAATTCAAATTTAATTGAATTTTATTTGTGTTTTTACAGATGTCACCAAATCGCGTGTCAACAAATTTGATATTACTATGGAAAGCGCAACGGCAACAAACAAATCAAAACACTGCAAAAAAGCGGCCAAACAAAACAAAAATAATAAAGTAAGCAAGACGCAACGTACAACAGCAAGAGCAGCTGCAGCCGCAGTAGCAGCAACTAAAACAACTAAAAAGCAGACATATCGCAGCAGCAGTAGCACCAACATTGTCGAAACTGTTTTAAGAACAACACAAAAATCAAACAGCACCAACACAACAACAACAACAACAACAACAAGAGTAACAACAACCACAGAGCTACCAATTAATAGCAAAAGTACGACAGATAAACGTAGCGAGCTGTCGGACTACAACAGCCACCACAGTGATAATAGTATAAGTGAAAATAATTATGAGTTTGAAGATAGAGTGAACGTAAGTGATAGCAAAATGACGCTACAGCATGTGGCAAACAGCACAACATTAACATCGAGCGTGTCAAAAACATCAACAACACAAACACCAACAGCAACTACAACGACCAACATCAATAGCAGCAGTATCGACAACAACCACAGAAATAATGTGGTTGCAACTTGCAACGCAAAATCAGAAAGCAGCGATACGAGTGATACGAGCACAGAGCGCAGAACAACAACAATTGCTGATGTTTGGACGAGCTCAACCAATTTGCGTTATTTGCACAAAAAATTTAAGCGCTTGGCCAGCACCACCGAGTCGCAGAAGGGCGATGTTGTTGCGGCGGTGGTGCGCACCACATCGCTGTCTTCGAATAGCTCAATGTCGCCACCACCACCTTTGATGGCGCCAGTGGTGGTGATGCCGTTGGCGACTCCTCTGCTCAATGGGCATATGGAGTTGAAGGTTGCCCCGCTTTTGCCGACAAACAGTGAATTTTGTGCCAATCTGGAATACGCCAACAACAAAAATAACTGTCATGATGAGACCAACAACAATAACAACATCAACAACAAAACTTTAGCAGTTGGTGCACCAAGAACACGCACGCCTCTCAGCAACAGCAACAGCAATAGCTACAGCAATTGCAACATCAACTATGCCAGCAATGCAACACTGTCGCCGTCAACATTCGCACAGCATCAGCAACAGACACAGCCGACGACGATCGCAACAAAAGAAGTAACACCAACAATAGCAACAACAACAACATTACCAATAACAACAACAATATCACAAAATGCACCACATGGCGAAAAAAGTGGTCGCTTTGTGTGCCCCTTTTGCAGCATGAGCTGCGCAAAGCCATCAGTTCTGCAGAAGCACATACGTGCCCATACCAACGAGCGTCCGTATCCTTGCGACAATTGCGGAATCGCCTTTAAAACTAAAAGCAATCTCTACAAGCACTGTCGATCGCGTTCTCATGCGGCTCGTCTACGTGGCTTAGATGAACCCACCAATGAGGTGGATGGTCTCTCCGACCAAGATGGCGATGGTGAACTGAGCAACAGTAGCTCCGAGTTTCTAAGCGTTGAAATTGTAAGTCATTCTACATAAATCCTCCTAGAAATAAAGGAAACAAGACAGAAAATTTGCAATGAAGTGAAGTTTATTAGAATTAATTTTTTATTTTTATTTTTGTGTGACCGAAAAAAATTATAATTGTTTTGAGCTTAATGGGTATATTTTGGCAATTTGGGAGAGCTCACATGTGGTCAAATTTCGTTGGATCATCTAAATCCAAGATTAAAAAAGATGTCTGTTTGTTTATCTGGTTGCGATCAAAGCGTTGAGATGGAGTAGGAAATTGTATTGACTAATTCCCCAACGTAAACCTATATATATTTGTTTTATAACATTAAAAAACACGCTAAAACCAGCAGGCCCATGTTTTATACACCGTTTGAATCTTGCTTAAAATTAAAACATTGTTAGGTTTTTAATTGAACATCTTTTGTTTAATATTTGTAGTTGTATTTTAATAGCTTACGTGTCCGACCAATATTATAATTGGGCAGTGGGAAAATATTATTAGAAATGTTGGGAATATATTGGAATTTGTGTCAATATCCTTATTTTACATTATACATAATAATTTTATGTAAATAACATTTGAGTTTTTTTTAATGCAGTTGAGTCGAACGGATTCGCCTTATGACGAGACAATGGCCTCGCCCACCACGCCATCGCCATCGTCTTTGTCGGCTGCGAAGAGCGCGTGTCTGCAACAGCCACAATTGCAGCAGCATATGCAACAGTTGCCGCTTGGCTCACCCGCCGCTGGAACACTGCCCCCCGCCCCGCCAGCAGATATATTGCACTCGGCTTCTGCGCAGCATCGTCTGTCGCTGGACTACAAACCATACAAGCCCAAGTTTCACAATGCATCGCTATATGCGCCCGGCAACATCAACAGCAAGGATCAACAACAACAGAATTCACTCCACCAGCAACAGACACAGACACTGCAAACACAGCAGCAGCAGCAACATAAAATCTCAACACAGCAACAGCCGTCGCTGACGCATCCCACCCTCTCGCCTAGCACACAGATGAAGCTCAACAATCACATCAACTCACATCAGTTGCAACTGCAGCTACAACACCAACAGCACCAACACCAGCACCTGCACGCTCAGCAATCTCTTTTGCTTGCAGCGACTGCCAATCCTGTTGCTCTGTCAGCACTAGCCCCGCAGCCGCCACTGCCGCCTACGGGCGTTTTTTATTTGGGTCAGTCGCCATATTATAATCCAACTGCAGCTGCAATGCATCAACATGCGCTCGCCATTCAACAGTTGCAGTTTCAGCAACATTTTCAGCTCCAACAGCAGCACCAGCATCACCAGCAGCAGCAGCAACAACAACAACAACACCAGATTCAACAGCAACATCAGCAGCAGCAACACCAACAGCAACAAGAGAAACACCAGCCGCATTCGCCGATTTTAAAACCAGCACCACATCAGGTACCACAGCAGCAGCAACAGTTGCAACTGCAGTCACAACAACCGCAACAGGTAAGTCTATTCATTTATAAAAAATTATTGACTTGAAAAACCCTCTATTCTCATTTTCCTCTTTCTAGCTGCTGGTGCGGTCAAATAGCCAACAGGCAGCAGTCATTGCAACAACAGCTGCATTGCCTGCACCTGCCATTCCAACTCCTCCTGTAAACTTAAGCAGCTTTGCTAGCAGCTCTAGCGGTGGCATGCAATTTGTAAGTAAACATGTTTGCAATAGATAAATCCATTTTTCAACACCAGCTTTATCTTAAAACATTTTTTTTTTATAGAATGTGGAAAAGGTGCAAGAACACATATCTAAACTTATTTCACAGAACGAGGCCATAGTGGAAAACAAAGAAATACTGCTACAGAAGAAGTATCCCAAGCAGCTGAATCGCTCTCGCAGCTTTAACTGTGCTACCAATAGTAGCAGCAACAGCAGCAGCAGTATCAGCAACAGTAACACAACAGCAGCACACACAAACAACAACAGCAGCAGTCAGCAGCTGGGAGGGGCAAAAATTAACCTTGCACATGCTATAGTACAAAAACAACAGCAACAGCATATGCAACATCAGTTGCAACAACAACAACAGCAGCACCAACACCAATTGTATTTACAGCAACAGCAGCAATTGGAGCCTGCTAATGGTCTTGTAAAACGAAGCAGCAGCACTGCCAGCCCAAAGAATCAAACCACACCAATGTCAAACATGAAGTTTCAACAGTTGCCGCCGCCACCAACGCCTATACCACAGCCTCTGCAACAGTTGCAGTATCGTCATGATCCGACCACGACAGTGCCAAAGCTGGAGCAGCAGCAGCAGTCGGCAGCACTTGCTCATGCCCAGCCACTGAATTTATCTGCGAAATACAAGCCAGCTATTTCAATTTCGTTAAAGCCAACAGCAAAAGTAGCCCCAACAGCAGCAGCGACCACAGTTGGTAAGATCACAACGACAGTTTTGCTTGCCCCACCGAATAATTCAATTATTAAGAACTTACTGCTAAATGCTCGGGGTTTGGCTGTGCCGATTGGAGAAGGTGATGATGCTGTCTATTCCTGTCCCATTTGTGCCAACAAGTTTCGCAGCGCGGACGAGTTAAAGCACCACAATAGTACCTACTGCCAGGATGCAAACAGCAGTACACCAATCAGTCCTGCATCATCGCCTAGCACAAAATTCTTTCGATCCAATTCCATAACGTTTAGCCTGCCAGAACTTAAGTCGCACATGGCTAATTCTAAGAACCCATTATCATTAGCGAAGCTCGCGTGGTCACAGCTCAAAACCAAGCCCAGCAGCTTGGTGCTGAGTCGTCTCAGTGCAGCTCAATCTCCTTCCCGCACATCAACAGTAACAACAGCCATAAACAGCAGCAGTAGTGGCAGTGGCAGCAGCAACATTAGCAACAACAGTCCTAACGTTACCAAGAGCAGCATTATACCGGCAGATGTAGTTCCGCCTATCATTGACTCCTCAAACGTTGCTTTGCGCTTTGTGGATGCACCGCTGCCATCGCCTGGTCCATTGCTCGGTAAGACACCGCTGGTGGACTACGCAGCGCCGAGAAAGGCGCCTGATGCAGAGGTGATCATAACGAAAATGCATGAGGATCGCTTAGAGAACATGATTGTTGAGACGCCGTCAAAACGAGCAAAACTAAGTGGCGAAAATCAATCTACAGCATTTACATTGTCCGCAGTCGTTGCTGACATGCTGTTTGGTGGTAACCAGGAGATTCAATTCAGCGCCAAAGAGGAGCGTCTGCGACGCTTCACATCTTCGGGCGGCACTATGATACCCATCTCCGAGTACCATGAGCCGGACAAGAATCCAAAAATGATCCGTACACCATTGCTGTCCGGTGGTAGCTTCCAGGAGATGTCGCCACGCCTAAACGAAACAAAGGATCGCAAACTGCCTACGATTCATAGTAACAACAATGGTTTATTGCTTAAAAATACCTCATCTACGCCGCATCATTTTCAATTTCCGCCAATCAATTCGATAACTGCTTTCAATCCTCTCACACTTCCACCAATGAGCAACAGTAACAACAACAGCAACACCAATAGCGGCGGCAACGTTGGGATTGGAGATGCAAACAAATCGATACCCTATGTTCCGGGCATACCAGGACCAGGTAGTTTATCCTTGCTACCGCCGCCCCAACAGCATCAGCGTGGAACCAGCCCCAATCTAAAACAGCCCAGTCCCAATGAAAGCCCGTTAAAAGCGCTCTCGCCCTTTGGTGGTGTCCAAAATTCGGCCAGCGAATTCAGTCGCCAACCGCCGACGCCAACGCAGCGCAATGCCCTGCAGTGGAACAACAGAAACTGCGTTATTAAGACGCCAGCAATGGCTGCTGTTGACAATACGTTGAGCAAGAAGCTACCTTTCAAAAGTTTGGAACAGAATGCCCATCTCCAGCTACAGACCCCAACGCAGACTATGCAGGAAGTGCGACACTTCAATTTTGATAGTGTGAATACTAATATTAGTACGCACGAGGCGCTGGCGCCGCTGCACGTGGATACACCCGATGAAACCTCAATAAAAACAACAAAAATCACAGCTACAATAGCAATAATTACAACATCGACAACATTAAGCAGCATTGCAAAGTCGAGGTTTCTTCGACCCACCAGCCTCCCACTCAAACCGGGCACTTTTACACCAAAGCGACATCATGGAATCACGCCCACAGCGAATACACTGTCCCTTATCTCACCTGAAACTCCACGACCCTCCAAGTCATGCGTGCAATTATATCTGAATGGTCATGCATACACGTACCTAGGACTCAAGTGCAGCACAAAGATGTTCTACTGCACGGTGAACTGTCCACAACCATCATATGTTGCTGGAATGCACAAGCTGTCGATGTACAGTGTGTGGCAAGTGTGCGAAGAGAATCAACCGCATCCGTTGGGTCTTAAGCCCAAACAAGTGATGGGCCTGTACGATTCCAGGCAAAAAATACTCGGCACAGGCAGCTCAACAGCGATGGCGGGTAACGGCAAATTGCACTATTCGCTGGTTAATTCACAGCAAATTATCAGTACGTGCTCGATGACTGCCAACAGCCAAAGCAAGACCTACCAGCACCAGCAAAAGCTGGCACCAGCTATTGGAGCTCTGAGCGAGGAGAACGTGGCAGCCAAGGCTAACGAGGAGGCGGCTGCCAAAAAGCTGGAATCTGGTCAACTTTTGGTCGGAGGTTATGAGTCGCATGAGGATTATACGTACATACGTGGACGTGGCAGGGGTCGCTATGTTTGCTCTGAGTGTGGCATCCGTTGTAAGAAACCATCAATGCTTAAAAAGCACATACGTACCCACACGGATGTGCGTCCATTTACCTGCTGTCACTGCAATTTCAGGTGAGCCAGAAATACTTTTCACTTTTGTGACATCCAAAATAAAAACTGTGGAAAGAGCGCAGCAAATGTGTGTATTGCGATGTCCACTTATCAATCTTTACAACTGTGACAGACACCGTGATTAAGACACAAAAGTTGACGTACTTTTAACAGGACCGTTCTTGGGACTAAGGGTTTTCTGAACCATATCGCAAGCTTAACCACATTTTTGGTGTTTATCCAAAGCGGAACAGACCCAAATTTTCAAAACCAGTTCTAATCTAGAAATAAACAGTTATCGATTAGTTTTTGTTGAAAAAAGCAACAAGCATTAAAAATTTAACATATAACATCCCTGCAGTTCGATTTTAATATCACTACTAAAGGATTCTTGTAAAAATCGGTATCGAACCTGAATATAAAAAATAAGACGGCTCTAGTTGAGAAAACCCGACTAGACGATACCCTGATTTTTACGCTGACAGTCAGTGTACGCGCATACTGCATACTCAAATGCTGCATATCTCCGGTGTTTTTTAAACGATTTCAATAAAAATTTAACAGATTGTCTTTATTTCGTCTAATGTTTTCCAAATTCAAGACTTTTATGTTATCGATCACATGTGTATAACGTACACGTATAACGTATCTTCTGCCTGTTACATACTTTTGCACAAAACCATTACACCCTTTTTACCCATTTTTAATAAGTTCAGGGCTCTTAAACCAGAAATCTTTGGAGTTAAACTTTTCTAAAATCCACTCATAATAAGCTTCTATTGGTCAGTTAAGGCAGGGAGGAACAATTTATGGTCTCGACTTAAGCCTTCCTTTTTCTTACTAAGTTACCTTCTAGCTAATAAAATATCATTACTACTTTTATAGATCGTGCTTGTTGCAATTTACAAGAATCCCGTTTGTTGACCTTTGACCTTGAATTTTTTTAAGATATTACTAGAATATGTGTAACTTTATAGACAGCTTTTATTTAAACTATGAAATTGGGAAAGCTCGAAGGTAAGTCCCGTACATGACTAAAAGGACTTATATAAAACCGTAGTCTTGATGGCTCGAATAGAATATACTATACTGAACTCCTAGACATTATCCATTCAGTCAATAAAAAAATATTCATAATTTGAAATCTCAAGCTTTACAAGATTCTGAAATCAACGCGTTCATGCTGACAGACGGACAAATCGACTCAAGCAACCAAGTTGCTAAGCTGATCAAGAATATATACTGTACTTTGTGGGATTTGAAATGTGTCCTTGCGCTTTGCATTAAATAACAAACTAACCGATCTAATTATATTGAACTGTTTTAATAATTAATCTTTCTATTCTTAGCTTCAAAACCAAGGGTAATCTCACCAAGCACATGCAGTCGAAGACACATTTCAAGAAATGCATCGAACTGGGAATCAATCCTGGTCCTATGCCTGCCGACGGTGAGTTTCTTGATGTCGATGTGGACTTTGATCAGCAATCATCCACATCTGCTGGTGGACGCACCTCCTCAATTGCTGGTGAATCCGATTCGGATGACTACAGCGACAATGACTCCGAGAGCAGTGGTAAGTACATGTTCTCTTATATACATATAGAAGACTAAATACATCTCCTTTTCGCTCATACAGACACTGATGAGTCCAAGTCGCGCATAAAGGAACACGAAGCAGCTCGTGGTTTGCTGTCGCTATCGATGACGCCACCGATACCGCTGAGTACATCACCTTATCCGGCAACGGTGCAGGACACACCCGTGCCGGCTGCCAGTCCGGCCAACAGCATTAGCTCTTCGGCAGGCAGCGCAGCTGGTGGATCGCAGCCGAAGCGTCAGGTGTGCTCATTTACTTCGCCAAAGCCTCCATTTGAGTACCAGAAGCAGGAACAGTATTACTCCAACCCCGAGGAGTCGAAGCCCAAGCGAGGCCTGCCTAATGACGAGGGCAGCGCGCCCATGGATTTAACCAAGCCACGCACAACGCCCAGCATTTTAGACGCCTCTTTGATTTCCGCGCATGTGCACAAATCAAATGCTCAGCAGATGCGCGATGTTATATTTGGAGCGGGAAACAACGAGAGCGGCTTTATGAAGACGCTTATATCGGTGTCAGACAAGGTGCGTATCTCTGCTGAAATGGAGGAAAAGGCCAAGGGAAAAACCGATGGCAATGATTTCCTCCTACAAACATATATCAAAGAACAGGCGCTACAGCATGCCAAAATGAAGCAGAGCCAATTTAGTCACAGCTACCTAGTGACCTCCACTACCGCATCCCCCTGTATTGTAAGCAGCATTGTGGCAACGCCTATTGTTAATAGCAAAGTGCCTTTGATTATTACGGAGATGCCGATTATTGAAGTGCATGAGGTAAAAACCCCCGATTTGTCATCGCCTGTAATTGCTCCTATTAAATACGCAGAGGAATGCGAGAAAATTGGAACAAAATCGGATCAGGAGAAGGTTATTATAACAAAAAGCCCATCTGTATTTGTATCTGTACCTGTGCATGTCTCTGTTTCAATCTCCAAATCTTCAAGCACTGAAACTCAACAGATGCACAATGCCAATTTGCCGGCAGCAGTGCAGAAGCCAGATGCCACGGATTTTAGTGGCGTTTTAAGCACAAGCAACAACAAAATAAGCGAATCAACTGTGCAGTCACGGATCGTAGTCTTAGGAGAGGATGCATTTAAAATGACACCAAACAGCACTAGCAGCAACACCATCGAGATGCAACCTGCAGTAACAGCAGCAGGAGCAGCTTTTCAAAATCGTGTGGTGCCACCGCCACCGCCGACGATTGCGAGCGATGCGCGACCCACATGCATTGTATGCAACAAGACGTTTCAGCGCCAGCATCAATTGACGCTTCACATGAACATCCACTATATGGAGCGAAAGTTTAAGTGTGAGCCGTGCAGCATCTCGTTCCGTACGCAGGGTCACTTGCAGAAGCACGAAAGAAGCGAGGCGCACAGAAACAAAGTGATGATGACATCAACTTTCGGCGTGCCAACTACATCAAATCCTCGACCATTCGAGTGCACCGATTGTAAGATTGCGTTTCGTATTCATGGCCATTTGGCAAAACACTTGCGCTCCAAGACGCACGTCCAGAAATTAGAGTGCCTGCAAAAGCTACCATTTGGAACCTATGCTGAGATTGAACGCGCTGGCATCAGTCTGACGGAGATCGATACCAGCGACTGTGAAAATTCTCTCATCTCATTAAAACTGCTTGCACAGAAGCTGCTCGAAAAGGATCCTACCAAGTTGAGTAACTATACAACGCCATCAGGAATGCTGCAATTAGCTACGGACACATCTGCTGGTTGCCAGGACAGTGCTTCCGAGGATGGCTTCAGTGCTGCCAACAGCGCAGCTGCTTCGGCAATTGCCTCCCTGGACAACGACAGTGCGGGCAACACACCAAATCGAGCCAGCTCCATGTCCGAAGATGAGACAATCACCAACGGTCTTGGCATTGGGCTCGGTCACAATCAGGGCCATGTTTTAAAACGTCGCCTTCCGCGAAGCAGCTTCAGCAGCAATGGCGATGAAAGTGACATTCCGCAAGAATCAGGAAGCGGCAGCAACGAAAAGCGAGCGAGAAGCAACATAAATGAACTTGCACTTTCGATAGCTGCTTCGGCGGTAACGGCCAGTAACTGACAATATATGTACATGCTGCAGTCTACCTGAGAGTGTCCCTATCAACATCAACATCACCAACTCCACTACCAGGCCACATATTCCTGGACACAATCGCGGCCAGAATTGTCACGTGGCAACTGATCAGACAAAAACTTCAACAAGCGCATATCAAATGTCTAAGCATATCCCATTTGGGCACACAAAAAAAATCTACACACTCCCACTCACACACACCCCAAAACGGTGTCTATAAAAAAGCGGAATAATTCTTTTTATTGGTTTGAGTGTTCAAGTTCCAAGTTGATCTATAAGCTACTTTTATCGTGCGAGTGTGTGTAAGGCTAAGTCTATCATTTATGTACATTGTACACTATGTATAAATCGCATAAGATAAGCAATCATAGTTTGCAATTTTTTGGTTTGACTGTTATTAATCCTCATTTATAAAATGTTGTTAAACTTTTATCTTAAATATGTATGCACCAGTATATATTTGTATATACATAATCCCTAGACTATACTATCTATTTTTAATTTCCTTTAAAAATGCTTCAAATGCAATACTCATGTGCCGGGTCGTATCTATACAATACATCTTTTTACACAAATAAGGCAAAGCCCACCACTCCCGCCCGACCCTTTTGCATACCGAGTATTCTGATCCGTTTACCAATCAAATTAAACTGTTCTTCCTAATTTGAAAGTTAATTTAAAACTTTATGTTCATTGTTTGTTTTAATTTTAAGATAAAAAAAAAACGAGACAACGAGACTCTTTTAAATTGTTTATTTTAATTAATAATAACATATATTTTATAAGCAAAACAAAAATCAAAATAAAAAAAAACTTAATTAAGATAAGTATTATGTTGTCATATATGAATTAATTTTTGTAGGCTAGCTAAAAATAAACAATAACAACGACTACACAAAAAGTTTGTAGAAAGTCGTGTACAAAAAATGGCTACAAGTTTAGCAAAGTATAATATATAATGTACACATATATGGTACATTGTATTTTTCATGTTATGTGTATGTAAAACAACTACAAACAAATGAAATGATTTATTACATTTATGTAAGATATATAAGAAACAGAGCATGAAATTTAACAATCATAAAGAAACGACGAAAAAATAAAATCAATGTGAAAATAAATTTTGTGGTTTGCGCCCTTTGTTTTGCTAGCCTTAAAAACGTTTTTGAAAGTACAAATATTCCTTTAAAAAATAGTTTAATTTAGTATATAACAGATCTGAAGATATATAATGAAAAAACATACCAGCAAAAACGCCGATCCCAAAATAAGTGCACGTTCCTTCGAGCTAAGCTTTGCATCGCTGAAGTAAATGTTTGTGGTGTATTGCGACTTGCTAGCGAGCCATTTGTGATCAATTGAGGCGCGCAACCCACCACCAGAGTGAATCTGCAAAACAAAACAAAAAACTTAGAAACTTACTCTTACTTGCAAGCACTGATTATACGCGTAAAGTATAGAGTTCAGGGTATCGTCTAGTCGGGATTTCTCGACTAGAGCCTTCTTACTTGTTATACCCTGATCCCATTAAAAATGGGAAAAAGGGTATAACGAATTTGTGCAAAAGTATGTAACAGGCAGAAAGAAGCATCTCCGACCTTATAAAGTATATATATTCTTGATCAGCATCAACAGCCTAGTCGATATAGCCATGTCCGTCTGTCCGTCCGTCCGTCTGTTCGTATGTGTGAGCCAACCGATCTCAGAGACTATAAGAGCTAGAGACTCCAGATTTGAAACTTAAGCTCGCCTAATCCCTAGGAAGTACAAGTTTGTTTTCGATTTTCGATAACTCATCCCGTTTTCGATATACACATGTGATCGATAACAACAAAATCTTGAATTTTAAATTTAAAATCTTTGAGATGGCATTTTTTTTAATGAACAAAATAATGACAATCTGTGAAAATTTTATTAAAATCGGTTAAGAAACACCGGAGATATGGGACATTTAAGTTGTGTATGCAGTATGTGCGTACATACAAACACACATACTTGCAAACACTGAATGCGTAAAGTATAGGGATCAGGGTATCGTCTAGTCGGGATTTCTCGACTAGAGCCTTCTTGTTTTTCGTTGTTTATGTTAATATTATTAAGTTTTGTTTAAAAGAAAATTTATTAAACTACTTATAAAAATTAAAAAACAATTAATTTTTCTTAAACGTGTTTTTCGCAAGCGTGTCCTGAAAATAATATAATTTGTGCTTGTGAAGGCGCAATTTTTCTTTTAACACTTCGTGTGTGTATAAAAATATTTCCCTCCTAGAGAAGGTAACTTACTTCTGGATGCCTAGTAGTCAATTGTCCCCTATTTGCTTTAAGATTATCAAAGCGTTGTCAACCTGTCCCGAAATTCGTGAGCCTTACATTAAAACTAATTTCAGACGAAATGTGTTTGCAACTAGCTTAACAGCTAAGGCGCCCGCCTCGTTAACGTGAGATCCCAGTTTCGAATTACGTCAGAAACCCTATATTTCGGTAAGTTTAACTTATAAAATATTAAAGTCTACAGGAACTATGAAAGGAAGGTACAAAATTTGGGACCCGAAAAACATCGGACACCAACCTTAAAGTAGCACTCTTTTGGTAGGCAAAAGCAGCAGAATCCGGAATTCGATGGTCCTTCTACACAAAAAAGAGGCTGATTGGAAGTTCCGTCTTCAATATAAAATTCAGGCTGTGTAAATGTGGGGGACTGCACCACACGACCTAGAACGTTGCCTGGCGGTATCCAAATTTCTATATTTTTAGGCTGACAACAAATGGCGCCAGGTGCCAGTTTTTTGCGAAATACCAATGCTTCCTGATGTGTTTTATCTAGCAGATGCATCTGAAACGGCCGACTGGCGCCCCATATCAAGCGATCCTTTTCTGTAGAGCTTTCGGAGGCGGCAAAGATGGCATCACCGAGTGGGGATCGCACTACGTAACGATTCTCTGACGAAACGGCTGTGAGTGCTATAGGGTGAAATTCGGTTAGGAGATCGATAACTTTAAAATCATTTACGCACAATCGTTTAGCTCGAAAGTTTGCTCAATGTGCACAGACGGCAAATCCGCAAGACAGTCATAGCCAGCCAAGGGTATGAAGGTGCGGCTACCTGCTACCGTGGAAATAGGTAAGGGAACGCGCGCAGTTTCTAAAGAGAAATTTTATACATTAGCTAAAAACAACGTAAAGGGAATAAACAATTAATTACCTGAAGATGGACGCGGCTGAGAAGTAATGCTGATTTGAGAGTCATAAACTACAAAAAAAAAAATATTTCTTATTGATAAGCTAACATCGATATATTTTAAGAAGGGGCGCAGTAAAATACAAGTAAGAAGACTCTAGTCGAGTAAGCTCGACTAGGAGATACTTTGAACCCTGAACGTCTAGACGTAGACGGCCCTGCCTGGTCTACTGCACCAATGCTTGTTGCCTAAACTTTAATCTTCCAAACCTCGGGTGTTTTTCAACCGATTTCAATAAAATTATCGCAGATTTTCATTATTTCGCCTATAGTATAAAAACGGGATGAGTTATCGATAATTTGATTCAAACTTGTAGTGCCTAGGGCCTAGGTGAGTCTATCTCTTATAGTCTCTGAGATTGACACGTTCATACAGATAGATAGACGGACGTGGCTGTATCGACTCGGCTATTGAAGAAAAGAAAAGAAAATAATACATACACTTTGTTATATCAAAATCTTTCGTTCTGCCTGTTAAATGCATCTGCACAAAACCGTTATTATTTTGCACCCATTTCATGCGTTGAAGGTATCACAAATCACACAGATAAGATACTAAAATGCTGATACTGCCAATTCGAACCTGACACACACATGTATGATTCTCAACAAAGCCAAATAAAAGTGAAATTTTTATTAGATAGTAGCTGCCTAATATGATTCATTTGGAAAGAAATTGAACTTTAATTGTAAGTTTTATTTACTTCGGTGTTCCGTGGGATAAGGTGTTTGGGCCACGCGAATTTCACTTTCATATTGCAAACTGCGAACCGCATCATTTTGCATCATTTTATCAAAAAGAATTTTTTTTTTTATAACAGCGCTCGCAACACAAAACAGATCAACGGTTAAAATTAAGTGTGTGACCAGAGTGCAATGGCAACGCTAGCGTTTGGCAATAAAATCTCGATTTATCAACAAATTTAAGGTAAGTTTTTCTATCGAATTCCGCGTCCGCGTCCATGCTCAGATCAAAATTTATTGAATTTTGTGTGGAGTTTCAAGTTTGATTGTACCAATATTTAATTTGAATTAAGAATGAGTGCAATTTTGCTGGCTTGTTAACTGCAATGAGCAAAGAAGCAATTGTCTTCAAACCTTCAAACGGGTTTTCTCACACCAAAAAGCACTGCTATTTTACCGGTGCAAGGAAATATTTTTAGTCAATTGAAAATGGATTCGATGCTGCTGATGAATTCACTGAATACTGTCAGTCGAGGCAGAACTGCAGAAGTTGCAGTCAGTCAGTTTATCGAATTCGTTTTTCGATATAAATGCTCTTTTTATACCCCGAACGCATTGAAAATGGGTAAAAAGTATGTAACTGAGTCGATATATGTAGTCGATTTAGCCATGTCCGTCTGTCCGTCCGTCAGTCTCAGAGACTAGAAAAACTAGAGACTCCAGGTTTGGAACATAAGCTCGCTTAACACATGTGATCGATAACAATAAAATATTGAATTTATAAAACTGGCATTTGAATTATTAAACAAAATAATGAAAATCTGTGAAATTTTTATTGAATGCGGTTGAGAAACACCGGAGATATGGAACATTGAAGTTGAGTATGCAGTGTGTAGTATGCGCGTACACACACACACACATACTTGCAAGCACTAATTGTATGCGTAAAGTATAGGGTTCAGGGTATCGTCTAGTCGGGATTTCTCGACTAGAGCCTTCTTACTTGTTTTTCTTTGTTTATGTTAATATTATTAAATTTTGTTTGAAAGAAAATTTATTAAACTACTTATGAAAATTAAAAAACAATTAATTTTTCTTAAACGTGTTTTTCGCAAACGTGTCCTGAAAATAACATAATTTTCGACTAGAACCTCCTTACTTGTTGAATTGGTCGGAAGAATAAGCAAAAGCAATACTTTACTTTTGACAAATAAGAAAGGCTACCGACTGGTTCTGCTTATCTTGTCTCTTAATAAACCTTGAAAAGTGTTCCACATTTTATATTTTATTATGTGTACGTAGATGTAGTAACGGATAGTATATTCAAGCCGCCCAACGATACCAAGCACCGCTTGTTAACGCGCGGACCCAAGCATAAAGTGACCCACCTCCCGCCCGTCCAGCTGAGGGCCGCACCGCGTAGCGTGCGGTTTAGCTTAAGTTTGACAAGCATATCTCTCCCATTACAAATGTACAATCATGTGCCTTGGAGTTCATAAAACGCTGCTCGAAGGAATAACAAAAACTTTGTATATTTCGATTGTACGACCGATTTTTGAATATGGATCTGTGCCAAATACTCAGGGGTCTTAAATGGGATATTAACATTAAGTTATCTTCCTACCGTAGAATACTTTTATTAATAAATCTTCCTTCTCTTTCTGATCGCAGAACAATGTTAAGAGTAACCTTTTTTCGCAAACTAATTAATCAACCAAATTAGCGCAGTTCTGCAGTTCCGATCAGAAAAACTAGAAATTTTGTATACATACATCTTCAAGCTTGTTATTCTATCTATCCGTAACCCCTTTCGGATCTTATGTTCAATATGCATACTTATACTTGATAAACTAAAAAACTCGCGATCTTCGTAATCCGGGCGAAAGAAGGCTCACTGTTTTCTTGGGTTCGCGTTTTTACAAGCCGGTGCTTGGGCCACTTGAAATTTCGTAAAATTTCGTGGTAGCCTTTTAAGAGCAGCAGTCGTTCAACTATCGTTTTCAACTTTCACCACTAACACAAATATAACTGTTTTGCCAGCAATCTAAAAAATCGCTTCTCGTTCCATCATATAATAATGGCTCAATAGAAAGGTAAGAAAGTGTTTTGTGTACTTCTTGAACTCACTTTGAATCCATAGTGGGCTTTGTGAAATGATTTGTGTGGTCATCTGCTGCCAAACGCACAATTCTTGTTTTGCGTAGGGAAATCATGGATTTCGGGGAACTTAAACAATCTCCTATATATACAATAGAAAATGAATGATTTTGGATATATCAGGACATAAAGAACCGTTTTTTTCTATTTTCCTTGTAAAAGTATCCAAATGTTGCGACCGCGGCGTGGATGACTTTGAAAATCAAATGTTGCTAAGACACCCCTGAAATATTTATACATTTTAACAAGTAAGAAGGCTCTAGTCGAGAAATCCCGCTGGAGATACCCTGATCCCTATACTTTACGCGTACAGTCAGTGCTTGCAAGTATGTGTGTTTCACAGCTTGTCATTATTTTGTTAAATGTATAAAACGCCGTCTCAAAATTTTCCAAATTCAATATTTTGTTGTTATCGATCCCATGTGTACATCGAAAACGGGAAGAGTTATCGATTAGGCGAGCTTAAGTTCCAAATCTGGAGTCTCTAGCTCTTATAGTCTCTGAGGTCGGTTGGCTCATACATGTGGACGGACAGACGGACATGTCTATATCGACTCGGCTGTTGATGCTGATAAAGAATATATATACTTTATGGGGTCGGAGATGCTTCCTTCTGCCTGTTACATACTTTTGCACAAAACCATTATACCCTGTTTCCCATTTTTAATGGGATCAGTGTATAAAAATAAAAACAAAGCTTAACTGTTTCCTTGATTTAACCAACCAACCCAAAAACGCAACTTTGTGCTAATATTTCGTCGATGACGATATCAACTGTGTTGCCAGAGCTATGTTGCCACCTTGTTAAAGGTGTAACAGCAATTATCGATAGCTCCTCATGCACCATGAAACAACGCTTTACTTATAGCAAGAGGTTGATACTGTAAAGGAGTGGGACATATAGACTGCTCAGGGACCTTAATAAAAAGCTTAATTTTTCTTACTTCGGAAAATCACGCTCTTTGTACAGCGCTCTCGCATGCAGTCAGCCATCCAGATATAATGTTAATTTTTATTTATTTATCATTTCAGCGACTTAGTAAAAGAGTGTTTTTTTTTTATTTAATCGAAACGTTTTGCCATACTACTCGATAAATCATGACTTTTTGCCATCGCTTACAGTGCTATTAATCAATTTTGCGTTAATGCGGCGGTTTGTAATTTAGAACATAGTTTTACCTAAAATGGTTTAAAATTTTGTTTAAAAATAGAATCTATCCGTTAAAGTCAGACTGTTCCTGTATATAAATTTGATAAACAATGTGACGTTAAGCAAGTGAGTTTTTTTTGTTATAGACAAGTTATTGTAGCAGCGATAATCGTAAAACAACAAACACTGCTCTCAGAGTAAATGCCTTCTCGGAGTAAGATAAAACTGATTAAAAAAGGGGTTCTTAATAGCTTTTAGTTTAAATAGTGTTTGTTCAAAAAGGTAAAATAGATATTCTTCTACATTGATAAAGCTTTATTGAAACAATGTTTTATTTTGTGTTTTCTAGTTGCAGTTTTGGGGTTAGTACTTACAATGCGTTGTTGCGGGTAATTGCGCAGACGCTGGAGCGGTATAAACAAATGCTTTACGTCACGTTTGGTTCTTTGAATGCTTCAGAAATGCGCAATATAACGTCAGTTTGCTTTTGGCTATCGCAATAGCCTGACCGCGAGAGCGGTCTATACAATTTTCTCCTTAATAGATAAGACGCAAAGTGCAATAATCAATAAAATTAAAAAAAAAATTAACTTCCAATAAAAACGGACTAAAATAAACTAAGCTAACTAAGAATTTATGCTACCAACACTCGTATACAATGCAAAATTATAAAAAATAAAACCTCGAACCTTAAAATATTTTATTTTACTTGCATTTGCTACGCACCCCCAAAAATAGAGGGTTTGTAGCTTACACTCAATGTGTAAGAAGCGTATTGGAGCTGCAAAAAAATAAACATATATATATATATATATATATATATATATGCATATATATTTTAATTAAAAGTCAAGTTCGCTCATTATTACCGTTGTTGTTAAGTGACAGCGTGGGTCATGTCTTTGGAGGATCCGTTTTTTGTTGTCAAGGAGTATGCATTTTTTTTTTTTGTATATGCAGAACAAATATTTTCTACATTTTCATGCAACCCTGTTATTATGTGTTTTAATAGTGAGGTCTTCAAAGCGCTAAACAAAACACGCGGCTTGTACCTACGGTGGCGTGAGTTAGGCGAAGACGGATGTGCCGAGGTTGAATGGACGACAACGGAGCTGCGTAATTCCTTGCGCAGCATTGAATGGGATCTCGAGGATCTGGAAGACACAATCAATATCCTTTTTACATTCAACAATAACACATGATTAAAAAATCAATTCGATTTTATACTCCTTGCACCATTTATCTTTATTGTTTCCTTAACTTTATATATTTTTTTTATATAGCACGCATTGTTGAGAAAAATCCTACAAAGTTTCGCATTGATCATCGTGAACTGTTTAGTCGGCGGCATTTTGTAGACAACACTCGCGATGAGGTCAAGCAGATGAAAGATAAGATAAATCTGAACCGAAGCAGAGACAGGGATATAACCGCACACCAGCCACTACTCGAGAGCGAAAGGAATTACAATCACAACCAAGACAACGATAATCATTCAAAAAACGATCGGACTTATCTAGTCGATTGCCCAAATTCACAGTCAGTTGCCAATACCTTATCAGGCACCATGTCCGCAGCTGCAACGCGACACAGTGGTACAAAGTATTCTAAGCTGGAGAATGCCCTAGACATTGATAGTCCAAGTCACTATGGTGGCCATGGCTCCAGCTTGAATAGTCCCGGCCATCGATATGTGGGTGAGACGGTGTCTGTACAGCAACGAATGATACAGGGTCAGGATGAACAGCTAGATATGATAAGTGATTCCATTGGCACCCTTAAGACTGTTTCGCGGCAAATAGGCGTCGAATTGGATGAACAGGCGGTCATGTTGGATGATTTTGGCAACGAGTTTGATACAACTGAATCCAAGCTTGAAACAACAATGAAGAAAGTTGCCAAAGTTCTACACATGAATAATGGTGAGTTATATTTAGCTCAGTTATTTACCTAGTTCATATATTGATTATTTACAGATAAGCGTCAATGGGCTGCCGTTCTCATACTATCAGTGCTGTTATTGTTTGTGATAATTTTGTTTTTTATTTTGTAATTTATTTGTTCAGCTAGTTATGCTTACAAGACGTAGTGTAAATTGATTGGATTAATATTTTATAAGTAATTCAATATTTTACATATTTTTAAATTACCACACCACAAAATTATTTAACTGTGTATACACGTTTAAACATTAATAAACAAAATTGTCAGTAAATCGAGTGTAATGAAAATGTGAAAACATATACTAAATGTTTTAATTTACACATATGAATGTTAAATGTACTAGAATATATCTGTATTTTAGATGAGAGTTATTTAAATACCTGTAAGCAGTTGAGTGAATATAAATCTTAAAAAAAATTTAACTTTTGTCTGATCTGTGTGGTGTTTTATTACCAACGTATTAACCATCTTAGCTTGTATTTACGTAAACCGTTCTATCCAGAAAAAATATTTCAAAATAATTATTTATCACCTTATTTAGTTTTTTTGCTCCAACTTTTTTTTTGGAAAAAAAATTTAAATATATTATTTTAATTTTAATAAAAAATATTTAAATAACTCTTATTTTAAATTTTTATAATATTCAAAATAGCATTTACTGAATTGAACCTTGATATTGGGCTGTAGATCATAGATATATAATATAAGTCCAATTTTTTAGTACACCACTGGGATCAAAAGATATTTAAAATCGATTTCAACTTTTAAAATAAAATTTAAAAAATAAAATAATTTTTTAAAAATAAAAATTGGAAAGCAATTTTTATAATCATCTCTTAATATAAAAATTTATAAGAGATTTATAACAATTTTTAAGTAATGATTTTTATTTAATTACCGAATATTTTTTTCCTTTCGGATTAAAAATAAGAAAAAAATAAAGGTTTATTTACTTTTTGAAAACCCAATGGTTTAGATGTATTAACATTCATCTTGGCCCTTGCTTTCGCTTTGATTTTTTGTAGCCCCATATGTCTGATTTGCAATCCCTGGTTCTATCAGTTGCATGTCGAAAGTAAGATAATGCGCTTTTAATAAAAAAATTTATTGTTAAACGGTTCACAGTATCGATTTATCGAATATTTTGTTTTGTGTCGGTGTTTGCTTTATTTTGTTCTGTATTTATACTGAGGTCGCTTAAAAGGTAAAGATATACATACCACAGCTACAATCGACAGGAAATCTTTAGAAACAAATTTTTTAACTGCAGTTGTACCTTTCTTGGCCCACAGCTCAAATTAAACGGTTTCTAGGTCGGCCGACCAACACTTTCGTTTCTAACTTTCATTTAATATAAAACTTTTTCAATACAGAAAAACTGACAAAATTTGGTATTCCCAAAAATTTTGTGCATGTTTGCACATTTGTTTTGATTAAGAACCATTTGATTCTAGCTGCTGCCATTAGTAGTTTGACCTAGAATCGATATATCGGTACAAAAAGGGATAATTTACGTCGATAGAATACTGACTTGAATAAACGACTTTAAGTTCATATTTCACAGAAATGTTTAATATGCCACAAGCTAAAATTTTCGAAATCCCAAATCCAAATGCTAGCGACCTTGCATGGGGCGTTAGTGTAAAGACAATATGTAACTATTGTTATGGTCGGCGGTGTGATATTCGATTGGTGTCGGCGTTTAGGGAAATGGCTGAGAGGAGGAAGAAGAGGAAAGCCAGGCATGAGACAGCAAAAAAAAGAGCAAAAAGAAAAAAGTCGAACAAATTATTGAAAGTGCAGGAAAAGGATTTACGCTTGGAACCCTGGACAGAGTCAGACCGTCCAGGCAGCAGTTCCGCACACACCAGTAGTGGCCAAGGCAGATGCAGGACACCACCGGACGAGGATCAGCAAACCCGTCGAGGGGGTCATCAAGTTTGTGCCCGTAGAGATAGTGCCCCCAAAAGAATTAAACATCAGCGCTGGCGCAACAGCCATACAGCCGCCGTCACAGGCATCATTCTTTCTACGTTTTCGTGTATTGTTTGTATGTTCTACGTTTATTAGTTCATGTTCATTTTTGTTTATTTATTTATTTAAATTCAGCAGGATCCTAAACGGTTTTTTGATTTCGTTAATGCGAATCGCAAGACATCGACTCTTTCATCTCACATATTCTTTGATGAAATGAAAGCCAATTCAGATCAGGCCATTGCCGATCTATTTGCTGAATTTTTTCATACGACTTATAGCCCTTGTTTTCAACTAGTCGTCATGCCTTACCCCTATCAGCTTAATGCCTCAAATTGCATTTTCATACCGGAAATCACAGAGAGCTCACTACTTTGTGATCTTCAGGTTATTAAGCCCACATTTTCTCCAGGACCTGATGGAATACCATGCTGTGTGCTTAGGTACTGTGCTCAGAATCTTTTAAAACCTTTGCATAAATTGTTTAGTTTGTCCGTGGAGCTATGCTCTTTCCCAAAAATTTGGAAAGAATCTTATATTATTCCTTTGCACAAAAAAGGAAATAAATCTAATGCTCAAAATTATAGGGGTATCTCCAAGTTGTCTGATGTTCCTAAGATTTTGGAGAAATTAATAACCTCTCATCTTCAACATCTTTGTAAATCTATGATTTCACCGTGCCAGCACGGGTTCATGAAACATAGATCTACCTCTACTAACTTACTAGAATTCACATCATTTGTTATTAAGGGCTTTGAAGACAAATTGCAAACTGATGTTATTTACACTGATTTCAGTAAGGCTTTTGACTCTGTAAATCACCTCCATTTAATATATAAACTTAAACTTTTGGGCTTTCCCAATAATCTTATCCTTTGGATTCAAGATTATTTAACTTCTAGAACTCAGAGAGTCTATTTTAATGGCTCAGTATCTAAATCGGTGCAGGTCACTTCTGGTGTTTCACAAGGAAGTCACCTTGGACCGTTATTATTTACACTGTTCATAAACGACCTTCCGTCTGTTATTAATCATTCTCGGGTACTAATGTATGCTGATGATGTAAAATTATGCATGTCAGCTGCAAGTCTTCTGTCTGGTCATGGACTGCAAAGTGACTTAGACAATTTTCAAACTTGGTGCAGAGTAAATTTACTGCTCAATTGCAGTAAATGTAAAGTTATGTCTTTTTATAGGCGAATGACTTTTTTAATATCTATCTTCTGGATAACCTACCATTGGATCGGATTGATTTGGTTGAGGATTTGGGTATCTTAATGGACCCAAAGCTTAAGTTTGACAAGCATATTGCTTTAATCTCAAATCGAGCATCAAGTGTCTTGGGGTTCATTAAGCGCTGGTCAAAGGAATTCGACGACCCCTAATTAACAAAAACTCTTTATGTGTCTCTTGTCCGACCTATTCTCGAATATGGATCTTGTATATGATATCCCAAATACAGGACTCATCAGGATAGAATAGAATCGGTACAAAAACAATTTTTGGTCTTTGCCCTTCGGGGTCTTAATTTTAATAATAGTACTTATTTACCTGCTTACCACAGTAGACTTTTACTAATAAATCTTCCCTCTCTTACTAATCGTAGAACTATGCTTGCAATAACCTTTGTTCACAAATTAATAAATGGTGAAATAGATTCCCCCATACTAATCAACCAAATTAACTTTGCTGTACCCATTAGAAGTAGAAGAAATCTTATACCTATAGCCCTGCATGCTTGCTTTTATATTTATGCTAACCATAACCCTTTTCGGATCTTATGTTTATTATATAACAATCTTTCCCACCTTATACCTAGTACCACTTCTGCATGCTCTCTAAAAAAAATTATTTTACGTCATTTGTCTACATGTTCGCGATCTTCGTAACCGGTGCGCCCCTCGGTCGGATGGGCGGGAGGTGGGTCGCTTTGTGCTTGGGTTCGCGCGTTAACAAGCCGGTGCTTGGTATCGTTGGGCCACTTGAATGTACTGTCCGTTAGTACATCTACGTCCAATAATATAATAATATATACTTTCTTCATTCTTTGTTTTATTTATATTAAGTAAATTTATTTTAAGAAAGCCATGTATAGTTTTAAATGAATAAATATAAGTGTGTACTGTTTATATAAACATGTGTGAGTAGATATTTATGTGTGGGTGGGCGCCCAATCAAGAAAACTTAATGAAAGACGCTAGTGGAGTCACAGTATATGTTCAGTTTATTGTATCAGTTATATTACGTGTGTTGGTGACTCGTTTTACTTTATGTCCAACAGTGGCTGGTTCACAGCAAGGTTTAATGCCTAAGCTGATATTGCAGTAGCTGGAGGAAAGGGTAAGACACAGAACGTCACATCCAACAATGCCCAGGCGAGTCCTAGAGTGGATCAGAGCACCCTTCTGTGGTATAGCCTGTGATCTGGAGGGACAGTAGGCAACGCAAATTCCTTACACTCATGTAAATGTCAATATTTTAGTTCAGCTTACCTTATACGTGTATATGTGTCGAGGCTATGGTCCGTGTCATGTCCTTCCAGGCCAAGTATGGTATAGCACCAATGTAGGTACGTCCAACACTTACCATACCCGTATCGTGTTCCATGTTTGTCTCACCCCGTAATTACTTGTCGTCCCATTATCGGTAAAAGAAAGACAGAAATTAGCTTAATAGGAAATAAAACGCGTGGGGAAAAGAAAAGTATAGAGGAACAAAGAAGGGATAAGCGTAGTGCGTATTTCAATCGGAGTAGAGGGGCCGAATTAATGGCTCCTATCACTCGTTCGGCATCCCAAGCTCGAAAACTGCAAACCGACACATCATCCAACGACACGTCGCCACGAGAGGAAATGGATATCTCGGAGGCAGGAGCAGTAGGCGGGGATACACATCCCAACAGCCTAGGAGCAGTGCCAAAACGCAGATGCTCAACGACGGCACAGGAACAGCCAGCTCCACTGGATTTGCAAAGCGAGCTGAGAGCCGCGATAAATTCAGCTCTAACGGAGGCGCGGGAAACTTGGCGACGGGAATGGCCGAGCTCCAAGAAAAAAATAGGCGAGAGATGCTGGAGTATATGCAGGCAATCCGAGAAAGCAGCCCATATACACATCTGTCAGGGCCGAGAGAGACACAGCCAACTGTTCGCCCACCGCCCGGACAGAACGCAGCACAACCGCCTGATCGTGCGGCGCCTCAGCGAAAGCCTCCAGCTGCACAGGGATTCTGGGTCGGCAACCGCGCTCTAGAGTCCGAGCAGCGCGAGCAAGCAGAGCATTGGAGTTCTGGATCGCACAGGCGAGAAACGATCAATCCATGCGTAGGCCATTTGATATGACCGAGTCCAGACCCGAGATGATCCCGATGGGTCGATGGGGTCTCGTTTTTGATGCCAGCCCTTCTGGAATGCCAGTCGGCGAATTTATCTTCAGGCTGGATCATTTAAGGCAGATCTACCAGGTGCCGTGGCCGGATGTCCTGCGGGACTTTCACACGCTGGTTGAGGGACGCGCAAAAGATTGGTATTGGATGTTCCTCAGGACGAGTGGGGCAACAGACTGGCCGAATCTGCGGTACGCGCTGAAACAGCGATTTCAGACGCGAAGGTCGAATTTCGAACGCGAGCAGGAGCTTCGCGAGAGGCGACAAAAGCCAGGAGAGAGCATCGATGATTATCTCCAGGCCATGTTTGCTCTCAGGTCGAGATTGGAGGTACCCGTTAGCAATTACAACTTGATCAAGATCGTGAAGGTAATTATACGGGACGGTATCTCGCGGATCATCTATTCTATGTGGATTACTGACGTGGAGAGACTGCGTGAAGAATGCCATGACGCCGAGAGAATGCTGTCTTCACGTTGGTCGAGAAGTCAGACCACAGGTTTCCAGGTGAACGAGGCTTTCTATGAGGAGGAAGAAGCCACTGCAGAGGTTGCACCGGATGAGGCAGTTGAGGCACTGCACAGGCATAGAGGCGGTAGCGGCGACCACAACGCGATTACGTGCTGGAACTGTGCCCAGCGAGAACATACTTTTTGGGAGTGCGAAGCCACGGTACGAAATATATTCTGTTATAAATGTGGACTCCCAGGAGTGGTATTGCCGAAAGGCCCAAAATGTCGTTCGGGAAACGAGATGCAGAGCATGACGCAGGCAGAGGAGTCGCGCTCAATGCCACGGTTGAGAAACCATTAAAATCCTCTCCACCAGACATGTTAGGATTAAGCAGATGCAGTAAGGATCACATGGTAGTTAAGTATATTTTTAGGAAAGCCAACAGCGAGCCCTTGCCAAAGCCAAAGTGGTCAACACGACTGCCTGTTGAAGCGCGCCAAGTCGCGTACGAAGATGCAAGAGCCCGGATCTTTGCCGAAGAGGAGGACTTAAAGCGGCATCAGAACTCACCAGTTCCACGGAGGCGGAGAAGGCACACATTACGCCGTAGCGAACGCAATAGCGTGTGCGAAGCACTTGATGAAGCGCTCAAGGACGACGGCCGACCCTTTGCCGAAGTGCAGCTTCAACGTCACACAGTAAAAGGGCTTCTGGACACTGGGGCGACCGTTAGCTTATTAGGCGCAGGAGCAGTGAATCTGATCAAGAAGCTGAGAATAGCCTGGCACCCTCAGACTTCTAAGGTGCGAGCCGCAGGAGGTGCGAGCTACTCGGTGTTGGGTAAGATTCTTGTGCCGATCCAATACAAAAACGAGACGCATAAGATGACGTTGTATGTCTGCCCCGCCCTGGTTCAGAGTGTACCTGGGCATCGACTTCTGGAAGAAGTTTCGCCTAGCACCCGAGGTCGTAGGAGTGGAGTCGCTTGAGCAGGTGGACTCAGAGTTCACGACTAGGGGAGAGCCGATCGAGCTACACAAGCTGAATGCCGAACAGCAGGAACAGCTGGAGGCGATAAAGGCTGAATTCCGGGCGTTCGAGCAGCAAGGATTAGGAAAGACTCACATGGAGCGTCATACGATCGAACTAATAGAAGGCTACGTACCAGTGAAGGAGCGTTTTTATCCAGTGTCACCAGCGGTGCAGCAGCTTCTTTTCGCGGAGGTCGACGGAATGCTTCGACTTGGCGTCATAGAGCCAAGCGAAAGTCTCTGGACCAACAGGACGACGCTGGTACGAAAACCTGGGAACAATAGATTGTGCTTAGACGCTCGTAAGCTGAACAGTGTAACCGTAAAAGATGCTTACCCGTTACAGAATACTGAGTCTATCCTAAACCGCGTGGATGACACTATCTTCATCAGCAGCGTCGATTTGAAACACGCATTCTGGCAGATTGAGTTGGAGCCCAAGAGCAGAGCATACACCGCATTCACCATTCCGGGCCATGCGCTTTATCAGTTCCGGATGATGCCTTTCGGTCTGTGTAATGCCGCTCAGCGGTTGTGTCGATTGATGGACCGGGTGATACCACAACGTCTGCGGAATCGCGTGTTCGTCTATTTGGATGACCTGCTGATCATCGCCCGCACCTTTGAGGAGCATGTGCAGCTGTTGAAGGAGGTAGCACAGTGTTTGAAGGAGGCAAATTTGACGGTCGGCTTGCAGAAATCGAAGTTTTGCTTCAAATTTCTGAGGTATTTAGGGTACAATGTTGGTGACGGAGCTCTGCGAACGGATCCGAGCAAGGTGGAGGCAATAGTCCAGATTCCCGTCCCGAGAACCACTAAGCAGCTAAGGATATTTTTGGGAACTGCAGGTTGGTACAGGCGATTCATCCGAGATTTCTCGAGCCTTTCTGCGCCGCTAACTGATTGCCTAAAAATCGGCAAGAAGTTTG
Source organism: Scaptomyza cyrtandrae (assembly GCA_035044605.1). Lineage (NCBI taxonomy): Eukaryota > Metazoa > Arthropoda > Insecta > Diptera > Drosophilidae > Scaptomyza > Scaptomyza cyrtandrae. The sequence continues at coordinate 167,538 of JAWNNS010000439.1, forward strand.
AAATGTCGGTTGAAGCAGTCGGGGCATTCCATAAGTTGAAGAAGGCACTTACCTGTGCGCTGGTTCTAGTGCACCCAGATTTTTGCCGGCCCTATTTCATCCAGTGCGACGCAAGCCACCAGGGGATTAATGCAGTTCTCTTTCAGCGTGACGACGAGGGTGCAGATCGACCCATTGCGTTCTTTTCAGCGAAGCTTCGTGAAGCCCAGCTGAATTATAGCGTAACGGAGAAGGAGTGCCTCGCAGCGGTGAAGGCGATAGAGCGATTTAGGCCATACGTGGAGCTAATGCCGTTCACGGTCATTACGGACTATTCGAGCTTGCAGTGGCTTATGTCACTCAAAGACCTGAGTGGAAGACTGGCGAGGTGGTCCCTAACGCTACAGGCGTTTGATTTTCAAATCGAACACCGTAAAGGGAAGGAGAACGTGTTACCCGACATGCTCTCTCGACCGTGTGAGGTGAAAGAGCTCAACTTGTTCGAGTTCGAGACGATAGCGGTTGAGAGCGAGGAGTACCAGAGTCGGTTGGCGTTAGTGCGCACATAATCGGAGCGTTTTCCTGATCTCCGGATTGAGGACGGCCTACTCTTCAAGAGGTCCCAGTTCACGCGGGACGATAGCGAGGAGTTCCTTTGGAAGCTATGGATCCTGGAATCTCTAACTAGCACACTAGTTCACCAGGCGCACGACGGTGTTAAGGGGATGCACGGAGGCATAGCCCGAACATTGGCAAGGCTGCGCCAATTCTACTTCTAGCCGAGGATGGCAGTGCAAGTACGGGCGCATGTGCTCGGGTGCGAAGTCTGCAAAGAAACCAAACACAGCAAACAGATTGCAAGGCCGAGGATGGGCAAGGAGATGGTGACGGAGCGGCCGATGCAAAAGCTATATTTGGATTTCTTAGGCAGGTACCCACGATCTCGCCAGGGACACGCCTACATTCTAGTGGTGCTAGACCATTTAGCAAATTTGTCTGGCTTAAGACGATACCGAAGGCGACGGCGGCAGCGGCGTATGGAGTCCCCGAAATCGTCCACACCGACAACGGGAAGCAGTTCGTGTCACAGGAGTTTGGAGCGATGCTAGAACACCACGGGATAAAGCACTGTCGCACCGGGAACTATGCCGTGCAAGCGAACGCGTCCGAACTTGTTAACCAGTCGGTGTTGGCAGCGATACGAGTGCATATTGGCGCCGACCAGACGGTGTGGGACAAGGCGTTGCCCGAGATCGCGATGGCGTTGCGAAGTGCAGTGCACTTTGCTAGGCTAGCGACTCGACCATCAAGTCCTTAGAGAGGTCAGCGAAGCAGCAAACATACCGTGCTCGCATCCAAGAGACGCTACACCGGGCGTATTAGAAATCAGCGAGGCAGTACGACCTGAAAGCACGGGACGGTCAATACACGGCAGGGCAGGAGGTGTATAAGCGTAATTTTGTGTTGAGTGACTTCGCGAAGAACCTCAACGCGAAGTTCTGCCGCCGTTACACCAAGTGCAGGGTAGTGAGGCCAGTAGGACGTTGTCTATATGAGCTGGAGACACTTCAGGGAAATCCTCTCGGGGTGTTCCACGCTAAGGATCTCAAGCAGTAACCGCAGAGCGTTGGATCTGTGCCCGGCTAGTTCAGTTGGTAGAGCATGAGACTTTTAATCTCAGGACTTGGGCGATGGCCTGCGTTGGGCAGCTTGGCGAGTAGACGCCTCCTTTAAGCACTTCTGTTCGCAGCGCACACAAGCGAACCGGAGTGTGGTGTTATGGTCGGCGATGTACTATCGATGGTTGTGGTTGTCGAACGATGGTTGGAGAGTCGTGTAGGCCAAGATATTCGATTGGTGTCGGCGTTAAGGGAAATGGCTGAGAGGAGGAAGAAGAGGAAAGCCAGGCATGAGACAGCAAAAAAAAGAGCAAAAAGAAAAAAGTCGAACAAATTATTGAAAGTGCAGGAAAGGATTTACGCTTGGAACCCTGGACAGAGTCAGACCGTCCAGGCAGCAGTTCCGCACACACCAAGAGTGGCCAAGGCAGATGCAGGAGACCACCGGACGAGGATCAGCAAACCCGTCGAGGGGGTCATCAAGTTTGTGCCCGTAGAGATAGTGCCCCCAAAAGAATTAAACATCAGCGCTTGCGCAACAGCCATACAGCCGCCGTCACAGGCACAGTGGGCCGCGACCGATTGTCGAAGGCCCGAATTAGACTTAGTTAATTTACTTATTTAGCGATTTATCCCCGCCCCTATTTATTTATTTATCATTTATTTACTATCATTTAATTAATTTATTTAATCATTCTTTCTAAGTTTTCGTGTATTGTTTATATGTTCTACGTTTATTAGTTCATGTTCATTTTTGTTTATTTATTTATTTAAATACTTTCTTCATTCTTTTTATACCCTGATCCCATTAAAAATGGAAAAAAGGGTATAATGATTTTGTGCAAAATGTCCGTCTGTCTGTCTGTATGTATGAGCGCGTCGATCTCAGAGACTATAAGAGCTAGAGACTCCAGATTTGAAACTTAAGCTCGCCTAATCCCTAGGAAGTACAAGTTTGTTTTCGATTTTCGATAACTCATCCCGTTTTCGATATACACATGTGATCGATAACAACAAAATCTTGAATTTTGAAAGCTTTGAGATAGCATTTGAAATATTAAACAAAATAATGACAATCTGTGAAATTATTAAAATCGGTTAAGAAACAACGGAGATATGGGACGTTGAAGTTTTTTAAGCAGTATGTAGTATGCGCGCACACACATACACGCATACTTGCAAGCACTGACTGTACGCGTAAAGTAAAGGGATCAGGGTATCGTCTAGTCGGGATTTCTCGACTAGAGCCTTCTTACTTGTTTTTATTTATATTAAGTAAATTTATTTTAAGAAAGCCATGTAAACATGTGTGAGTAGATATTTATGTGTGGGACGATTGTGTGTTGATGTCGGGGTAAGTTGTTGTTGATAGTGTTGTGGTGTAGAGGGGGTCGGCAATAAAATGCAAGAATACCGAACCATAGGTAGGGAGGGCGCATTGGGGGTAAATGTTTCCACCTTTTTTACCTTTGTATGTCCCATAGTTTTCCGGATCTGTTAAGATTTCCTATGCACCCGTTTGATTTTTTTTAGTTATTCGTAAAAAACAAATAAATTTTTGTTACACCGGCCAGCCTGTATCCAGGTCGTATCCATCCCTGAGTGACCGTTTTGCTAGCTGGCTATCGATACAGTGTTGGGAATGAAAAGCCGGTTTATAACACTATTGATAAAAATTTTTAAGCTATTAATGTCAAAAAGTATTCAAGTACTAGAGACGAAAATAGCCGCCCCTTTTTGTTATCGAAAACCGCCATGCGTGCGAGAGCTCGTGGGAAAGGGGCAAGCGGAAAAAGTACCGCTTCTGCTTTGGCAACTCTCTCTCATGTCTCTCTCAAAGTGTGCGATGCGTGAGACAACAATAGTGATCGGCAATACTTCTGTTTGCTGTGTGTGGTGGCCAAAGTTGAGATTGTCAATTTTCGACTTTTGCTCTGCTTGCCAATGCCTAACATGGGAGGGTAGTATAGATTTTATATGAACTTTGTAAAATTGTATGGCCAAACGTGAGATACTTAAATATGACTTCCATTATATATGCGTATGTATATATTGGAAATAAGGTAGAAGATTATTAACTTATTGAACAGGTTTAAGATGACTTAAAGCCGAATTAAATTTTTCAATTATTTTACGTACTTTAACATACTTTTGCACAAAACAATTATACACTTTTTTCGCATTTTTAATGGGATCAGGGTATACAAATTCGCGCGCGCACCCAATAAAAAACGAATTAAACAGCGCCATGTTACTCAAATCAAGACAAACCATTTGAAACATGAGTAGGGAAAATACATTGGTTTGAGCTGTGATACATAGAACATACATACATACATACATATGAGGTTTTCAGCAAACAGACGGTGCCAAATACATACGACAAAACAGTCCATAATGAAAACAAAAACAAATTCAATTATGGCGGCAAGCTGCTGACTGCAGCTAACTTAACACGAGCCTTAGCCGAGCCATGGCATGGAGAGAGGTCATCGATAGTGGGCGTTCCAATTTGGTCTCGTCTATTATATGCTCATTGATTAATGTATAAGAAACTAGAGATGAAGAAAAAATCGATATTCAGTTTATCAATAAAATGTTTATACAAGGTGAAAAATTTAGATATTTTCACTTTAGAGCAGCGGTCGGGGAACTTTTTTAATCATTACCCCAAATATTGTTGTATAAGTTGAATTTTCATTGATGATGTTCTCTGAGCACAATTCGCTCTGCCCTTGGAGTTATTGCCCGCTGCCGACTAGTTGAAGGCTTCGACACAATCCATCTTTCCCCCGTTTCTTACGCGACTTAAAATAATGTCAAAAGTTTTCGAAAGATAACCGCTTGATAACCATAAATACGAAAATCACATCGGAAATAAGCCAAACAAGTAAGAAGGCTTTTGTCGAGAAATCCCGACTTGACGATACCCTGAACCCGATACTTTTCGCGTAAAGTCAGTGCTTGCAAGTATGTGTACGTGTATAAACGCTTATACTGCATACTCAACTTCTATGTTGTTCCATATCTCAGGTGTTTCTCATCCGATTTCAATACAATTTTCACAGATTTTCATTTATTTGTTTAATAATTCAAATGCCATCTCAAAGTTTTCCAAATTCAAGTTTTTTGTGTTATCGATCCCATGTGTATATCAAAAACGGGATGAGTTATCGAAAATCGAAAACGAACTTGTACTGCCTAGGGATTAGGCGTGCCTAAGTTCCAAATCTGGAGTCTCTAGCCATTATAGTCTCTGAGATCGACGCGTTCATACATACAGACAGACAGGCGGACGGACAGACAGTTGATGTTGATCAAGAATATATATACTTTATGGGGTCGGAGAAGCTTTCTTCTGCCTGTTACATACATTTGCTCAAAACAATTATACCCTTTTGAGCATTTTTAATTTAATTAAATGTAACAGTACAAACGAATTTCATACGAATTTCACAACGAAAATGCACCAAAAATTGAAATGTGTAAAGCATTTATTGGCAGTTGAATTTAGTGCCTTAGTATTTTATATGTTTCTTTGTTAATGTTAATGTTTTCTAAGTTCTGTTTAATAGGTTTAAGAGATAATTGACTGAATTACTTATAAAAAATAAAAATTAAAAAACAACAACCAGTGTGACTGTACATCTATAAAGTGAAAATATCAAAATTTTTCACTGTGTGTAAAGCATATGTGGGCAAGCTGTATTTATGTAGCTGAAACTTGGTATATCGGGCATTGAAGGCTTTCGTCTCATAAAAAAGATATTATGGCTTTGTGTGGGGCCGGCACCGAGATAGCCTCACTCTTTCGAAAATATCTCAAAAGCTGGCTGTTAGATTTTGATACATATTTTACCATTATGTAGCTGATTTTGTAGGATTTAATCGTGCATAAGCTTGAAATTATCCCTGAGCTTATATATATTTAAGAAAATGTAAATATGTAATTTTTGTGTAACTCTTTTTAACCATATGAAAAGCTGAAATAGCATTAAATCAAATCTACACAACAATTTTTTTTTTGTGTTTTTTTAAAAAACATTTAATAACGTTCGCATTAATGTGGTATCGGTGTATGAACCAAGTTCCGAAAATCGTTACTGGCGAACAGTTGATATCTTGACACACAAATTTTTTGAAACAAAAAAAACATGCAATGCAAATGGCGTAATTTACAAAAAAAAAAAATTGTTATTGGCGGTTTTCGATCAGTCTTAATGATGTAAGTATAAGACTTCTAAAAGCTTAAAAAAAACCATCTCACTCAATAAGTAACATTTGTATTTAGTTCACAAATGAAGCGTACAAAAGCAAGTAGCGCTAAAGGCGCTATTAAAAAGAAACCCAAAAAAAACGAAAGCCGGTCTAGCATTAGCGAAAAAGGCACACCTAATGTCAAATCTTCACCCATAATGTCAAGGGAAAAGCCAATTTACAACAAATTTGAGCAATTTATCAGTCACATGCAAAACCAACGAATAACGTCCGCATCTAATGTGCATGAGTTTGCCTTTAAAAAAAGGCGGGTGCGCGTACTAAGCAACGTTAGTGATGTCAAGGAGCAGTGCAAGGGTGGCGTTGTTTATTGGATGTCTCGAGACGCGCGAATTCAAGACAATTGGGCACTGCTGTTTGCGCAGCGTTTGGCACTGAAACTGGAGCTACCTCTGACTGTGGTTTTCTGTCTGGTACCGAAGTTCCTTAATGCAACATTGAGGCAATATATGTTTATGTTGGGTGGCTTGCAGGAGGTGGAGCAGCAGTGCCGTGATCTTAACATCTCTTTTCAGCTGCTCTTGGGTTCATCTGTTGAGTACCTGCCGAATTTTGTTGTTGCCGAGGACATCGGCGCTGTGGTCTGCGACTTTGCACCCCTAAGGGTGCCTCGTCAGTGGGTGGCGGATGTGGTTAAAGCCTTGCCTGGCAATGTTCCACTCACTCAAGTTGATGCACACAACATTGTGCCGCTCTGGGTGGCTTCGGAGAAGCAGGAGTATGCAGCGCGTACCATACGCAACAAGATTAATTCAAAATTGGCCGAATATTTAACTGAGTTTCCACCAGTCATCAAACATCCACATGGCAATGGGTTAAGGAACAAACCCATTGATTGGACTGCTGCAAAGGCTTTACTGGCGTGTGATAAAAGTATAGACGTAGTTGAGTGGGCCAAGCCTGGTTACACAGCTGCTTGTCATCAGCTTTACGAGTTTTGCACGCGTCGTCTGCGATTATTTAATGAGAAACGCAATGATCCCACAGCCAATGCAATTTCGGGACTCTCGCCGTGGTTGCACTTTGGGCAGATATCAGCACAGCGTTGCGTTCTGGAGGTCCAGCGCTATGCATCTTCGTACAAAGCTTCAGTGGATGCCTTTTGCGAGGAAGCTATTGTGCGTCGCGAGTTGTCCGACAATTTTTGTTACTACAATGACTGCTATGACAGTTTAAAGGGTTTGCATGACTGGGCCTACCAGACGCTACAGACGCATCGCAATGATAAGCGTAGCCCATGCTATACGCTTGAGGAATTGGAGCAGTCGCGTACTTATGACGATCTATGGAACTCGGCACAGCTACAGCTGGTTAACGAGGGCAAAATGCATGGATTTTTGCGTATGTATTGGGCCAAAAAGATACTGGAGTGGACAGCAACACCAGAGCAAGCTTTGGAATATTGCATACTGCTAAACGACAAGTACAGTTTGGATGGCCGCGATCCAAATGGCTATGTGGGTTGCATGTGGTCCATTGGGGGTGTTCATGATCAGGGCTGGAAGGAGCGTGCCATATTCGGAAAAATACGATATATGAACTACGAGGGCTGCAAGCGGAAATTTGATATTAAAGCCTATATAATGCGCTGGGGCGGAAAAGTACACAAGAAACTAGACAAATAATACTCTATACACACAACTACGCACAAGTATTGTTAAAAAATAAAATGTTGATTTGATTTCTCTTTCGATTTATTTTTTCATTTCATTTAAAAGCGGCTGTGTAAAGTTCGGTTAAGCGCTAAGCGTTTAATCCTTCTCTGCAATTTTAGTGAGGTGATCCTCGATTTCCTTCTCGTCGAGAATGCGAAAATGAGGATTTGACTTGGTAACAACGCCGATTTCAATACCGTTTGGCTTGAAGTCAACGGCTAGAACGGTAGACAAACACGTTATTGCCAACTGAATGGTTTTCTCTTCGGACAGATTGTTTTTGTACTTCTTTTCCAAGTAGCTATTGGCTTCAATCATTTTTGCCCCCACCGAGCAGGCGCGGAATCCGCAATAGTAGCCGGCTGGATCGGTTTTGTAGACACAAGGTCCCAGCTCATCATCGTAGGATATCAACACCATGCTGCAACCTAACGGACGCATCTCAGCGTTTTGCGTGTAGACTTGATTGATGTCGGCTATGCGACGGCAAAGCACATCAACGGGCATTTCGTAACCGTACTTATAACGAAAGTTTGAGGCTTCGTAGCGAGCCTTTTGCACCTGAGAGCGTGAGTCCGCTAAAAATAAAAACACTATTTAATTTCCCAGATTAAAAGCAAGTTAACTGAAACTACCAATGCGTCCGGTCATTACGCAACCAATTTCCTTGGTGATGCCAAACAAATGGGTCACAGTTTCTGGCACAATGTTCTTCTCAGTAACTTTCTTCTGGGTGGCCACAACGGCACAGTCGCCGCTCTTCAAAGCGACAGAGGTGATATTTTCCTGAGTGATAGCCTTAAATGCATATTCTACGTAACATATATATTTTGTAAATATATTAATAACTATAGATAAGCACTTATTGGAATCAGCATAGTCTTACCGACTTGGTAGAGGCGTCCCTCTGGCGAAAAAATTGTGATATGTCTATCGAAACCGGCAGAACTTCCACGAGACATTTTTCGCTTTTTGCAGTTTAACTTGGCGATTGGAAAAACACGCGGTTAGCTAAATAGATATTGGTAAAATTTAGCTTGTTCATACTTACTTCTTTTAATTTTTAATTCAGAACTCGAAGTTTGGTTTTCTCAAACTCAAAATTTATAAAGTCATTGTTGACCAGGGATAGCAAAAATATCGTTTAACTGAGCGATAGTTTACGTGCTATCGTTTAGTATTCTGTGTGAATGTGAATGACGATAGGGAAATAATGGCTTCAGAAATTTTGCAGTAATGTGAATGGCTCGTTAAAAAGGAAAAGGTAAATTTACGAAAAAATAACTAATAAAAATAGAATGTTAAGTCAATGGTTAGTGTTTACTTCAGCATACTCATATTTTCGGTACGACGATATCGTTTAACGAACATGCATAAAGATGACTTAAAAAATCAATTAACAATTGCGCGGAACGAGATTAACAACTTGAGGTACAATTAAGTTTTGAATTTGTTGAAGTTAAGGTTAAAAGTAATTTATTGATACATTAACCTTGATTGCATGTGCAGAAAGAAAGTGCTCAATTTGCAACATATGCAGCGCAAGGATATTGAAACAATAAACCGGTTGCTGCAGGACTTTCGTTGCGAAGGTTGCACCAACAAAGGCGCATTCAACGACAAAGAAAAACCAAAGCCGCTACTAGTGCAGGTGTGTTGCAGGTAAGTACGCAATTATGGACCACAATTTTAACCTCTTATTAACCCTAGACCGCCAGTAATGATATGGCTCATTTTAAACCCATTGGCACAATACGCAGCGCTTTTCCAGAAAAGCGAGCCGTACCGCGTCAATCGAGCGTAGGAAATAGACTACGTAGCATCATACACCTAAATGATGACGTCTTTACTAATCCGGAACACTCACTGGAGGGACTTGGCGACTTCTCACACATGTGGCTTATATATCATTTCCATCAAAATAGGGCGCATCCCAAGGCAAAAGTAGCCCCTCCGCGTTTGGGCGGTAATCGCATCGGAGTTTTTTCAACACGCTCGCCGCATCGACCCTGCCCAGTTGGGTTATCACTGGTGGAAATTGAGAAGATTGACGGAACCACTATCAGTTTCTATGGAACTGATATGGTAAATGGAACACCAGTTCTCGATATCAAACCGTATATACCACATTATGATACACCAATTTTAAGCGTCAACGCAGGCATGTTGAAAAATTGCAATTCATCTTAACTGTGTTTCTAATTGCGTGTTTACACATAATCAGATAACACTTCAATTGTTACAAATGAAAACAGCGTCAACTTTTATGATTCGCGCCAGGAACCCGATGGTGAAGAGGCTGATTTGGATTTATATGGCGCCGCTGGTTATACAGCAGGAAACTTAAAAGCAGATGCAATAAGAAGCAGTGGTATGCAGGCAACACCTCCACCACCTAACAAAGTGAGTCTGCCCAACTGGGTTATTGCCAGTCGTCCGCTGAGCGTTTTCTTCAATGAGCACGCTGAGGATCAGCTGCAAGAGTTGCAGGTGCACAAGCAATGCATTGTCGACATATTAGAAACTGATCCACGATCCGTGTATCTTCGCACAAAATACGGTTCACAAATATTCACTTTCCAACTTAGCGAGGTAACAGTTACGTGCAAGTTTAATGATAACGCTGGTACTGTAACTGTGGTGCAAGTGCGACGCAATGAAAATATCCAGGTGACCGCATTGGATGGAGAGTCACGCAACACTTAATAGAGGCATTGTATTATTTTGAATGATTTTAAATGTTTACAGTTAATAAAATATATAAGATAAATGTATGTAGTTTATGTGCATAACATGCAAACAAATTATCTAGTATATTACACGTGTTATTATCTCTACCAAAATCTAAGTTGTCTTTGCGATCTATTATTATTCTTTACTCAATTGTTATATGGAGTTTTATTTTTTTAAATTTCTTTGAAGACATGAGCGACACTCAAACACTTACCTGGACAGAGTTTTTGAGCCAAGCCAAACAGTTTCTGGAAAAGTCAAAGGAGCTGAACGATAGCTGGCAATTCTTTGAAAAGGCAAGCTACACGAAAGCTTTTATTCAAATTTTTCTAAACCTCGTTTTTTAAGGATGACCGAGAGCCCAACAGCTTTCTCAAATATGCGCAAAAGATCAAGTGTAAAGAAGATTTAATAAATGTGGAATATCATATCGTATACAGTGTATCTTATCAAGTTCCTATGCTCTACTTTCAGGCGCATAGATCAGGTATTTTAATCTTAACGGCTATAATATATAGAGATTTATAATTACTTCATAGATGGAAGTCTTTTGGATTTGGAAGCCATATGGAGCACATTTATGCCAGATGAGTCGCGTAACGATCTATACGCAATACTTACACAAATGGAGCATCAGGTGTTGTTTCGACCCTTTATGGCATTGCACCCTTGCCGCACATCTGAGATTTTGGCACAATTTGGTATAAAAAGTAAAAATCTTTTGCTTACCTTTATATGTTTATACGGTCCATATGTTAAATTAAATTTACCAAATACTTATAGCTTAAATACTTAGTTAAAAAAACTAAAATTTTGATAAAGCTTTATAATAAATATCATATAATTCGCTGCTTGAACACTAATTAAAGGCGAGTTATTTAAGCACTAAGCATTTATTACAAATTCAAGCAAGAAATGTACCAAAATATGTCAGTTTTTTAGGATTAAACCCCACACTAATCGAGTACAGTCAGTGCCTGCAAGTATATGCGTGTGTACGCATATACTGCATACTTGAATTACCTTCAGTGTTCCATATCTCTGTTTTTTCCAAATCCATAATTTTATGGTTATCAGTTACATGTGTATATCGGAAACGGAAAAAGAAAAATTTGGAACAAACTTGTACGGCCTAGGGCTAGGCGAGCTTATGTTCCAAATCTGGAGTCTCAATCTTTCATAGTTTTTGAGATCGACTCGGCTGTTGATGCTGATCAAGAATCTATATACTTTATATCCATTACATACATTTGCACAAAATTATTATACCCTTTTCACCCATACACATACACACACAGAATAAAATCTTAAATTTGAAAAACTTGGAAATGGAAAATATAAAAATAAAGAATTTTTATTTAAATCAGTATGGAACATTAAAGTTAAGTGAAGTATGCAGTATACGCGTACACACATACACACAGACTTGCTAGCACTGACTGTACGTGATAAGTTAAGGGTTCAGTGTACCTCCTAGTCGGGATTTCTCAACTAGAGCCTTCTTACTTGTTTAGGGGAAAAATTACAAAGTTTTATGTATTTTTCCTAAACCTGTAAAAAAACGAATTTTTAAAATTAAATGATACGTTGAGGTGACTTTATGACAAAACACCTAACTTACCGGGAACATAAAAAAACGGTCAAATAATCAACCTTATCGTTTCCAAATAATTAAAGCTTTGGTATATTTAATTTGTCATTGTAAGGGTGTTTAGATTTATATTATTATTGGACGCAGATGTACTAACGGATGGAACATTCAAGTGGCCCAACGATACCAAGCACCGGCTTGTTAATGTGCTCATTTTAAACGCTTGTTATTTATAAAACGGGTTTTGTCAATAAGTCACAAACCAAAAAACAATGTTTCACTTATCGTATCAAAAAAAACTACGTTTAAAAAATGTATGTTTATATATGTAAACATACAATACAAATACTTTTTTGTCATTTTCTGTATTGGCATGTTTTTGAATCTATGAAAAACAATTATTTGGTTGAGACAAAAACTTTAACTGCTATAAAGTTAAATTAACTTTATTTATTAGTAAAATATTGCGTTGGTTTAATAATTAGCTAAAACTAAAAAAATATCTAAAATATGGGTCACAGCTTATTCAAAAGAAAAAGTAAAATATTTTGCATAGACTACTTGCCGATAGAACTTTTGGGTTTTATTTTGTTCCACTCATCCAGCAGAGCATTTTTTAGATCCTGTTTGTTAGATATGCTGTCCTTCCGGAGGTTGTTTTCCAGCAGCACCCACAATTTCTCAATAAACTTAATCTGAAGACCGGTGAAATTAGCATGTGGGGACAGTTCAAGATAAGCCAGAACTCTACTATACCGGACTTATGATTCGGGTCGTTGTCCTGGCAGAACCGGAAACTACGTCGGATTCCCAGCTTCTAGGCATTTTGGTGTAAATATCCCTTAAGGGTATTTAGGTACATATATTTGTCCAAACTCTAGGACGAGTTCGAAGCAGTCCGTTTGCCCAAAATCTTTGTTGGCTTAGAACACGACTAACCAGACTACGAAAGATTGGAATATTTATACTGTCTCAAATAAGCACTAGACCATTCTGTATGTAACACTAGTTATAGCATTTGGTCTTTCGTGTTGTTTGTATTTATACCCTGATCCCATTAAAAATGGGTAAAAAGAGTATAATGGTCTTGTGCAAAAGTATGTAACAGGCAGAAGGAAGCATCTCCGACCCCATAAAGTATATGTATTCTTCATCAGCATCAACAGCCGAGTCGATATAGCCATGTCCGTCTGTCCGTCTGTCCGTATGTATGAGCAAGCCGATCTCAGAGAGTTAAAGACTCCAGATTTGGAACTTCAGCTCGCCTAATCCCTAGGCAGTACAAGTTTGTTTTCGATTTTCGAAAACTCATCCCGCTTCCGATATACACATGGGATCGATAACAACAAAATCTTGAATTTTGAAAACTAGCATTTGAAATATTAAACAAAATAATGAAAATCTGTGAAATTTTTGTTAAAATCGGTTAAGAAACACCGGAGATATGGGACATTGAAGTTGTGTATGCAGTATGCAGTATGTGCGTACATACAAACACACATACTTGCAAACACTGACAGTACGCGTAAAGTATAGGGATCAGGGTATCGTCTATTCGGGATTTCTCGACTAGAGCCTTCTTACTTGTTTTTTGTTGTTTTAAAGTTGGACCATTGATATTTTAATTATATTATTTTTTTTTACCAAATTTTTTGCTTAAATTTTTTACACCTTAGAAAACCGTAAAAAAAAACTTGTAAAAAAATTCATTTATATACATATGGTAAATTTGGGGATATGTTTTAAGACATCTAAAAATCGTATAAGATAAATATGAATAAGCGCTACATATTTTCCATAAAACCGTGCAAAAAAGGAACAATGAAAAACATATTTCATATGTATTTCTAGCAAAAACCTTTTTTTTAATTACATGCAAATTAAAATTAGTTTACACTGAAAATTAAACCCAGCCATGAATAAAACATATACAAAATTTAAATTAGAAATAAAGAGCAATTTTGCAACTATTATTCGCACGTTTATTATAAACTGGGCCAAAAATGGTATCATCAGTAGATATGTTATTCGACCCGGCTTTATCCTGTGATGATGAAAATAAAACAAATCTTATTGAAGTAAGATTTCTTTGCCTTACGCACATCCCTCGTAGCTAAATTGGTTCTCGAATTTTTGCGTGCTTGCTACAGATTCTTCCAATCATCTAAGTGGAACTTGTTTGTTTTATCTTTTTATACCCTGAACCCATTGAAAATGGGTAAAACGGGTATAATGGATTTGTGCCAATTATGTAACAGGCAGAAGGAAACATTATATATTCATGATCAGCATCAACAGCCGAGTCGATATAGCATGTGCGTAAAAAAAAATTTGGGTTTAATGAAGATTAAATAATTATACAGGGTCCACCATCTATCGTTTTTTTTTCAAATAGTTCTTATTTCGTGAATAATAACACTTAGCTCATGTTTGATTTGACAGATAATTAATTTTATCCTTCCGCTGAACGAATATGGTTGTGTATACGCTTTAATAACGCTGGGAAATAAGCTCGCCTAATCACTAAGCAGTACAAGTTTGTTTTCGATTTTCGATGTCTCGTCCCGTTTCCGATGTACACATGTGATCGATAACAACAATAACTTGAGTTTGGAAAACTTTGAGACGGCGTTTCAAACATTAGACAAAATAATGAGAAACTGTCAAATTTTTATTAAAATCGGCTGAGAAACACCGGAGATATGGAACACTGAAGTTGAGTAAGCAATATGCAGTATGCGCGTACACACACACACATACTTGCAAGCACTGACTGTACTCGTTAAGTATAGCGCTCAGGGTATCGTCTATTCGGGATTTCTCGACTAGAGCCTTCTGCTTTCGTTTAAATTAGTTTTAAAACTTAATTCTTAATGGATCGTTTAAAAAGTGTTTAAACTTTGCACTTTGGCAGCCGACTCTTAGTCACCATGTTGACCTTCAATGCTTATTTTAACTGTACAAGAGTTTCAAAAAACTAACTCTAATGCAGCTTATTCTTTATACATGATTGCCAGATCAAATTTTTCAGTCCATAATAACAACTGTTATAGAAATTACCTATCTCGGTGTAAACTTCAGTTTCAGCGGGAACCCAAGCGGTTTGTTGTAAAGTACTGTCTTTTTATAGGCGCACTCCCTTCTTCAACACTCACATCGTTAATAATAAACCACTTAATCGCATTGAATGGGTGGAAGACTTAGGAATCCCCATGGATTCAAAACTTAAATTTGATAAGCACATTACCTCTCTGGTACGCCCGATTCTACATAGAATATGGATCCTGTATTTGGTACCCCAATTACAGAATTCATCAGGAGAGATTAGATTAGCAAAAACAATTTCTGCTTTTTGCTCTCAGGGGTTTTCCTTGGGATGCTAACGTTAATTTACGTTCTGAACTAGTTAGCCAAATAAGGTTTGGAGTTCCGATTAGACCTACTGGAAATTTCCTACCTATTTCCCTTCAAACTTGTAATACTAACTACGCTAAACATAACCCCTTCCGAATGCTATGCTCAATCTACAATGAGCTCTGTAACTTGTTTCATGGTTACACTTCTAGTGTCTCTCGTAAAATAATAGTTGTGTATCATTTGTATATATGTTCGCGATCATCGTAGTCGTACGCTAAGCAATGTGCCCCTCGGTGGGTTGGGCGGTAGGTGTTTTGCGTAATGCTTGGGTCCGCGCGGTAACAAGCCGGTGCTTGGTATCGTTGGGCCACTTGAATGTACTGTCTCGTTTAGTACATCTTCGTCCAATATAAGATTAAACAACAGCAATTCTTTATCATTGTCCCTTTGAAATTTTTCACATATCTTTTTCCTTTCAAAAGCTAAGATTTTTGCAACGCTAAACTCGCGATTCCAGCTGTTCATCATAAAATCAACACTTTTCATATCTAGCTTAAATTGTCGACGTATTAATATTGATGCACAAAAAAATGGATCGAAATATTTTATTAGAAATAAGTTTTAACTGGAAATGTTTGAGCTTTAATTTTAGGGGTAAATTTTAAAAATTTTTACACCCATGCACAAAATACAATATCAAAATGCTACAAAGCATTTTATATCTTTCGTAGCATAGCTCGAAACTCACATCGCCAAAGATAATAAGACGGCTATACCGTCGGCTATACGTAAAAGGACTGACAATATTCTTAGTTAAAAAGAGATAGATATGCTATAAGGTGAACTTACCCAACTGACACAGTCAAGAGACGAAGTGAAAGCTGAACAATGTTCAAAATAAATTTTCCAGTTCACTTTTGTAACAACAGGACTGAATATCGCTTGAGTAGGGAGGTGTGTGGACTTAAGTAGGACCGAAGTAATGTTAAACGTAGTAAGCGAGGTGCGTACCAAGCTGGACAGTCTGGGACTTACAATGGTCTAGCCCTAAGATACGTCCCACGTCAGGTCGGCATCTGCAGGTTTTGCGATATGTGCGGTTAATACTCCTTGCTCGTTAGAGCAGAGTACATAGCCTTGGAAAAACATGTCATCTAAATTAAGAACTTCGAAACTGTTAAGAATATAAATTGATCGGCAACGTGTATGTTACCTAGTTATACATGCTATATGTATGTTAAAGATCATACAAGTATGATCTTAGTTCACACTGTATCGTGCAACTCAGTTCACATTGTATCGAACTGAGAGCAAGCTGCCTGCATGCAGCTGTATACATAGTCAGTCAAAACAAATTTTATTCCAACAGGTTATGGGCCCAGACATTGCTAGTCTGCAGAAGTGACTCGGGTCTAAAAAGTAAGAACAAGTGGCAGAGCAAAATTATGCCATCAATGTAAAATATCGAGAAGCTCGATGACGAGAACTATATTGCATGGGCAGTTCAGATGAAAAGTTTTCTAATTCATGCTGATCTGTGGCTCGTTGTTAGCGGGCGCGTGGTCAAATCTACAACAAGCAAAAGCCGACTTCGCAAAAGATGAGAAGGCGTTAGCGAGCATTATGTTGAGCATTAAAGCGGCGCAAATAATCAATGTTAAGCATTGTAAAACATCAGCGGATGTTTGGAATCAATTGCGTGAGACTCATGTGCCAAGAGGACCGGCACAACGTATTACACTGCTGAAGCAATTATTGGCCACAAAAATGAAAGAAGGGGAGAGCAAGATCAGCGTGGATTTTCCTGCTCAGTTTTTGTGCATACTTCTATTGTCTACTCTGGCTAGTACCCTTCCGTTGTCTGCCACCTTGTCGTGGTGGGGGGGCTCGACTCGGAGCACGCCAAGCCAGACGTGCTACCTTGTCGCTAAGAGCAGTCCTAGGGGAAGGAACCCCGAAATCAAACCAACAATAAGTGTTGAGAGAAGGAAAAAAGTTATGGGTTGGATCCCCAGTACCGGTGGCCGTCAGCGGTGCTCAAGCGGCCCCCGGGGCTTCGAGATCCAGCGACCGCAAAGAATCAGAGGTGGACCACTTAGCCTACGGTGCTGCTAAGGAGACAAGTGCGGATGGACTGCGACTGACTCGAAGTGCCACAGCATCGAGTGCTAGTGGGACCAAAAGTGGTGATGGTTTGGCTGCGATGAAGGACTCCACCCAAGTGTCCAAGTAACTGAGCAGTGGAGCAGATATTGCCGGTGAAGACGAGTGGACAGTGGACAACTCCACAACCGGACCTACACCGAATCCTAGGTCTCCATCAGCCCAACCCATCCCGACTGGGCGAAACAAAAATAGTTTGGAGACCGGGAAGCACATTCCCTCTGTGGTTTCGCAAATTGCGTGGGTACAGAGTGAAGAAGAGTTACATATAACACGGTGCCTAGAAGCCATAGCCAAGATGAAGGCGCCAGCAAACAGGCAAAAGATTACATCAAATGACATCAAACTGGGTCTTGCAACTCTAGAGGACGACTTCTCGGCCATGCAGTTCTGCAGGACAGCTAGGATTTAATAGGATTCTAAGGGAAATGAAGTCTAAAGTAAGCCCGGAAAGCTCAGGAGTGCGGGTAAGGACCATCCGGGAGACTCGAACTGGGGGTGCCCTTGTGGAAATTGAAGCTTGCGCCAAGGACAGTGGTGTGATTGGGGTGGCGCCCAAGGGTTTGGCAGCGGTGTCCTGCTTAGAGCCCAAGTGCGCTGTGGAGATCCGGGATCTTGACTGCCTCACAGAGGCAGCCGATATAAAAGAGGCCCTTAAGCGGGATATGCCTAACATCGGGGATGTCAAGATTGGTCTAGTCCCAAGGACTATGAGAGGGCAAAAGATGGCGGAAGTTGAGATGAGTACGCATCTTACGGGCACGTAGCTAAAGGGTACAAAGGGCCTGATCGCAGCTCCTTGTGCTATAAATGTGGAGTCGCCGGACACAAGGCCATGATATTTAAGGCGCCGGCACGCTGCATTATTTGTGCCCACAAGGGCCTAAGCGGAGATGACCTTGAACACAAACCAGGGTCCGGAAACTGCAGAGCGTTCAAGGAGGCGCTCGGAAACCTTTTACTGTTAAGCGAGCAGTACCGGAGTAGGGATCCTTTCTTTGGTACTCAGGTCTACTCGGTACTGCAGCCATCTGAGTGTTGGAGCCCGAAAAGCCCCATGTTGCCCTCACGGTCGAGGCAACGGGTTTGTCTGGGTGAGGTGTTGGACGACGACTTTTTTAAGTTGCTATCTCACGCCGAATCAGCCGATCCAAAGCTATTGAAAACAGCTAGAAGGCCTGGAAGACGCAGTGTTGGCGGCCCCGGGGTATGCCCTACCCCGACGGCCGGGCTAAGCTCGTGATGGAGATGGTGGCGAAAGCTGGCCTTCTGGTTTTAAGCGAGGGGAATGTGACGACCTTTCGGTGACATTCGCTTCGAATGACCAAAAATACATCGTAATACACCAGAGGATGACTCCCAGGACCGAGTCTTTTGAGAGGGAAATAGCGAGGGGTGGTGCAAGGATGCCAGAATAGAGAAGTAGCAGCAGAAACACTGGCTACTTCAACCATGAATATTATCAGGACGGCCTGTCAGGCTTCCATGCCCCGTAGTAGGCCCCGCCACGGGAAAAGGCGGGCTTACTGTTGGAGACCAGAGATACCGGACCTGCGCAGGAAGTGTCGCAGGCTACGCCGTGACGCACAACGGATGAGATACCGCGTGGAAGCGAACGTTAAGCCGGCGGAACAAAAGGCCGCAAAAAAGGAATTACGACGAGCCATTAATCAGAGCAAGGCTTGCTGCTGGCGGGAGTTGATTGCAGACATAGGATTCCCGGGGACTGGGCTACAAAGTTGTGACTCGAAAACTGGGGGCCCTGAAATCTGTGGAAGTCAAAGAAGCTGCGACAATGGAAAACTTAGTCGCCGCGCTGTTCCCATAGCACCCGATCAGGCCGCAAAGAGAATGGAGCCAGATGGAAGTAATTCCACTCTTTACCCAGGAAGAACTGGAAAAAGCGGTTCTCACGATGATGGAGAAGAAGGCACCAGGCCCGGATAAGATACCGAACCAGGCCCTTAGGCTGGTCTACCATCAGAACCCAGGACTTCTACTGCGCATGTATAATGCCTGCCTAGCTTATTAGCAAAGGAAAGGGCGATCCGGAGTTTCCATCGTCCTACCGCCCGTTGTGTAGGCTACATACAGCGGGAAAGGTGATGGAGAAGCTGATTAAGTCCAGGTTAACGGCCGGGGACTCTCACCGAGGCAGCACGGGTTAAGGGCGGGCTGGTCCACCAGAGACGCTGTCCTCTATGTAGTTGCAGCAGTGGAAAGAGCCGAGAACCATAAGCGGTCCTCGCGTCACGTGGTACTCCTTGTGACTCTCGACGTAAAAAATGCTTTTAACTCGTCGAGATGGACAGATATGATGGAGGCTCTGGAGCACAGTTTTGGGGTACCGACTTATGTACTCCGAATAATCGATGCCTACCTTGCGCAGCGCGGACTACTTTATGAGACCAGAGAAGGCGTTCCGCAGAAAGGTGGTCACGGCAGGGGCGGTGCAGGGATCTAGACTGGTACCTGATTTTTGGAACGCCATCTACGATGGCCTACTAAGACTGGAAATGCCAGATGAGACGTGCCTGGTTGGGTATGCGGATGACGTTGCTGTGCTGGTAGCACGGCGAGACCTTCAACTAGCACAGGTGGATGGCGGAAAATGGGATAGCACTGGCGCTGAACAAGACAGAAGTGGTAGTCCTGACCAAAGAGAGGATACCAACGATCATCTCATTGAGAGTTGGGGAGGCTACGGTGAGGACAAGACCTGCGGTCAAATACCTCGGCATAATGATAGACACCAAGCTGAGCTTCTTCCTACAAATAAAGCAGGCAGCAGACAAAGTTGCAGCTGGTGTGTCTGCGCTCAGTAGGCTAATGGCCAATGTCGGGGGCCCGACATCTAGCAGACGCCGACTCCTGATGAGTGCGGTTCAGTCGGTGTTTCTCTATGGGGCTGAGATATGGGCCAATTCTTTGGAGAAAGATATGTACCGGAAGAGACTCGCACAAGTTCAACGAAGGGGGGGCCTTGAGAGTAGCTTCCTCTTACCGTACGGGCTCGGAACCCGCAGTGTTGGTGATCGCTGGGGTGGCACCAATACACTTTCTGGCTAAAGAGCGGTGGATGATCTACCTGAGGAGAAGTGCAGGAGAAGGCGAAAATGCTGCCCAGGAGGAGACAACCAACACATTTCGCGCACGGCAGAACTATTGGGAGGCGGAAAGCAGAGAGAGATGGACCGCCCGCCTCATCACAGACGTGGAGCCGAGGGTCAAGAGAAGGCATGGTGAGGTGGATTTCTACCTAACACAGCTTTTGTCGGGACACGGCTACTTCCGCCACTACCTTCACCAAATGGGAAAGGCAGCATCGCCCGACTGTCTGCTGAGCACACGTTCTTTGGTTGTCGCAATTGGGACTGGCAACGCCTAACGCTAAATCAGGAAACAGGGAGAGAGATCACTCCCGAAAACATAGTAGGGGCTATGCTTCAAAGGGAGAGTAATTGGGGCCGTGCGGCACAATACGCGCAGGGAATCCTGAGAGAAAAGAAAGCCGATCTGGATCGAGCTCAGACCGAGTTCGAGACCGATGTTTTTTTTTTATTTTATTATATTTTTTTTTCATCTCATAGAGATGTTACTTCTAGTCTAGTCCATTAAAAATGGGAAAAAGGGTATAATGGTTTTGTGCAAAAGTAGGTAACAGGCAGAAGGATGCATCTCCGCCCCATAAAGTATATATATTTTTGATCAGCATCAACAGCCGGGTCGATATAGCCATGTCCGTCTGTCCGTCCATATGTATGAACGCGTCGATCTCAGAGACTATAAGAGCTAGAGACTCCAGATTTGGAACTTAAGCTCTCCTAATCCCTAGGCAGTACAAGTTTGTTTTCGATTTTCGACAACTCTCGATATACACATGGGATCGATAACAACAAAATCTTGAATTTGGAAAACTTTGAGACGGCGTTTGATACATTTAACAAAATCACAATCTGTAAAATTTTTGTAAAATCGGTTAAGAAACACCGGAGATATGGGACATTGAAGTTGTGTATGCAGTATGTACGTGCGTGCACACCCACAAACATACTTGCAAGCACTGACTGTACGCGTAAAGTATAGGGATCAGGGTATTGTCTAGTCGGGATTTCTCGACTATAGTTTTTGTTAAAAATACCTTAAACTTAAATTCAATTTAAAATTAAAAAAAAAAATTAATAATTAAAAAAAAAACCCTATAAGTCTTCACTTAGCATCAAGATTTAAATGAATTAATTTTTAACTTTAAAAAAAAAAAAAAACTCTGGCTAGTAAATTTGAGAACTTTGTAGTGAGCGAAAAGGCGATGGCGGTAGTGACAGCGAAAATTAGAAGAGATCATTTGCAGTGTTCGGAATGCGTGCACTAAAGAAAAGAAGTAAAAGTCAAGGCGACAAGAAGGGCTGCTGGAACTGTGGTCGTCGCGGCCACATAGCTGTAAATTGCAAATTGAAAAGACAAGAGCGGCAGAGATAACGATGAGAAAAAGAGATCATGTACAGGTTTTAATCCAAGTAAATATAAGGCGCAGTTTATTGAATTTGAAAAGCACAAAGAGTATGTCTGTCTTGCAGGAGATAAATACATAGAAGGAAGCGGCCGTGGCACAGCGCTAAGGCTGTAGTGCTGAATAAAGCGCACAGGAGGAAGTTCCAGCCAAAGGGTGAAGAGCATATTATGATCGGCTCTTCAGAAAATGCAAAGGCATATCGCTGATACAATCCAGTCAAGCAAAAGGTAATAGAGGCTCGCGATGTAATCTGTTTTAAGTATATTTCAACAGGTGATGATCACATGCAGTTTCCGTATCGAGAACAAGGTACTGATGCTATGGTGATCATGCTTCCTGTTGAGCCAGTCTAAACGCAAAAAGAAGATCTACGAGATGCACAAACAGATGCATCTGGAATTGACGGTGATACTCTGGATGAAGCGACTCATATTGATTATGAGATGCGCGGCGAGAGCATGGCAGATGCAGAAGCAGTGGTCAAGGAACATGAGCGTCGGGGTCCTGGGAGACCAAAGAAAATACACACTGGAAAGCGTGGGTGTTCACGCGTGCAGTACAATGACGGTAATACACTGGATGAGGCACTCATATTGCTTATGAGATGCGCGGCGAAAGCATGGCAGATGCAGAAGCAGTGGTCAAGGAACATGAGAGTCGAGGTCCTTGTAGACCGAAGAAAATACACACTGGAAAGCGTGGGTGTCCACGCGTGCAGAACAATGTTTTAAATGCCATGACAAAAGACGATTTAATTGTACCTACCAGCTTTAAGGCGGCGATCCATACACCACAGACAAAGGCCTGTAAATTATCAATGCAGAAGGAGATGGATTCGTTGTACTAAGCAGCACAGAATCTGAATACGTGGTACTATCGTCGGCGGCAAAGGAGGCAGCGTACCTCACAAAGCTCGCTGAAGAAATGGGACAGCGATAGTTTATGCTCGTAGTATGTGGATGTTATGACCATGTTAGAGAAATCTCTAAGAATAAGATAATCGAGATAAAATATGTTTTGAAGACGTATTGACTAAAATTTGTTTAGTCAAGCTCGAAAAATGCATAAGAATGCTAGCGTTGCATTAATTATTGATTATTTGTTAGAGTAACATAGCTCGTTGAGAAGGAGTGTTAAGAATATAAGTATCGGCAACGTGTATGTTATCTAGTTATACATGTTATATGTATGTTAAAGATCAAACAAGTATGATCTTAAGATGCAATTCAGTTTACACTGTATCGAACTGAGAGCAAGCTGCCTGCGTGCAGCTGTATACATAGTCAGTCATAATTTGCACACCACATAAAGTGATTCGTTTTAAATAAACCAAATTAAATTCCAACAGAAACCCTTGACCCATCAAAAATTTGATTGTAATGAATCAAAAATTAAATGTGAAGCATTTTGATTTAAAATAAAGAAGCTTTAAGTTTAGATTAACCACATTAAAATCAAAACATCTGAATGATTAGATTTTATAAAAAAATAACAGGTTTAAAAAAAAAACTCACTTCATGCCTTATACGTTTCATATTGATTTTTAGTATGGAGAGAGAATCAACTTGAATCCGAATCATTTTAATTTTATTAAAATATTCGAATCAAAATGTTTCCAAACTCATATAATTACAAATCGTATTAAATTAGATATAATATTTTTCATTAAAAAAAAAAACCTTTGCACTTTGATTTTATTATATTTCATATTTATTCCGCGGTTTTACAGAGCTTATAATATTATAATAAGTTTCATATTTAAAACACGCACTAAAAATATGTTTTTGGATTCATTAGTGATTGATCTTATATTTTTAAAATCAAATTTACCTTCGGTTTAAGGGGATAAATTTAATAAAATTATTTATAAGAGTCCAAATTCATATTTGCTGTGATAGGTCAATAAATGCCAAGATAATTGTTACGCTCACACAAGAACCAGTCTACCAATCAAAAAACTAATGCTGACGCACGTTTTTATACCCTGATCCCATTAAAAATGGGGAAAAAGGGTATATTGGTTTTGTGCAAAAGTATGTAACAGGCAGAAGGAATCATCTCCGACCCCATAAAGTATTTATATTCTTGATCAGCATCAACAGCCGAGTCGATATAGCCATGTCCGTCTGTCCGTCCGTCTCTCCGTCCGTATGTATGAACGCGTCGATCTCAGAGACTATAATAGCTAGAGACTTTAGATTCGGAACTTAAGCTCGCCTAATCCCTAGGCAGTACAAGTTTGTTTTCGATTTTCGATAACTCATTCCGTTTTTGATATACACATGGGATCGATAACAACAAAATCTTGAATTTTGAAAACTTTGAGATGGCATTTGAAATAATGAACAAAATAATGACAATATGTGAAATTTTTGTAAATTCGGTTAAGAAACACCGGAGATATGGGACATTGAAGTTGTGTATGCAGTATGCATACAAACACACATACTTGCAAACACTGACTGTACGCGTAAAGAATAGGGATCAGGGTATCGTCTAGTCGGGATTTCTCGACTAGAGCCTTCTTACTTGTTAAAAATATATTTTGAAATATGCAATTTCATTTTTTGACCTTTCTTTTGGTTGGTAAGTGGTTTCACGTTCGCTTTGAGCAGCAATAAAACAACACTTCCTTTTCGTAGTATAGAGTATTGAGTTTATTCTCAATTGAAAAGAATACATTTTGCTTCATATCAAAAAATATAACAATATTTTGCTGAAATTACAATTAAAAGTGCATGTAGAGCCGCGCAAGTTAAGAGCGGTAGATCTTGGTTATTTGCCTACTTTTAGGCATGAACATGCCGCCCCCTTGCAGTATTGTTACAGATAAAAGAAGGAATACTGGCTGCTGGATACGGACAGAACCGAACCGTGCTTTGAGGCACCGGTGCTTCTCCTTGGCTTGATATGAACACGCCCCCAAATCCAAGCTTTTCATGCTTCGACGAAACCAGCGGTCGTATGCCAGCGTTATGTTGCTGTGTTGCTGCATAACCGTGCTGCAATATTTTCCTTATGGAATTTGGAGCACCGTGACCTGAGAGCTGCAGTGCATGCCCTTCCGGGCCGTTGAGGCCGTTGCCATCGATGGGTCGATACAACTTAAGGAGCAGCAAGGGTTGACCACTTGGATCCTGTATAAAATCTTAAGAATCCAGAATCGTTGAGAATGATAGATTTCTGGTCGGAACTGCGAGATATTGTGATAGCGAGCGTGGGACGTCGACTGCATGTACATGTGCAGCAGTGTGTGGTGGTCTCCCTGACAAACGCGGCACCTACCCTCACGCCGACAGGTTGCTCCTGAGTGCTGGCGAGCAAGGCGCTTAGAACAGTAAGCTATAACTGCCTTTAATTGTTTTTCCGGCGCCAACCGCATAAAACGCTGGCATTCTTACAGCGCTTGAACTCTGCGTCAGCCTCGGCAGCGGAAGAAGTTAACTCCCCGACCACGTCTGTCTTCAATTGCGGGATTTCGTGGATTTCATTTTTCCTTGAGGGGGTAACTTAGTAACGAAGACGGCTTATAAATCAATATAATAAATTAATGAACGGTCGAGAACAATAAAGACGGAACTAATGGAGTTGATAGTTAGAGGAAGTATTTAGAATGTGTACTTGATAAGTCGATTCTTTGAGAAGGACAAGCTTAGCCACGGGTTTCTTAACTACGGACATTACTAAACATGTATTTTGGAATCGGCCATTCGTTGACTAGAATATTGTCTTCCTTAGCAATTTCTATATCACCCTGCTGCACTTTTTTTTTCCAACGATTGCCACTTAACCCTCTCATGTAGCTCATTCAAATACTCTTCCTTCCAACGACAACTAAGTTGTTGATTGAGAGCGCACTTGGTGGGTTAAAACGGCATAACTTTTGATGGCTCTAATGGGAGAGGATGCATTCTCGTGTAGCTTTGAGTAATTCGCGATCAAGAACCTTGGAAGCTTCGCGTCACGCAACAAATTGAGAGAAAGTTGCAAGGATAATTTTCGGTTGAAAGATCCGGTGTTGTTTTCAGATCCATAGGTTAAGTGCTAGCGCACAGAAAACGAAACATAGTCTTTGAAATACGACAAGTACGGCCAGTGAAGCTTTTGATGTTAAATAGTCCGGCGAAGTCGACATTTGTGGGTTAAGGGTCTGCAAAATGTGGCTCTTTAGCTGGTAATACACCCGTTTCTTGAATACGACAAAAAGCTTGCACGAATTTATCACTGCCTTTATTAGCACCTTGGCCTTTGGGATCCAATACCTCGATCGGATAGCACTTGGATGTCGCAATCATTATTTTTTAAAATACTTTATACTCTGCAACATTTGTGTGTCCCAATTGGTAAGCCTTTCATGTCTAGCAAGCCTGCATGGCTTACCCGCGAATTGACAATTTTTATACCCTGATCCCATTAAAAATGGGAAAAAAGGGTATAATGGTTTTGTGCAAAAGTATGTAACAGGCAGAAGGAAGCATCTCCGACCCCATAAAGTATATATATTCTTGATCAGCATCAACAGCCGAGTCGATATAGACATGTCCGTCTGTCCGTCCGTATGTATGAACGCGTTGATCTCGATTTGGAACTTAAGCTCGCCTAACCCCTAGGCAGTAAAAGTTTGTTTTCGATTTTCGAAAACTCATTCCGTTTTCGATATACACATGGGATCGATAACAACAAAATATTGAATTTTGAAAACTTTGAAACGGCGTTTGAAATATTAAACAAAATAATAACAATCTGTGAAGTTTTTATTAAAATCGGTTAAGAAACACCGGAGATATGGGACATTGAAGTTGTGTATGCAGTATGCGCTTACACACATACTTGCAAGCACTGACTGTACGCGTAAAGTATAGGGATCAGGGTATCGTCTAGTCGGGATTTCTCGACTAGAGCTTTCTTACTTGTTTTCTATTAACATTCCTTGAAATTAAACTTTACATATTTAAGTAAAACCGTCTATAATAAACAAAATCATAATTTATTCTTCTAAACTAAACCAACTGTAAAGCATTTAAGATTTGTAGTTGCCTGCAAGAGGAGTTTACAATAAAAATTAAAACTTTTTGTAAAGCTTTAAAACCTACTTTACTAACTCAACTAATAAAGACACATATATGTACATATATATTATATTAGTTGTATACAGGTGTGATTGTGTAGATGAATCTAATGCCAGACGATCGGGGTGAATTTTCAATCTTTTTGAATCAGCTGCATAGCATATTAAAAAAACCCCGTCCTTTTTCCGAAAGTGGCGCCATCAGCATAGGAACTTGATTCTTGTGTGTTACCTTTATCTATTTTAAATAGGTAAAAATTGAGACCTCAGTTTTTTTTCTGTCATTCATATGGTATACTTACAGTGCACGGCTTTTGCATCCAGGGTTCGCCATCAATTTGCATGGGAAATTTTTTCTTGGTTTTTATGATAACCTCGCTGCACTGAGCCAAACGGCGACCGGAAGCACGTAGTCCAGTTCGCACTTGTCCCATGTGCAGGCAATTCTCAAGTCCAATAACCTCGATAAGACAATCACCAAAATCTACCAAAATATTATTTTGTAACTGTTAACTCTTAAGACACTTTGTGGTTTCTTAGACCACTTACCCTGTATAGCTACTGAGAGGTCGAATGAATGAAAGCTGGTGGCAGAGAGCTCTTTATCAGTGCACTTCAATTTTCTACTCTTGCCAAAGGGACCGGCACTTTTGCGTATGCGCTTCTGGGATAAGTGGTCGCCCCACAGGTTTGACCCACCATGAGTATAGGGTATGTTAAGCAAGGCTACGCCCTGCAAATGCGGCCCACTGGCCAAGTCCAAGGCAACGCTATCGCACTTAAAAAAAAGAAGTAATTTCAAGCGTTTCTTTCTACAACTAAACTTAATTCGACACTTACTACAATCTCGATGTGCTCGTGTAAATTTTTACAAGATGCGGCAAATGTCTCAGACGTTGCGTATTCGAAATACCAAAGTTTGTTTTTCATGCGGCTGTTGAATTTGTGCGGATTTTTTTCGCGCTCCAAATGAAACTTTACACAAATTGCAGCATCCTGTAATAAAAATAACAACAAGATCAGGTTTTTCAAAAATGTATATCAAAGATTCGTTTCCTACAATTTTGCATATAACAACAAATAAGAAGGCTCTAGTAAAAAAAAGCCTTCTAGAAGATAGCCTGAACCCCATAACTAATGCGTACAGTCAGTGCGTGCAAGATTGTGTGTGTGTGTACGCATACACTGCATACTTCACTTAATTTCAAAGTTCCCTATCTCCGGTGTTTCTTAACCGATCTCAAATAAAAATTCACAGATTTTCATTATTTCTTTCAAACGCCGTCTAAACTTTTCGGAATACAAGATTTTATTGTTGTCAATCTTATGTGTATATCGGAAACGGAAAAATGCAGACAAACTTGTACTGCCTAGGCTAGCATATGTTTCAAATCTGGAGTCTCTAGCTTTTATAGTCTCTGAGATCGAAGCGTTCAGTATACGTTGATCGATAACAACAATTTGAATTTTAAAAAGTTTGAGACAAGCAAGAAGGCTCTAGTCGAGAAAACTCGACTAGAGGACACCCTGAACCCTATACTTAACACGTACAGTAACTGCTGGCTTACTGCTTACTTGACTTAACTTCAATGTTCCATATCTCCGGTAATTCTCAACCGATATCAATAAAAATTTGACACATTTTTATTATTTCGTTAGTTATCAGCTATCCAAATTCAAAATTTTATTGTTATCGATCCCATGTGTATATCGGGAACGGGATGCGTTATCGAAATTAATGAAGACGTCAGCCACTAAATTTGGTACTTTGCCTACGTTAACTTGTTAACGATTTTTTAAGCTACCACTTTGTACAACTCCCCAAACTTAACCACAAGATATTTGCAAATCTTTCAAGTTTTTAACTCGAAAAGAGTTGCGTTCATGCCAGGGGTCAGCACACAGACACTCATATTTCTTAGTAAGTTTGTGTGCGCAGACAGTAGACACAAAGGCCACAGAGGCAGCCGCGCAGAACATGAAGCATAACGCTTTGAGTGTGCCGACTACGAAATTTTTATACCCTGATCCCATTAAAAATGGGAAAAAAGGGTATAATGGTTTTGTGCAAAAGTATGTAACGGGCAGAAGGAAGCATCTCCGACCCCATAAAGTATATATATTCTTGATCAGCATCAACAGCCGAGTCGAAATAGCCATGTCCGTCTGTCCGTCCGTCTGTCCGTCCGTCTGTCCGTCTGTCTGTCCGTCTGTCCGTCTGTCCGTCTGTCTGTCCGTATGTATGAGCCAACCGATCTCAGAGACTATAAGAATTTTTTGAATTTTGAAAATTTTGAGATGGCATTTGAAATAATGAACAAATTAATGACAATCTGTAAAATTTTTATTAAAATTGGTTAAGAAACACCGGAGATATGGGACATTGAAGTTCTGTATGTGCGTACATACAAACACACATATTTGCAAACACTGACTGTACGCGTAAGGTATAGGGATCAGGGTATCGTCTAGTCGGGATTTCTCGACTAGAGCCTTCTTACTTATTTTTTAATGTACTTACCACGCCAACGGAGAAATAATTGTTGATTATATTATAAGGCACTGTGCAGTCCCTGTCCGATTTTGCTTTGATGGTATTTTGTGGAATGTTGTTGCTGGTGTTGAATATGTCAATGGTTTCTGCTGATTCTATTGTAGGTTGTAAGTTTGCTGCTGTAACTGGTGACGGTGCAGTTGGGGTTAGTGGTGTTTGTGCTTTATTGATTAGTTGCCTTCGATGATGCAGCTCTTGATTTTTGTTTCTGTTGTTGATGATTGGGATGGTTTCACACTTGTCTGACAAATTAAACGACATTGTACCTTGCTGCTTGAGGACGTTATACAGGTGCTCATTGCACTGAGTATTGTTATCATTGCTTTTAACATTCTTGAATGCTACAACTTCCGTTCTTGCCTTTGCAGGTTTAGCTTCAGCTGCCGCTTCCAAATTTCTCTGATGTAGTTTGTGATGTACAAGAAGTGTCTCAAGCGAATGCATTTCTGTTTCATTTGTTCTGGCTTGTAGCACGAATGCCCTCAACTTTAATCGCTGTTGTGGCAGATCGATGTTGGGGCTAGCTGTGGCACTGCCACCTGAGCTGCTTGTGTTGCTGCTGCTGCAGCTGGTGCTCATTGTCAATTCTAATGTTTTTTGCGTGCATCGCGTGTCAAATGTTTTTAGTGAAGTGCTTTTGGTGGTAGTAGTGCGTCTGTCACTGATAGGTCCCACCTGCTGCTTCCGCTGTCCTTTACCTGCTGTTATCGTATTTTTACATACTGTCATCATATCCTGCATATATTCCATTTCCGTTTCCATTATTATTGATTTAGCGGATTCACAAGTAGTTGACTCTTGAGAGTTTCCTGGTGCCTGGTTGCTAAATGACATGTTTTCCGTGCTGCATTTCCTGCTCGGGGAGCTTTGTGGCTGCATTTCGTCAAATCGTTTTATTAGCGATTTGTCTAATACAACACTCTGCGAAAATTCAACCACCTTTTGCTTGTTTGGAAACGGAGTTACCTGTAAATAGTTCAATAAGAATACGTGCAAAGAAAGAACAAATCTGTTAAGTCCTTAGCTTTAAAAAGTGCAAAATTAACCCTAAGCACGAAACATGCGGCATCACGCAAAGCAAATTTATGAAATCGTAATAAGTTCAAACCGTACTGCTCGAAATTCATGTCAACGGACCCCAAAGATTTGTATCAACCAATTTTCGAAGGTCACACCCACCCCTTTTGACCGCATACCTCTTTTGTAAACAACATATTTACCACATGTTGTAATACTAGTATCGGAATATATTATTTATTATTTATTAAGTATTAAAATGGGCATTAGTTCAATTTACATATCAAAGATATTCTAACTTTAAAATAGCAACCAAACCAGAAAGAAAACTGTTTTCAATTAAGCATTTTGTAAAAAGTAAACCTAATTTGAGTTATTTGAATATTATTTGAATTAAGCTTATTGTTAAAATTATATGGTACTTTGTATGTGCTTAAAAGACTGGTTTCAAATTTTGTGAGCTTCTGATTACCGTAAGGACGTGCTAAGGCGAAAAGTGTGTATGAAGTAATGTTGTTCGGAAACGGATAGTTGATGACCCATAAAACTTGTTGTATTATAAAGGTAGCTTTGCTCTTTTCGAAGTCAGTTGCGCCCAACAGCTACGTTTGTACTTGTTTTTATTTTCTATATTATTATTATTCTTTTTAATCATTTTCATTTCGCTTTTATATTTAAATTTAGCGATGCGTCCTTTTAATAACCTGAACCCATTAAAAATGGGGAAAAAGGGTATAATGGTTTTGTGCAAAAGTATGTAACAGGCAGAAGGAAGCATCTCCGACCCCATAAAGTATTTATATTTTTGATAAGCATCAACAGCCGAATCGATATAGCCATGACCGTCTGTCCGTCTGTCCGTCCGTTCGTCCGTCTGTCCGTATGTATGAACGCTACGATCTCAGAGACTATAAGAGCTAGAGACTACAGATTTGAAACATAAGCAATGCCGCAATATTTTTACAATTAATCTCTTTTGTTAGTCATTTTGACCTTATATAAATATAAAAAGCATTTAAAACAAGTAAGAAGGCTCTAGTCGAGAAATCCCGACTAGACGATACCCTGATCCCTATACCTTACGCGTACAGTCAGTGCTTGCAAGTATGTGTGCGTGTGTGTACGACCATACTGCATACTGCATACTCAACTTCAAGGTTCCATATCTCCGGTGTTTTTTAACCGATTTTAATAAAAATATCACAGATTGTTATTATTTTGATTAATAATTCAAATACAATCTACATTTTTTCAAATTCAAGATTTTATTGTTATCGATCCCATGTATATATCGAAAACGGGAAGAGTTATCGAAAATCGAAAACAAACTTGTACTGCCTAGGGATTAGGCGATTAAGTTTCAAATCTGGAGTCTCTAGCTTTAATAGTCTCTGAGATTGACGCGTTCATACAAACAGACAGACGGACATGACTATATCGACTCGACTGTTGATGCTGATCAAGAATATAAATACTTTATAAGGTCGGAGATGCTTCCTTCTGCCTGTTTTATACTTTTGCACAAAACCATTATACCCATTTTCCCATTTTTAATGGGATCAGGGTATAAAAATGGTTCTTAAATTTTATTTTTTTTTATTACTGCGTATTTTTGCTTCAACTAATCGGGCGTCATTTTTTTTACACAATTGCTAAAGCGTGGCCTTTTATTTTTAAGCGCGCTTATGCAGTTCCAAGAGTTGCTCCACTTTGCTCCGTTAGCCAATTGGAGCAACAAGGGAAAAAGCGTGTAATTGAATATATATCGTTATTGCAAATATGTTTATATGTCGATGTAATGGGGGCCTTGCGGCATACAATTAGTAGTGCGACTATACTCTTCACGTAAATGCGGATGGAAGCAGATTTGAAACATATCAAATTCGGGTGAGAGAATACGACATGATTGGAAGACGAACAAGCCAATCGTCCCTCCATTTTGGGGGTCAGTCTAGCACAGTTCCTGGAGCTCATAGTAAGCAACGGATGCTTGCTAACCTTGCTTCCAGGATTGTTACGATGGTCAGAGCTCTGGGGTTCATTGCCCCAGCGGCTGGGAAAGCGTCCATACAAAACCGGCGGCAGGTGGCTGAGATTCTACAGCAAAACTTATTCGATCAAACCGCATCTCTAGCTAGCAGTCCCAGCAACTTCTGCTTATGTCAAGCAGAAACACCTACTCTCCGTCGAGGAGTCGGCTCCCCAAGCCAAGCAGATTGGACCACTTCGCCAATGCCACAAAATATAAGATTCTTATTAGAATCCTGGATAAAGAAACAGGTGGTGGACGAGAGGTCGGAAATGCTTCATAACAATTTCGCTGTCGCCATGCTGGAAAAGGTTTACAAAAATTAAAGCGATCGATTTGGGCACCTGACGGTGGTGGAGTGTGGATGTCCCTACGACTTCTTCTTCTTCCAACACTGTAAGTTGGCTAAGGTCGCACCGCTGCTCTACATATGCCAATGCGAAGCAGATGTTGCCCTAATCAAGAAGCCTTGGGTTTACGGTGGCAAGGTTTCTGAATTGCTCGAAACGCAGCTTAAATCAGGTTAAGGCTCAGCTCCACCTATATGGCCCACAACCACGTAGGACCGCTTCCAAATGAACTATCTTGAAGGATGATAGCTGACTGCCAGGCTACGCCCACCGAATGGGCTGAGTTTATTCTTAACTATATCCTGCTTACTAACCTTTTGATTCGTAACATGGAAAACTTCCCAAACTTTATCATAAATAATACGGAACTGGTCTAAGACATGATGTTTGACACGGGTTCCTTCACCATAGATTGTCAAGATGGAGACTGTTTTATGAGCACTCCTTCTCTGAACATAGGTATACTGAAATAGTTTTCTCTCTAGATGTTTCCAAGCCCAAAAGCTGCCAAAACGTTCCCGACATCACGAAAACTCTTCAATAATGCTACGTTGAGGGGAGACAACTAGTAATGAAGAGATTAAGAGCTCTACAAACTCCCAGAAAAGTTCTCACTTACACCACCCTACCAATCGTAGGATTTCAAAAAAAGTTCGATGACTCACGAATAGGCTTTCACATAAGAAATTTGATCTCGACAGATCATTTCTCTTAGGCACATCATCTTACTAAAAATGCAAATCAACTGAAACAACGCTGTTATTTCAACAGTGGAAAAATCGCTCCATCCTAAGGTGAAGTCCCATATTGCCATTTTAGGAATAGAGGGCGCATGCAACTATATGTTCTTTAATTGATCCGATTCTTAAATGCAGGAAATTTTGGACACACTTGGTTCCTCCACTACCTTATCTATCTGTCTTAACAGATGATAGAAGGCGTTCCATTTATACCCTGAATCCATTAAAAATGGGTAAAATGAGTATGATGGTTTTGTTCTAAAGTATGTATATACATTCTTGATCAACATCATCAAGCGAGTAGTCCGTCCGTCCGTCCGTCTGTATGTATGAACGCGTTGATCTCAGAGACTATAACATAACATAAGCTCGCCTAATCCCTTGGCAGTACAAGTTTGTTTTCAGGGTATCGTCTAGTTGGGATTTCTCGACTAAAGCTTTCTTACTTGTTCCTATTTGGAACATGGCAGTAAACAATCTCAATGAAGGAAGGTGGCTGTCGAGTGATTGCTTATGCTGACGATGTTTCCATTGCCTTCTCGGGACAATACACTCAATCTTTTTTTTGACTAGCGCAAATCAATGCTACAAAAGAAAAAATTTTAATTTAATGCCTTCCCGACGTTGAGTGCTCTGCAGCTAAATATATTTGTCTGATAGCCACGCGGCTATAAAATCTCTCCAGTTTGACATCGGTTACAAACTGCAGTAGATCTCTTAGAGCAGTTCAATATCTATCTCAGGTATCCGGTCACATGGGCATCAATAACAAGTGCAAAGCAGAAAAGCTGACAAGATTTGGAACTACCATGCCTCTCTTCTCGAAAAGAGGGCTTTGGCTAACCCATGGCCAGCTGCAGCTGTGGAATCTCGAGGCTACAAATCGCTATGTTTCATTTTTGCATAACTGACCTCTCAAAACTAGCGAGACTATAATTAAGGCTTAGGGCTTGGACTATGAAATAACCCATGGCCAGCTGAAATCTCAAGGGCGCTGGAATGGGGTATGCCTTACCCCGAAGCCCGGGGATATGGTAGCGAGAGTGAGGATTCTGGTTTTAAATGAGGGGAACGTAACGACTTTTCGGCGACCGGCACATGGAGTAAAAATCCCGATATCTCACGGTTTATTCCGTTTATTCGGGACTTTCAAGTCATTAAAGATTACATCGTTAGTGACCACCAATACATTGTGTTTGATGTTAACAACGGTAGTCCCCACCAGAGGATGACTCAAATATTATTCGGCAAATGGAACATAGCACGGTTAAGGACCGATTCTTTTGAGAGGGAACTAGCGAGGGGTGCTACAAGGACGGAGTTGGTCGGCCAGAATAGAGAAGTAGCAGCAGAAACGTTGACTACTTTAGCCATGAATATCATCACGATATCATCGTATACATAGATAAGTCGGCGGAGCATAAGGCCGCAAAAAAAGAATAACGACGAGCCATTAATCAGAGCAAGGCGTGTTGCTGGAGGGAAAAGGTGGAAGACACAAAAAGAGATCCCTAAGGACTGGGCTACAAACTTGTGAATCGAAAACTGGGGCACTGAAGTCTGTGGAAGAAGCCGTAATCATGGAGAATATAGTTCCCGCGCTGTTCCCACATCACCCGACCAGGCCGCAAAGGGAAAGGAGCCAGATGGAAATAATTTTTTCTGTTTACCAATGGAGAACTGGAAAAAGCGGCTCTTACAATGAAGGATGGGATACCGAATGAGGCTCTGAAGCTAGTCTACCACCGGAACTCAGGACTTCTACTGCACATGCAAAATGCTTGCTGATGCGAGTTTTCTTCTCGTGTTGGAAAACTGCAAGGTTGGGCTCATATTAGGAAAGGATCCGAAGTCTCCATCGTCCTACCGTCCGTTGTCAATGCTGGATACAGCGAGAAAAGTGATGGAGAAGCGGATTTAGTCTAGGTTAACGGCAGAAATTCGTAATGCCGGTGGACCCTCACCGAGACAGTAAGGGCTTAGGGCGGGCCGGTCCACCAGAGACGCTGTCCTTGATGTAGTTAAAGCAGTGGAAAGAGCTGAGAACCATAAGCGGTCCTCACGTCGCGTGGTACTCCTTGTGACTCTCGACGTAAAAAATGCTTTTAACTCGGCGAGGTGGACAGATATAATATTTGGAACGCCATCTACGATGGTCTTCTAAGACTGGAAATGCCAGATGAGACGCGCCTGGTTAGGTATGCGGATGACGTTGCTGCGCTGGTAGCAGCGCGAGATCTGCAACTAGCACAGCTCAAACTCAACCAAGTGATGAGGACTGTCAGTAGTTGGATGGCGGAACATGGGCTATCACTGGCGCTGAACAAAACAGAAGTGGTAGTCCTGACCAAAGAGAGGATACCAACGATCATCTCATTGAGAGTCGGTGAATAATGTAATGATAGACACCAAGCTAAACTTCTTCCAACAGATAAAACATCGGGGGACAAAGCTGCAGTTGGTGTAACAGCGCTCAGAAGGCTACTGGCCATGTTAGGGGCCCGGCTTCTAGCAGACGTCGCCTCCTGGTGAGTGCGGCTCAGTTAATGCTGTTCTGTGAGGCAGATATATAGGCCAATTCTCTTGAAAAACAGATGTATCAGAAGAGGGGGTAGCTTCGGCTTATCGTACGTTCTCGGAGCCTGCTGTGTTGATGATCGCTTTGGTGGCACCAATACACCTTCTGACTTTAGAGAGGCGGATTGTTTTCTTGAGGAGAAGTGCAGGTGAAGGGGAAAACAAGGGGATACAGAGACAGAGATTACTCCCGACAATATAGTAGAAGCTATGATTCAAGGAGACCGAGGAGACCGAGTCCGAAATAAATGAGCAAGAAATAGAGGGCCTTTAGGGCCACATGAAGGACCTTGCTTAAAGTAATGTAATAAATCACAAAAAAAAAAAAAAAAAATCAGAGGTCAGTGGTGCTGAGGATATGGTTTTAGATGTTAATGGTAATTTTATAGATGAACACTACTGTTAAAATATTCTTACGTGTTCCACCAGGAAAATATTTCGGAATCAGTGGCTGAACACTGCATTCCATGTTTTCATTACAATCTAATTCAGATTTGGGGGCCTTAAGCCATGGTTAAGTTAATACTTTGCTTTTAAGGTTGATTGATCTTAAAATAATTAGTATAGATGAACTGTATATGTTGGGTTCTAAAATTTTTGACCAATTGGACTCTGTTTAGAGGAGGCACTATTTTGTGTTCACCTATGTTCTAATTTTACAAAAAGTTTGTGATTACTTTACTTAATATAAAACAAGATAGTGTTTTTATTGCACATTACTTTTCGACTTAAATACTGCGTGTGACAATTCGATGCTAACGCGCAACCGTAATCGACGAATATATAAAAGAGTCTGCGAGAGAGAGTTAGATAAGCCATGCCAAGCAGTCAGACCAAGTGCTATCTATGCAATTAGATAAACTCGCATGTGCAAGGCAATGACAACAATCAGAGATGCGCAAGTTATGCGTTATGAGTTACGTTAGGTTTTTTAATTTACATGCTTAAATTGTTTGTTAGCTGCTGCTTTAACAATTCTTCTTAATTCGGTGGTATTTCAGTCATAGTTTTCGGTGACCAACGACTGTTATCACCAGTAGGTGATCGTTGGATCTATAAATCCAACTCAATTTATGCCTACACTGCAATATTTGGCTCAACTGTGTGGGACCTTTTTACGTATTTTGAACTTACAGAAACTATGCGACAAAGGGAAGGAAGACCATCTTTTTACACCTGCTCTAAATAATATGGTATCGGGTCTTATGACAGCCCATAAATTAGTCTTAACCGATCCCGCATTTGTCAGTCATTGTACGTGCCCGAAGTTGCAATTTATTTTTAAAGTACAAATGCAGCAACAGATTTATTTAATGTTACAAAATTAAATTGTATTCCGACTGACCAATATTTTCCTACCGCTGAAGATTGTATAAAAGCTACTCATTTAAATACCGAAAAAAAGCTTAGAATTTTAGAAGCCATCCTTAGCTTTAAATCTCCCGAGACACAGAAGCTGTGTATGTTACTTCTCTTAAAAGCGGTTGTCAAATATATGTATATAAATACTTTCAATGTATGTACGGGTGATGGGTTAGTTAACGGGGCAACAGGCATGTTAATGCACATAGATTTCGATGAATCCAGCAATCCACCTACTCCAAGTACTTTATGGTTGTTGTTTTTTCTAACTTAGAGTAGGAGTACTTACTCGCTCAAAGTGTTCACATCGCACAGAACCTTCTTGGACCGTGCGCAGTTTTCCGTTGTACCAGCAGAAGGGATAACTATACACAAAAGTCAGGAAGCTCCGCATAGCAAAGTGGGCTACGTTAAGTTACTTGCCAGCGTGCTGCAATAAATGTAGCTCGTAGTAGGAAATCATCTGCACCGGGCTTATTTACTATTAGAGACCTTGCAGCTTCCAGTTCTCCCAAAAATAAGGTTCAAATTCAATCGCAGCTATTGCAAAAAAAAAAAAAATTTTCACACACATTTAGCTAAAAGTTCCGCCCTAGATATTTCTGCCACAATATAGATAGTCTTCATTAATACATTAAACATCTGAGAGCAGAAAATTAGTCAATATTAAAAACAGAATTTGAGGATATATTTCAGCAAAATTCGTTTTTGAATAATAATTGCATTATATTGTGTGATTTGAATTTGGCTTTAAGTTAATTCGAAGTCTAAGTTTCATGTCACAATAAATATTACTAACAGAATATTATTAGCTAACCAAAACCAGTAAAAAGGTTACAGTCGAGAAATCCCGACTAGAAGATAACCTGAATCCTATAGTCCTTGCTCGGGCGGGATTTTAGTGAGGCATTGAGCTGCAAATTATATTATACTGCGATTGCATTACGATGTCTGCAAAGTTGCTGGTCGCTTTCCATCGCTGTTTACGACCATGTATGTTCTCTACCGAAATGCCCTGTCCCATTACTACCTCCTGACGCATACGATCCGTTTATTATTCGATGTATTAATTAACGAATTTAAAAAAGAAACTTTCTTGCAAGCACTGACTGCAAGCAGCACCTGGTAGCACACTGCATCTTTTTGACTAAGAATATGTCCACTAACAACACCTTTTGCGGACATTCTTCGGAGGGTTGCTTTCTGCTGTAGCTTTATAGTGTGATGCACTGATTTTCAGTAGAACCTACAAGCTGATGTGGAGTAGGTTCGCATCGCTCCTGTGATGCCTACACAGACCAATTTTTTTAGTTGCTTTTGCACAGTGTGCCTTACTGTGCCTAATCACCCAATGCAATCACTCCATACGAGAGAATGGACCTTACTGCTATTAGATATAACAACATGTGCACTTTGATATGGAATATTGAATAAGGGTGTCAAAATATAATTTTCTGTCACAAGTTTCTATTTTACTTTCTAGGGCTTAGGTTGAGTAGGGCTTAGGTTGAGTCCAACCCTTATACTTCATTCATAAGTGATTTGTTTCTTCGTAATATTATCGCTCTCTTTGCTTAGCAACGGACGTGTTTTTTTTTGTGCTCTTCGTTTTTTTTGATTTTGTGCGTTTTACGTTTGTTTTTAATTTCGCGACTCTGTGCAAATAAATAGTTTTGTGACTTTGGGTTTCATCGGTTTTGTAAACCCAAGTTTTGAACATTTATTAAAATAATTTATTTGCATTTATTTTGCAAGTGCCAAAATACAACAACGAACTGCAGTCAAAGCTCATTGCTTAAGTTGCCTAATTTGGTTTGCCCTGCTATTATTTTGTTTTTGTATTTTCATACTTGCACTCTTTTAGTTCTTCTGTGCTCGCTCTCTGTGCATAAAACCGTTTTTGGCTCTAACGCGCTCTTTTGTGTTGGTGCTGGTCCCGGTTTAAATTATTCCGTTGTTGTTGCTTACGGTTGCTGCGCTCGCGCCGGTACGTTTTTGTTTGTGTTTTGGTTTGTGAGTATTTACAAGCGTATTCTTACTATTAACCCTAGGGTGGTCTTCTTTCTTTTTATACCCTGATCCCATTAAAAATGGGAAAAAAGGGTATAATGGTTTTGTGCAAAAGTATGTAACGGGCAGAAGGAAGCTTCTCCGACCCCATAAAGTATATATATTCTTGATCAGCATCAACAGCCAAGTCGATATAGCCATGTCCGTCTGTCCGTCCGTCTGTCCGTATGTATGAAACAACCAGAGACTATAAGAGCTAAAGACTCCAGATCTCGAACTTAAGCTCGCCTAATACCTAGGTAGTATAAGTTTGTTTTAGATTTTCGATAACTCATCCCGTTTTCGATATACACATGGGATCGATAACAACAAAATCTTGAATTTTGAAAACTTTGAGATGGCATTTGAAATAATGAACAAAATAATGACAATCTGTGAAATTTTTATTAAAATCGGTTAAGAAACACCGGAGATATGGGACATTGAAGTTGTGTATGCAGTATGCAGTATGTGCGTACATACAAACACACATATTTGCAAACACTGACTGTACGCGTACGGTATAGGGATCAGGGTATCGTCTAGTCGGGATTTCTCGACTAGAGCATTCTTACTTGTTTGAGCAGTATTTTTGTTCAATCATTAATTTAAAAAAAAAAAATCAAATTTTATTTGTGTCTCTCCTATTGTATTTTTATTTGTTTATTTATTTGTTTTTATTTTGTTTTTTTTTTTTAAACAAAATAAAAAGAAATTTATATAACAATGGTTGTCTGCTGTTTCAAGGGCTGCCAAGTTCGCAATAATACAAAGATGGCTTTTATTAGCTGCTGGATGTGCCCAAATGTCGCTCATGAAAAATGTGCTGGTCTTAACGGCCGAGTCATCGACTTGATGGGCACTACTAATTTAGAGTGGCCATGTTGGTCTTGTTTGGAGCGGAAAAAAGACATGGCAAACTTTATGGAGACTCAGCTTGGCTTTGAGGGAGTTTTCGGCCAATTAAAAAAATTGTGCGATAATTTCTCAATTGTGCAGAGAAACTTTAAGGAGAAAAATCTCTTGACTGATTCTCCTAAGCGCAAAAAAGCCAATGTTGGGCCGTCATCGGGACCGGTCATGTCTGAAATTCAGCCAAACATTGCTGAGACCAAAAATAAAAATAGACTAAGAAACAATTCTTCTGCCCCAGTCCCCATAATTAACGAGATAACGGATGTAAACGCTATAGTCCCTATGAAACATGGATGTTGTTTCATCTAATCCCGGTCCTCCGGTCTCTTTGGTGGTGAGTAGAGTTGACGTAGCTCAACCAAACAAACCTAATATACCCATAGAGCCAAATATTCCATTAGATAAAAATGTATCTTCGGTTGAAGACATAATTAAAAAATTTGTAGCCGTTCCACCTAAAAAAAAAGTATTTGTTTCAAGGCTTTCCCCTGATTAGACATCAGAAGATGTCACGGTCTATATTAAGGCCAAATCGAAAGCCAATTTCACGGTGGAGAAATTCAAATTTAATTATACTAGGAATATCTCGTCGTTTAAAATCAGTGTCTCGAATCAAAACTTTAGCTCTATATGTTGCAAAGAGTTTTGGGCGGAGCACATTGTTGTTAATGAATATACTGCCAGGAAA
This sequence comes from Scaptomyza cyrtandrae, assembly GCA_035044605.1. Taxonomy (NCBI): domain Eukaryota; kingdom Metazoa; phylum Arthropoda; class Insecta; order Diptera; family Drosophilidae; genus Scaptomyza; species Scaptomyza cyrtandrae. The sequence continues at coordinate 208,775 of JAWNNS010000439.1, forward strand.
AAAAATCGGCCTCCGATTTTATCTCCCACCCCAGTAGCTTTGCCTAAATCTCTTGCAGAAACTCGGTCTCCTATTGTATCTCCCACCCCAGTAGCGTTGCCTCAAACTCTTCTCGTTTCTAATAGTTCAAAAAACTAACAGCTTCTTTGGTACTTGGCTATCAGAACGTAAGAGGTATTTGTAGCAAACTCAGTAGTTTGTATCTTAATAGCCTTGCATTTCCGTTTCATGTCATTGCCTTAACTGAAACTTGGTTAAGGCATGACATTCTTAATTCTGAAGTAGTATGCAACAGATACTGTATTTATAGAAAAGACCGTACACTTCGACGTGGCGGAGGTGTGCTTATTGCTGTTGATGAAAATTATTTTTCGGAGACAGTAATAGTAGGTGGTTCTATGGATATAGAATTTGTTGCTGTTAAGTTGACTTTTAATGGTGTTGGTGTTTTTATAACTTGTTCGTATATACCCCCAACCTCTGATAACTCTGTCTACGATGCTCATTTGTCTGCCATAATGTCCGTTTCTTGCATGCTTTTCGATCGCGATATCCTTGTAGTTCTCGGTGATTTCAATATGGCTGAAGTTACTTGGATTTCTTGTTCCGACTCTGGCGCACTGACCCCCTCGGCACAGAATGAATTCTTGATTAATTTACTTGGGATATCATTGAATCAAATAAATGATATCCCAAATTCTCTTAATAAAATGCTTGATCTGGTTTTTGTTTTGGATCCGTCCTCCTCATCCATTACCCGATCACAGCCCATATCTTATCCAGAGGATTTATACCACCCAACGTTGGAGGTGTCGATCACTTTACCCTACCGGGGGCTATGCCCCAGTAGAAATCGTTTAAGCCGAGTACGTCAATTTCGGAAAACTGGTTTCGCAAAACTTACTCGGCTGCTGGCCCTGACTGACTGGTCTACCCTCTACGGGTCTGACAATTTGGACGTGGCAATCAGTATTTTTTATAATACTTTAAATTCTTTACTTGATTTGTGTGTCCCTTATGGAACGCCAAACAGGTCAAACAAACCTGTGTGGTTTACCAGAGAGTTGACTATTCTGAAAAACCGTAAATCGAAACTCTACAAGAGTTTCAGAAAATCAAGCTCTCAGTTGGCTTGTTCTGCATGCTTGATTGCTCGTTCCAACTTTTCAGTCCTCAATAACAAATGTTACAGGAATTACCTGACTAGGTGTAGATTACAGTTTCAGCAGGATCCTAAACGGTTTTTTGATTTCGTTAATGCGAAACGCAAGACATCGACTCTTCCATCTAACATGTTCTTTGATAAAATGAAAGCCAATTCAGATCAGGCCATTGCCGATCTATTTGCTGAATTTTTTCAAACGACCTATAGCCCTTGTTTTCAACCAGTCGTCACGCCTTATCCCTATCAGCTTAATGCCTTAAATTGCATTTTCATACCGGAAATCACATAGAGCTCTTTACTTTGTGATATTCAGGTTATTAAGCCCACATTTTCTCCAGGACCTGATGGAATACCAAGCTGTGTGCTTAGGTACTGTGCTCAGGATCTTGTAAAACCTTTGCATAAATTGTTTAGTTTGTCCGTGGAGCTATGCTCTTTCCCAAAAATTTGGAAAGAGTCTTATATTATTCACTTTGCACAAAAAATGAAACAAATCGAATGCTCAAAATTATAGGGGTATCTCCTAGTTGTCTGCTATTCCTAAGATTTTCGAGAAACTAATAACCTCTCATCTTCAACATCTTTGTAAATCTATGATTTCACCGTGCCAGCACGTGTTCATGAAACATAGATCTACCTCTACTAACTTACTAGAATTCACATCATTTTAAGGGCTTCCAAGACAAATTGCAAACTGATGTTATCTACACTGATTTCAGTAAGGCTTTTGACTCTGTTAATCACCTCCATTTAATTTATAAACTTAAACTTTTGGGCTTTCCCAATAATCTTATTCTTTGGTTTCAAGATTATTTTACTTTTAGAACTCAGAGAGTCTAAATTTCTAAAGCGGTCCAGAACACTTCTGGTGTTCTACAAGGAAGTCACCATGGACCGTTATTATTTACATTGTTCATAAACGACCTTCCGTCTGTTATTAATCGTTCTCGGGTACTAATGTATGCTGATGATGTAAAATTATGCATGTCAGCTGCAAGTCTTCTGTTTGGTCATAGACTGCAAAGTGACTTAGACAATTTTCAAACTTGGTGCAGAGTAAATTTACTGCATCTCAATTGCAGTAAATGCAAAGTTATGTCTTTTTATAGGCGAATGCCTTTTTTAATATCTATCTTCTGGATAACCTACCATTGGATCGGATTGATTTGGTTGAGGATTTGGGTATCTTAATGGACCCAAAGCTTAAGTTTGACAAGCATATTGCTTCAATTACAAATCGAGCATCAAGTGTCTTGGGGTTCATTAAACGCTGGTCGAAGGAATTCGACGACCCCTACTTAACAAAAACTCTTTATGTGTCTCTTGTCCGACCTTTTCTTGAATATGGATCTTGTGTATGGTATCCCAAATACAGGACTCATCAGGATAGAATAGAATCGGTACAAAAACAATTTTTGCTCTTTGCCCTTCGGGGTCTTAACTGGGGCAATAGTACTAATTTACCTGCTTACCACAGTAGACTTTTACTAATAAATCTTCCCTCTCTTAATCATCGTAGAACTATGCTAGCAATAACCTTTTTTCACAAATTTATAAATGGTGAAATAGATTCCCCCATACTAATTAACCAAATTAACTTTGCTGTACCTATTAGAAGTAGTAGACATTTTTTACCAATAGCCCTGCATGCTTGCTTTTCTAACTATGCGATCCATAACCCTTTTCGGATCTTATGTTCAGTATATAACGATCTTTCCCACCTTATTACTAGTACCACTTCTGCATGCTCTCTAAAAAAAATTATTTTACGTCATTTGTCTACATGTTCGCGATCTTCGTAACCGCACGTTACGCGGTGCGCCCCTCGGTCGGATGGGCGGGAGGTGGGTCGCTTTATGCTTGGGTCCGCGCGTTAACAAGCCGGTGCTTGGTATCGTTGGGCCACTTGAATGTACTGTCCGTTAGTACATCTACGTCCAATAATAAAAAGTACCTGCCCCGTGCTACTATAACAGCATAGCCCTGACATTGGATCGTCCTACTTGCACTATTCTTTTATTAAAATGTCATCAGCGTAGCCCTGACATTGGATCCTCCCAAGTTTTAAAGTATTAATATGCTTCCAAGAAACGGAGATAAATCCTTCCTTAAGGACGACCAATTATGGTTGAAACTGTGTCGGTACTATATAGTTTTGATACCGTAGACTGTCTGGTTTTTTTATAGGGATATAATCAATCAACTAGTTTCTAGGTCCAGACTTCTCATCATCATGAGACGTATTGTCTCAGTGTTGAAAACTTCTACTTCCCTATAAACTACTGCCGAGCGCAAGGTGCCGTGCAGTTCATATAGTTTTTATTTTTTTTAATTTTTTTTTTATTTAAATACACCAAAGTGTATCTACATGTAAAAAGTCCCTGAAGATGCTTTTGTCTCTTTCAACTATCCAACTCTAAGTCTAAGGCCTTTGTCTCTCTATCTGTTTCTTCTTTTTGGTGGTTTTACACTTGCGATTGTATATCACAAATATCAATGCAAGAACTTGTTCCTCAGTGGTCGACCCACTCGACTGACCCTGGGCGCTTGCCTGGGACTATTTAACACATTACTTCAGGCAAGGTCTCTCATGTGGCCCTAAAGGCCCTCTTCTTCTTGCTCATTATTTCGGGCTCGAGCTCACTTTAATCTCGGTCCAGGTCGGCTTTCTTGGGTCTCAAAACTCTCTGTGCGTATTGGGCCACACGGCGCCAATTCCTCTCTCTTCGGATCATGACGTCAACTATGTTATCGGGCGTGATTTCTTCTGTCTCCGTTTCCTGGTTTAGCGTCAGGCGCTGCCAGTTCCATTTGCGTGACTGAAGAACGTGTGCTCAGCGTTGTCGCTGCATCCGAGGCAGTACAGACATTCAGGCGATGCTGCCTTTCCCATTCGGTGTAGGTAGTGGCAAAAGTAACCATGTCCCGACAGAAGCTGTGTTAGTTAGTAATCTACCTCACCATGCTTTCTGTTGGTCCACGGCTCCACGTCTTTGATAAGACGCGCAGTCCATCTCCCCCTACTTTCCCCTTCCCAATAATTCTGCCATGCGCGAAGTGTGTTGGCTCTCTCTTGCTGGGAGGCAGTTTCCCCTTCCCCTGCAGTTCTCCTCATGAAAACCATCCGCCGCTCCTTAGCTAGGAGGTGTATTGGTGCCACCCCAGCGATCACCAACACTGCAGGCTCCGAGACCGTACGGTAAGCCGAAGCTACTCTCAAGGCCCCTCTTCGTTGGACGTGTGCGAGCCTCTTCCGATACATCTCTTTTCCAAGAGAATTGGCCCATATCTCAGCCCCATAGAGCAGCACTGACTGAACTGCGCTCATCAGGAGGCGGCGTCTGCTGGAAGTCGGGCCCCCGACATTGGCCATTAGCCTACTGAGCGCAGTCACGCCACCAGCAGCTTTGTCTGCCGCCTGTTTTATTTGTTGGAAAAAGCTCAGCTTGGTGTCTATCGTTATACCAAGGTACTTGACCGCAGGCTTCGACATTACCGTAGCCTCCCCGACTCTCACCGAGATTATCGTTGGTATCCTTTTCTTGGACAGGACTACCTCTTCTGTTTTGTTCAGCGCCAGTGAAAGCCCATGTTCCGCCATCCAACTACTGACCGTCCTCATCACTTGGTTGAGCTTGAGCTGTGCTAGTTGCAGGTCTCGCGCTGCTACCAGTGCAGCAACATCGTCCGCATACCCAACTAAGCACGTCTCTTCTGGCATCTCCAGTCTTATAGCAGTTCATATAGTACCGTGTCATTATTTTAACGATCTTGGTTGGTATTGGCGTAATTTGTACAAGTATGAGTGCTAGTTTACTACCCAAGATCTATCACATTCAGTTCAGTGTCACAGGCGACTTGAAACATTGATTTGTCTGTGTTGTTTCTCTGTTGCCAGTATTTCCCTTTTTCGTAGGAGAACGGAAGCTCAATACTTTACATTTCTATTCGTAAAGGCATTGTCCTCATGCATCAATGTTACATAAGCCATCGACGAGACCACTTTATAGCATTGATGGATAAGCAAAATACCAGAACTAGCCCGACAGCAAAATTTACAAAAACAATCTCGCCAGAGGTCGTAAGTCAGAGGCACAAAGTTATGCACTTATTCGCTGAGAAGAAAATATAAATATTTTTTAAAACTGTACGTGCACAATCTTTTTTGATGATTTTCTGTCCGAGCTTCGAGCTCTTACGTGCCCATCGTAGTATTATAGTTACTTAACAAGTTGATCACGTCTCCATAGCTCGGTGAATGAACGACATTATATCACGTTTAGTCGTTCGTAGTTCTCAATATCGTTTTTATCTACGACAAACCTAAGAACAACAAGTAAGAAGGCTCTAGTCGAGAAATCCCGACTAGACGATACCCTGATCCCTATACCTTACGCGTACAGTCAGTGTTTGCAAATATGTGTGTTTGTATGTACGCACATACTGCATACTGCATACACAACTTCAATGTCCCATATCTCCGGTGTTTCTTAACCGATTTTAATAAAAATTTCACAGATTGTCATTATTTTGTTCATTATTTCAAATGCCATCTCAAAGTTTTCAAAATTCAAGATTTTGTTGTTATCGATCCCGTGTGTATATCGAAAACGGGATGAGTTATCGAAAATCGAAAACAAACTTGTACTGCCTAGGGATTATGCGAGCTTAAGTTCGAAATCTGGAGTCTCTAGCTTTTATAGTCTCTAAAATCGGTTGGCTCATACATACGGACAGACGGACAGACGGACGGACAGACGGACATGGCTATATCGACTCGGCTGTTGATGCTGATCAATAATATATATACTTCATGGGGTCGGAGAAGCTTCCTTCTGCCCGTTACATACTTTTGCTCAAAACCATTATAATAAGTATAAAAAAAATTTACAAATGTAAGACGATGTTAAACTTAACAATTTAAGATTCAAATAAATGATTTGTAAGTTTAGTTCAAATTTAACTACTGAATGAATTTAATGAATTAAGGAGGGACATTTTAAATGTTCAGGATTTTCACTTATTTTAAGTGTACAAAACTCAAGACAAATGAATATTTAAATACCTTTTTAAAAGAAAAATGCCAAAAGCGAAATAAAACTTTTTCCTTTCACGGAAGCTATAGTATTTCCAATTTATACTATCAGAGTTAAATAATGCATTTCACAGTTATTTACCGAGATTGTTCCCGAACTTTATCAAATACCCAATGTATAAATTAACCGGTTCCAAAAACAAGGAACACAATTTTTATAACCTGAAATGAAAATGGGTAAAAAGGGTATAATGGTCTTGTGCAAAAGTGTGTAACAGGCAGAAGAAAGCATCTCCGACCCCATAAGAATATATATGTATATTCTTGATTAGCATGAACGGCCGAGTCGATACAGCCAAGTCCGTCTGTATATATAAGATCGCATAATTCCTAGGCAGTACCTGTTTTTTTTATACCCTGATCCCATTAAAAATGGGAAAAAAGGGTATAATGGTTTTGTGCAAAAGTATGTAACGGGCAGAAGGAAGCTTCTCCGACCCCATGAAGTATATATATTATTGATCAGCATCAACAGCCGAGTCGATATAGCCATGTCCGTCTGTCCGTCCGTCTGTCCGTCTTTCCGTCTGACCGTCTGTCCGTCTGTCCGTCTGTCCGTATGTATGAGCCAACCGATCTCAGAGACTATAAGAGCTAGAGACTCCAGATTTCGAACTTAAGCTCGCCTAATCCCTAGGCAGTACAAGTTTGTTTTCGATTTTCGATAACTCATCCCGTTTTCGATATACACAGGGGATCGATAACAACAAAATATTGAATTTTGAAAATTTTGAGATGGCATTTGAAATAATGAACAAAATAATGACAATCTGTGAAGTTTTTATTAAAATCGGTTAAGAAACACCGGAGATATGGGACATTGAAGTTGTGTATGCAGTATGCAGTATGTGCGTACATACAAACACACATATTTGCAAACACTGACTGTACGCGTAAGGTATTGAGATCAGGGTATCGTCTAGTCGGGATTTCTCGACTAGAGCCTTCTTACTTGTTTTAAATTTTCGATACCCGTTTCGATGTACAAAAGTGATCGATACCAACAAAATCTTGAATTTGTAAGACTTTGAGATAGCGTTTAAAATATTAGACAAAATTTTGCATGTAGAACCAATTTCTCATCTAGGGAAGCATTCCCATCGACGAACCTAGGCGTAAGGCATTGGAGCTCTATGCATTGAGCGGCAACGACAACAATAGATTTTCAGGATGGAAGCCAGGAAGAGAAGTAGCAATCGATAGCAAGATCGATGGCGTGAATCAGTGAAGGGTCGATGGACGTACCGTTTTATACCGACGCTAGCAGTGGGGCTGGGGCGAAACTACAGCAAGTAAAATGTCCACCTTAAGCAGCTGCTTAGTGGGCATGGATGCTGCACGAGCTATCACTATCATCTTGAGCAAGAGCCCAGCCCAGGGTGTACATGGTACGGTCGCAGCTCGGAAGAGAGTCCCGAGCACGTCTTCTTCAAGTGCCCGCGCTTCAAAGCGGATCGTACCCGTCTGGAGGCAGTAATGGGATAGCGCATTTCGGTAGAGATTATTACCAACCTAATGGTTGGTCATAAACAGCGATGGGAGGCGATCAGCAACTTTGCAGCGGTCGTTATGTGCAAGCTCACATAATGCCTCACGGTAGTCCCACCCGAGCAGCGGAAAACATAATCATAGGCTTACAGCTTAGTATCAACTTAGTCATTAGCTTAATGCCTTGTAGAATTGGGCGTATCGCCAACACCTTAACACTTATCTGAGTTTATTTCGCCGCTGAAAATTATGTTCACACATGACGGACGTTGCACAAACCCAATATACGTCTCATATTTTGTTATAAGACTAAAAAAAATTGTACTACAGGAAATTGCTTACCTTAAGCGGCAGCTCATCTACTGTTGAAAGGCTGTTGGTTACCTCGATGCTCCATCGATCCAGCATTACGGTTGAGGCGCGCTTTATCTTATTTATTATTTTGGTAATATTTTCGCCTTCATAACCACCTCCCCATTGCAGGCACCGGGCCAAATCATTGCCCGTTCCTAAGGGGATTACTCCAATGGCAGGCTGTGTTGCCAGCTCAATAGAGTCTGGAGATTTAAGTTTTAAAGTTTAGCATTGTACAATTAATCGCCTTTGCTGTTTTTGATTACCCATGGCTTCAAGCACCCAACCAACTGTGCCATCACCACCGCAGCAGATTACTTTGAAGTTTGGCAAATCCTTGAAGAGCGTCAGTCCTAGCCAAAAATAAAAAACCATTTAAGTAGCTTGTCACGTTATTAGCATTTTATATCATACCTTCCTTGGGTCCACCCTTTGACAAGTCGTATACCTGCCTGGGATTAAGCATGTACTGGAACTTTCGCAGAATTCGATCACCCTGTCGTCCGCCACTTTTCGGATTGATGAACACCAAAAGCGGGCAGCTCAATACGTCTGGCAACGTTATTTGGTAGTGTGTTACCTGGTGATGATACACATTTAATTTCTGTCGTGTTTCTTGGTGAGTGTGTCAGTCAACAGGAGAACAAATTTAGTAAAAAGTGTATAATGGTTTTGTGAAAAAGTATGTAACAGGCAGAAGGAAGAATCTCCGACCCCATAAAGTATATATATTCTTGATCAGTATCAACAGCCGAGTCGATATAGCCATGTCCGCCTGTCCGTCCGTATGTATGAACTCGTCGATCTCAGAGACTATAATAGCTAGAGACTCCAGATTTCGAACTTAAGCTCGCCTAATCCCTAGGCAGTACAAGTTTGTTTTCGATTTTCGATAACTCATCCCGTTTTCGATCGATAACAACAAAATCTTGAATTTTGAAAACTTTGAGACGGCTTTTGAAATATTAAACAAAATAATGACAATCTGTGAAGTTTTTATTAAAATCGGTTAAGAAACACCGGAGATATGGGACATTGAAGTTGTGTATGCAGTATGCAGTATGCGCGTACACACATACACACATACTTCCAAGCACTGACTGTACGCGTAAAGTATATGGTTCAGGGTATCGTCTAGTCGGGATTTCTCGACTAGAGCCTTCTTACTTGTTTATATAATTCTGGTAACAAAATGTTCGTAAATTGTTAATATTTGTTCTTTTTGTACTACAAAATTGTGCAAAATTACACTCCCCTAAGCTGAGCTAAATTTTGTTCGTTCAACATTTAAAAAAACTGCAGACGAAATGCATTCGGAAACAGCTCAGCGGTTAAGGCATAGGTAACAAAACCTCTCTGTTTTAAATCCGCATGGTTAACGAAAGATACGAATCCTGTCAAAGGTTAAACGCGGTAAGATCAATCAAAATAAATTGAGTCTTATTTCTTATATGTCTGTCAGAATATAAAATAGCTCTGATTTTTTTCTGTGTGCACTTACTTTGTAAGTTTGCTTAGCCGGGCGCTGGCGATCCAGGACAGCTGGACAGATTGCAGTGGGTGGTACAATAAGCTCGGCATGTTCGCCCAGTGTGCACTCCTTCATTACCGATGAGGCGCACCGATTATGCAGCTAAGGAAGAAAAGAGATCTTAATTTGAAAGCGAAGTATATATTTCGGATTAACAAGCCATGCTGCCAAGTTATGAAAAGCAGCAAGCTACATGAGAATAAATCTTCATTTACCCTTAAACGACCTTTATTTAGAAAATCACATATTCTAAAATTTAATTTTTTAATATCTTGCTCTTTTTAAAAGCAGGATTACGAAATTATGTGACAATTTTTTATTTATGGACTAACATCAAATCGCAAAAAAAAACTTTATCTATTTTTTTTTTTTTAATTTGAGGGATAAACAAGTAAAAACATTGTAGTCGGGACACGTCACAAGAATTTGACTTAAATTGTGAGTGGGCGTTGTATCAAAGTTATAAATTTATTCAGCGATGTGATGTTTAGCACAATAGTTGTTAAAAACGCTATATTTAACTATATATATACTCTTTATATACATATAGATATTATATATTATTATATATTACATTTTATTTAATACAAATGAATAAGAAATTAACTCCCTTTCAGGAGATATAAGAATTGTTATTAAAACATTAAGTTTTTTTTCGAATAAAATTTTTGGATGCCACGCCCACCCTAGCCATCGTCTTTGAAATTCGCAAAAGCCAATATCTCTTTTAGTGTTTTAGATATAGCGGCAGATTAGCTGGCGTTGTTATTTAAAGTTTTTAGCTTTTTCATCACATTTTGTGGCAATTAGATGTCCGAAAGCCCTCTCGAAAGCAGACCCTTTAACACCAGTTTTTACATGTGAGAATTTTCCGCACTCAGTCGCTTCCGACTGAAACGTTTTTTACTTGTTTTTTTAAACATTTTTTTTATAGGACCCAAGCACAAAGGAACCCACCTCCTGCTCGACCGATCAAGGGGCTTAGCGTGCGGTTACGAAGATCGCAAAGATGTATACAGAAGACAAAAAGCTGGACAAAAGACTGTCTAGTTTTGTTGATTAATCCAGAAGAATCAATTTCACCATTAATGAGTTTGTTAAAAAAGGTTATAACTAACATTGTTCTGCGATTAGATTAGAAGGGAGATTTATTAGTAAAAGTCTACTACGGAAAGAAGGTAAATTAATGTTAAAAACCCCAGCTAAGACCCCTGAGTGCAAAGAGCAGAATTTGTATTTTTCGGATAACAAATTCAATTAACTGTTACGTTGTTAGGTTGTGCAACCCTGTTTAATATGTTAACCAAGCATTAAATAACGTTTAGACAAATTTTTTTTGGGAAAAATAGAAATGCTTACCATCATATGACACCAGCGACAGGTCAGTCCTGTTATGCCGTGGTACGCTTTTATGCGTTTTCTGCACTTGTGGCAGCGCCCGTAGCAATTTCCTTCAACCCAATGATGCAATAGAACTTTGCCACATTTAGGTTTCTTTGATTTTACATATGTAGTGATACATGAGGCTGGTGCATGTTGCACGCATCGCTCGTGAACCGTATACTTGCAAACTATTCAATAAAAAAAATGCAAGAAATATCGAAATCGTTTTAGGTAGCTTCCGATTGTTACATAAATATTTTGAAAACAAAACAAGAAAAAAGGCTTAAGGCGAGAAATCCTGACTAGAGAATAACCTGAACACTATACTTAACGCGTACAGTCAATGCTTGCAAGTAAGTGTATGTGTGAGTTCGCGTATACTTCAATTAACTTCAATGTTCCATATCTCCAGTGTTTCTCAACCGATTTCAATATGTCATTGTTTTAAACGCCGTCTCACAGTTTTCCAACTTCAAGCAAGCCGTTGAATTGAATTAGAACTAACTTAAATGTGATGGCAATTAATAATAAGTATAAATATTTCGTCGGACGCAGCCGACCGCGGGATTCTATCAGTATAAAAGGGTTGGAAAAGGTCTGCTCACAATAAATATTTGTGGAGGGTTTTTGGTGTTATAGCCTTGGCATCAAATTGGCTTTGGCTCAAAAACTTTAAAGATAAAGCGTTTTAGATTTTGAAGTGGAGGGTGGTGTTGTCAAAAGTATTATGTAATGTTTTTTAAAGCTGTCATGAAATTAAGTTTTTTACCATTGCGCATTATTCAAATAGCAAGAAAAGCACTCAAATACATTATTTTTTATAATAACTTCAATATGACTCATATCGAATCAAATTGACATGTGAAACGAATATAAGGGAAACATTTTCAAAGACATTTTACATCGGATTCGAGTTAGTGTATCTTTAAATATGCCACATCGTGGAATGAATGACGCAAAGAACCGTAAAAACGTATTAAGTCGAAAAATTCAAAGTCCAACAAACTGTTTGCTATTTGTTTTTATACTAGTACCAAAGTATTTCGCAGTCGGTTTTATTTTGTATTGGAAAAAAAAGCGAGACTGTCTGTCCCAATACGCTGGAACAGTGTAACAGAGCGAGTATATTAAACATATTTTTTATGAGAGTTTTACGTTTATCAGTACTAACGGACACAGCAGAGTCCTTTCTTGCCAAGGCCGACTAACATATTAAGACAGAGATTGCAATACGCCGGTTTGCTATAGTGCTTCAAGCGCCACACATGTATGCCATCCTCCTTGAGAGTTGTGCTATCAACACCTGCAATGTATAAGAGTAAGAGATTTAAAATAGCGAGTCCACGATTCAACCTAAAATACCAGGGACCACAAATTATATAGTCTCTAAGTTCGACGCGTTCATGCTTACAGACGAACATGGCTTTCTCGGCTCTTGATACTGTTTAGAAATATATATACTTTTTGGGGTCGGAGATGCTTTCTTCTGTCTGTTACGTACTTTTGAACAAAACCATTATAGCCTTTTTAACCAATTTTCAGGGTGTTGAGCTATTGAGCTTTTTCAATAGCTATCGAATTGTTCACAATGAGTTAATAAAAATGCACCGAAATTTGCATTTGTATAAATGTGGTGTATTTTGCCTTCGTGGCCAAACTTAAATTAGTTATAATTTGTTAATTGTAAGCTCCGAGTTGAGCTGTGCAGATTTAGTAAACGAAGTATATTTTGGCAAGCGGTGTCGAATACCGCGCCGCGACTTGAATTCCCGATCGATTAAACAGAACTGATTAGCTGCCAAATTGCAGCTGCTGCTTGCGCTCAGCTAAGGCCAAGGGCAAGCAACCGAAAATATGATACAAAGAAAATCCGATGAGCATATGGAACACAACAGTTATGATAGTTACGTTAATTTGCTCTTATGCTGCGCAGAGCATAACTTATCGAAAGGTTAAATATTAAGAGCGAAGCTGCTTTAGTTGTTGTTTGGCGCGGATACATGCGTAACCAAACATTCTCCCCCCGTTGAAAGACACTGGCTTTCAACAGCATCCTCTTTCGTAAGCGCACACAACTTGCGCACAGCTCTCTTTATTGTTCCAGTTGACGTCTTGAGAACAGCTACTCGGGAAACGCCGTCAGCACCAGCAACAAGCTCGACAACACGAGCCAGTGGCCATTTAAGGGGCGGCAAGTTTTCATCCTTTACAAGGACAACATCATTAATGTGAACGCCCGGGTAGGATGTTCTCCATTTGGACCGTTGCTGAAGAAGCGTTAAATATTCGTCACGCCAACGACTCCAGAAAATTTGCTGATAATAAGCTATACGCTGCCAGCGATCTAGGCGGCTAACGTTTAGCTTGGTGACATCCGGCTCCGGATAAATTGCGAGTGGCGCAGTGCCAAGGAAGTGCGCAGGAGTTAACACATCCAGATCTGCAGGGTGTTCTGAAAGTGGAAAAAGAGGTCGAGAGTTTATTATTGCCCCAATGTGGCAGACGAGTGTGCGCAGATCATCCAGGGGCAAAACCGAGGGTCCGACCGACCGATAAAAATGGTATTTTGCTGTCTTCACCGCAGCCTCCCAAAGTCCACCAAAGTGTGGGGAGCGAGGTGGGATGAATTCCCATTCGATGTCGTCAGAGACACAAAACTCTCGGACAGAGTCGATGTGCTTCTCGCTGAGGAAGAGTCGCTTGAGTTCAGCTAGGTCATTCTTGGCACCGACGAAATTTGTCGCATTGTCCGACCATATGCGAACAGGTTTACATCTGGTAAGAATAAACCGCTTAAGCGCATTAAGAAAGGCTGCTGTTGACAAATCAGGAACCAGTTCGAGATGCACTGCCTTTGTTGCGAAGCAAATGAAGACCGAGATGTAGCATTTTACTGGTCCTTTGTTACGAATCTCGCTCTTGTAGTAAAACGGTCCACAGTAGTCCACTCCAGTGACAGCGAAAGGATGCGAGCCACTAACACGATCGCGGGGAAGATCAGCCATGATTGTCTCAGCCAGGACCGGTTTAGCTCGAAAACACATAATGCATTTTGTTGTTACGCTGGAGACAGTCTTACGCCCCCCAATAGGCCAATAGTGGAGCCGAATATGAGCAAGCAGAGAACGAGGTCCGGCATGCAGCTGACGCCTGTGAAAATGCATGATGATGGCGCGTGTGACAGGATGATGACTCGGAAGTATAATCGGATGCTGAGCATCGAAATCCAGGCTCGAGTGCTTCAGACGGCCACCAACACGAAGAAGTCCAAACTCATCGATGAATGGGTTAAGCGAGGCAATAGAGCTGGATGATCTGATCGTCCGTCCGTCTTGAAGAGCCCTATACTCATCACTCAGATCCGCCTTCTGGATGCTCCGCAAGAGTAGTTGAGTGCCCTTGTGTATCCAATCTACTGTTAGACTGGGATGCCTGATGCGATTCCGAAATTTATATATATAGCCGAAGACACGACGCAGGTTATGAAAGGAATTTGCAAACTTGCATCCTAAGCTGACATCAGAGCATCTAGGGATAGCAACTAGCACCCTTTGCCGCAGCTCAGGAAGCGTACGGGCCGGTAAACATGATGCGGGCCAGTCGCACTCTCCTTTGGTTAAGAAATCGGGACCATGAAACCACAACGATGATTCTAAAAGGTCGCTGGGAAGTGCTCCTCTAGAAAGAATGTCTGCCGGGTTGCATTCCGTCGGTACGTAGCGCCATTCCATTCCTGTCGTTAGCTCCTGTATTAAAGATATGCGATTAGCCGTGAACGTTTGGAAGCGTGAAGGCTCATCTCGTATCCAGGATAAAACAACTGCCGAATCCGACCAACAATAGTATCTACAGTTAAATAAATTCATTTGAGCTACTTCGCGAATAAGTTGAGATAGAAGTGCAGCAGCAGATAATTCCAGCTTTGGTACTGTGAGAGTTCGTAAGGGTGCCACTCGAGACTTAGAGCACAACAAATGAGCTATGCGCCGTCCCTCTGTTATGGATACAACGTAAATGCATCCACCGTAAGCCTCAATGCTCGCATCACTAAAACCATGAACTTCGATGATGCCCTTTGAAACAATGACCAGTCGAGGGAGTTTTATTTGCTCTGTGTTGCAAATATCGGCACACAAGCTGTTCCAAGAACAGTGCAAAGAAGCAGAAAGACTCTCATCCCAATCCAATTGCTCTCTCCAAATGTGCTGCAAAAAGATCTTGGCCTTGGCTACCACGGGTCCGATAAGTCCAAGCGGGTCATAGAAACGAGCAATAGTAGACAGCACAGACCGTTTGCTAGGCTTTCCTGGCGCTTTCATAGGCGAAAAGTTGAACAGAAGGCAGTCAGAGGCTGGATCCCACGCAAGTCCGAGAGTCTTCGTGACATCCGTGCCATCGTCAAATTTTAGAAAGGTCTCCCTTTCCTCATCAGGAACCTGTTGAAGCACGCGAGGATCGTTGGAGCACCACTTCCTAAGTTTAAAGTTTCCCTTTCGAAGCAGACTGACTGTTTGCTCCATAATATGAGCTATTTCCTCGGCAGAGTCACCTCCAGTGATGAGATCGTCTACATAAAAGTCGTTCAAGATCACTTTAGATCCAGCAGGAAATGATCTTCTTTCATCAATAGCTAACTGCTGCATGGAACGAACCGCCAGAAAGGAAGCTGGCTTTGTGCCATAGGTGACGGTATCCAGCTTGAAAACTCGAATTTCCTGATGAGGCGAATCACGCCACAAGATGCATTGCAAATAGGAATCGGGTTCAGCCATCCTAACACACCTATACATTTTGCAAATGTCACCAGTCAGGGCTATTGGGAATGTCCTAAACTGCAACAGTGTAGCGAACAGCTTGCGTTGAATAGTTGGGCCTGCCATGAGGATTTCATTCAGGGAATAACCAGACGAAGAGACGGCCGAACCATCAAAAACAACTCTAAGCTTAGTTGTTGAGCTGTCTTCCTTGAGAACACAATGATGAGGAAGATAATACTTGCAGCGACTTAGCATGTGCGACTCCACAAGAGACATGTGATTCAAATCCACATACTCCTTGATAAATGCTGAATATTGTGACTTCAAACCAGGATGACGCTCTAATTTGCGCTCCAGGTTGCAAAAACGACGATATGCCTGCTGATATGAATCTCCAAGTAGATCCACAGTATGCTTGACTGGAAGGCGAACCGAATATTCGCCAGTGTCCAAACGAGCAAAAGTTTGTTTAAAATGCGCTTCACAATCGAGTTCCTCCTTGGTAGATTCGTTGACTAAACGAGAACACGATTCTACCTCCCAAAACCGACGAACGATTTCATCAAGCGTGTGATCTGGGCTAGGATTTGGCATCAGAGCCGAGCTAGTGACCATCAATGAGGCAGGGCTCGCTGAAGAAGTTCCTCCTGTCACTATCCAGCCCAATTGAGTTTTTTGAAGAATGGGCAAACCAGGAGCGATTTTGATTTGACCGACACACAACAATTCAAAAAACAGGCCAGCTCCAATTAACAAATCAATTTTGTGCGCCTTAAAGAACTCTGGATCAGCCAAGCGAATATTTGAGGGTATATTCCAGAGCTCAGTGCTAATATCGTAGCTAGGCTGATTTCCAGTTATAGACGGAGCTAAGAGAACTGAGATGTTGGCAGAGTACGCAGATGCTAGCGATTGAAAACTTATATCGGCTGAATAGCCTTCTGAGGCAACAGTAGACTCCCCCAATCCTGAAATCAAAGTAGGTGAGCGATGCTTTCGCAGTTGGAGGTGTTGAGCTAAACGAGACGTAATAATGTGCACCTGCGAACCAGAATCAAGTAGCGCTCGGCAAGGGACTAAAACTCCAGTACGACTTCTAACGTTGATTACAGCAGTTGCCAAGAGCACCATGTCTTGACTAAGATTTTGGGCTACAAGGGTTGCAGAAGGGTTTGCAGCAGGCGGATGCGGAGCAAAGTTAACTTGAGAGCCGTCAATCTGATTCTCAAAATGCAGAAGCGTATGATGCTTGGCCTTGCAACGGTGGCAGGTAGTGGAGCTGCACTCCTTTAACCGATGACCTTTACACAGGCAATTGATGCAAAGGTTGAGCTTCTTTACCTCTCGTAGACGCAGTTGCGGAGACAGATTTCCAAAACGGGAACAGTTGTAAATTAAGTGGCCAGAGGTCTCACAAAACACACATTTATTTGTGTTGGAGTTAGTAGCAACAAAGGCCTTTCTACTGGTGTTAACGATTTTACTACTTTTTCCCACCTTAGAGCTAGGCGTATACGTTGCCATAGCGTGTTCCACATTTTCCAACCTCTGACATCTTCGATCCAGAAATGCCATGAACTGCTCACAGGTCGGAATAGTATCCATCGGTGCTGTCTCCTCCCAACTGGTCTGCGTTGCCTTGTCCACTTTCTGCAGCAAACTGTGCACGATAATGAAACCCGCAATCTGCTCAACGTTGCCCAGGCTTTGTAGTGCGCGAATGTTGGCGTTAACCGTATCCGAAAGGGTTCGAAGTTTTAGTGCTGACGACGACTCGATGCAATCTAAACCCAAAATCTCCGTGACATGTGCTTGGAACATGAGACGCTTGTTGTTAAACCGTTTTTTAAGGAGCTCCAATGCAACTGGATAGTTAGCGCTGCTGATTTCCAACGAAGAAACACTATCTAAGGCTGATCCTTTCAGACACGATCGCAAGTGCTGAAACTTCTCCACATCCGAAAGTCCTGAGTCCGCATCAATGATTGAAGAGAACATCGCTATGAACTCTGCAAACTTTGTATACCCTCCACTAAACTCGGGCAGCTTGATTTCAGGCAACCGGATTCTGCCTTGAGACAATGTGTGATTGTCACCACATGTATCTTGCCTCATAGTCGAACACAACGGCGATATTAACTTTCGCTTGTCAATTTCGCGTCGCAAGCCGGTTTCGACTAATATTGAGAAGTCATCAAAACATGCCCGTAACTCACTCCCGATTTCATCATAACCCAGCTCCTCCAACGCGTCAGTGCATATTGTAAAACGCCTGCTGAGCCTTTTCCAACGCCTTAAGCCGAACAGCCAACTCTTGTTCGCTGAGATGCACAATTTGCTCCGGAGCAATTGCTTTGGCCATCCGTTTTACTTGCTCATCAATAGCTTTGGCCTTGGCTTTGTAAAACGGGGCACCAGGAGACTGAACGGCAGCCGAATTATGCATTTTTAAATGTTCAATTGAGGGCAATGTCAATGTCAATTTGAGGGCAAAACACTTTTTTCACAAGCGCAAGCAAACGAAACGGCAAAACGAAAAGCAATAACAATGCAGAAACGGCTGCTGCAACTGTTTAAGCAAACGCGATAAGGGAATCGACTGCGCAAGCGCCAATGCAGGTCAAACACCTGAACCGAAAGTGAGCACAAAACGAACCGAGAATAGCGAAGACGACGAAAGAGCGCGAGCGCGAGGTTTATTAACTCTATACTTTAAATAATTGGTATTTATTTAAACAAACAGAGCTAATGTGCGAATCACGTCGGGGTCACCAAATGTTGAGCTATTGAGCTTTTTCAATAGCTATCGAATTGTTCACAATGAGTTAATAAAAATGCACCGAAGTTTGCATTTGTATAAATGTAGTGTATTTTGCCTTCGTGGCCAAACTTAAATTAGTTATAATTTGTTAATTGTAAGCTCCGAGTTGAGCTGTGCAGATTTAGTAAACGAAGTATATTTTGGCAAGCGGTGTCGAATACCGCGCCGCGACTTGAATTCCCGATCGATTAAACAGAACTGATTAGCTGCCGAATTGCAGCTGCTGCTTGCGCTCAGCTAAGGCCGAAAATATGATACAAAGAAAATCCGATGAGCATATGGAAAACAACAGTTATGATAGTTACGTTAATTTGCTCTTATGCTGCGCAGAGCATAACTTATCGAAAGGTTAAATATTAAGAGCGAAGCTGCTTTAGTTGTTGTTTGGCGCGGATACATGCGTAACCAAACACAGGGTATAAGACTAATGGCTATGGATCCAGGTATAAAAACAGACAGGTCATTAGGTCTTTAGAATCTTGTAGCTCGAACTCACCTAGAAGGACAAGAAGGGGTATGGTTGTCAAGCCGCCACGTTGCCACTCATCCAAAGACACTGTCCCATCGGCGTCATAGTCAATTTCAACCATCATATCTTGCAAAATCTGTACGTAAAAATAATGCACATAGGGTGTGAAAATAGCTTTGGGTGACTTGGTATGTAAGACCTCCTTATTAACATTCTGTATCAAAGTAAAATACACAAAGTTTAGGTATTTTTACAGCAAAGTGGGTGGTTAAAATCGAAGCAGGATTTTTATACCCTGATCCCATTAAAAATGGGGAAAAGGGTATAATGGTTTTGTGCAAAAGTATGTAACGGGCAGAAGGAAGCATCTCCAACCCCATTAAGTATATATGTTCTAGATCAGCATCAACAGCCGAGTCGATACAGCCATGTCCGTCTGTCCGTCCGTCTGTCCGTCCGTCTGTCCGTCTGTCCGTCTGTCCGTCTGTCTGTCCGTCTGTCTGTCCGTCTGTCCGTATGTATGAGCCAACCTATCTCAGAGACTATAAGAGCTAGAGACTGCAGATTTCGAACTTAAGCTCGCCTAATCCCTAGGCAGTACAAGTTTGTTTTCGATTTTCGATAACTCATCCCGTTTTTGATATACACATGGGATCGATAACAACAAAATCTTGAATTTTGAAATCTTTGAGATGGCAATTAAAATAATATACAAAATAATGACAATCTGTGAAATTTTTATTAAAATCGGTTAAGAAACACCGGAGATATGGGACATTGAAGTTGTGTATGCAGTATGCAGTATGTGCGTACATACAAACACACATACTTGCAAACACTGACTGTACGCGTAAAAAATAGGGATCAGGGTATCGTCTAGTCGGGATTTCTCGACTAGAGCCTTCTTACTTGTTTCTTTTGGATTAAGAGGAAACAAGAGAAAGATGCTTGAAAAGGTTACTTTTTTATACCGTTTAAAACACAAATGTTATTTGTACAATGTGAATTATGTGAACATATTTCTATAGAAGCTGCTTTCTTAATAACGACGCACTTGCATATAAAAACAAGTAAGAAGGCTCTAGTCGAGAAATCCCGACTAGACGATACCCTGAACCAAAACTTTACGCGAACAGTCAGTGCTTGGAAGTATGTGTGCTTGCAATTTTTTTATATCTCCGGTGTTTTTTAGCCGATTTCAATAAAAATCTCACAGTTTGTCATTATTTCTTCCAACGTTTCAAACGCTATCTCAAATGTTTCTAAATTCAAGATTTTGTTGTTGTCGATCCCATGTGTATATCGGAAACGGGAAGACTTAACGAAAATCGAAAAGAAACTTGTACTCCCTGAGACTAGGCGAGCTTATGTTTAAAATCTGGAGTCTCAAGCTCTTATCTTGTCTCTGAGATCGACGCGTTCATACATACGGACAGACAGACAGGCGGACGGACAGACAGACGGACGGACTATATCGGCTTTTGATGCTGATCAAGAATATATATACTTTATGGGGTCGGAGATGATTCCTTCTGCCTGTTACATACTTTTGCACAAAACCTTTATATCCTTTTTACCCATTTCTAATGGGTTCAGGGTATAAAAAATGTTAGTGATATTTTATTAGCTTGTGTGCAGGAATTTTGTGTAATTTTGTTTAAATTCTGCTGATGGTTGATGATTTCGACACCTGGTCGACACATATTTGCGTATAATTGGCATTGAAAAAATCCAAAATGTATTTATTTATTGTATTTAATAAAGGCAACTTTATATTTCCCAAACAACTTTGAATTATTGGACTTGAATAATTATTTTGGATTTTATAGAGGTTTAAAATTGGAAAAAATTTCCAAACTCTTAAATTATTGTTTTATTTACGTGTCTAATTTTGTGTTTGGGAACGTATGAAAACCAAACGGAAATTCCGATTTATTATTATTGGACGTAGATGAACTATCGATCAGTATATTCAAGTGGCCCAACGATACCAAGCACCGGCTTGTTAACGCGCGGACCCAAGCATAAAGCGACCAACCTCCCGCCCTCGAACGAGGGGCGCACCGTGTAGCTTGCGTCTACAAAAATCGCGAACAGATGACACAAGACAAGTTTTTTAAGTGAGCAAAAAGAAGTGGCACTATGTAATTAATTGGGAAAGATCATTATATATTGAACATAAGATCCGGAAAGTGTTATGGTTATCATATTAAGAATAACAAGCTTGAAGAGCTATAGGTTAAAAATTACTAGCATTTCTAATAGGAACTGCAAAGGTAATTTGGTTGATTAGTACGGGAGAATCAATTTCACCATTTGTTAGTTTATGGACAAATGTTATTGCTGGTTCTACGATTAAAAAGAGATGGAAGATATATTAGTAAAAGTCTACTGTGGTAACAAAGTAAGTTAATATTATTATCCCAGTTAGGACCACGAGAGCAAAGAGCAGAAATTGTTTTGCACCGATTCTATTCTATACTGATGAATCCTGTATTTGGGATACCATATACAAGATCTATATTCAAGAATCGGTCGTACAAGAGACATATAAAGGGTTTTGTTATGTAGGGGTCGTCGAATTCCTTCGACCAGCGCTTAATGAACTACAAGGCACCTGATGCTCGATTTGTTATCGGGGTTATATGCTTGTTAAACTTAAGCTTTGGGTCCATAAGAATAGCTAAATCCCCAATATATTCAATCCGAATTTAAATAAGGTTTTTGGATTATTAAAACTGATTCAATTGTAAAAAATTGAAAAATTATAAATTATTTAAGTTATTGTCGTTTTACTAAAGTACTTCTTTTGAACTTTACTTTCCAACTTTGATGGATTTAAGAAATGTTCTCAATAAATAAAGAGAACAATTTTTGTTACGTCATAGCGAGGTTAAATATAATTTTCAATGTATTAAGCTGTTGCGAAAATCTAAATATGCCAAGGAGACAAAAGCTCTTTGCGGAAAAAAACGAACTCCTACTCCATCAACTTTTGGATCGTGGTGAGCAGCTTATGCAACGCCAACTTTTATCGATGGGAGAGTTGTCAGGAGAAGAGCAAGAAGCTCAAAATACGGACTAAAAAACCTATAGATATGCAGACAAGTGCAAAATATCTCGACTTCACGAAAACACGAACCTTTTCTGATGATGTCGGCCTCCTCTGACCCACGTTAACCAAAGAATATTTACCAGAAATGTTAAGTCTTTTAATATTGATGCCTTTATTAACAACATTATGAATATAAAGCGGCTTAAGTCACTTCTGGTGTTTCACAAGGAAGCGTTATTATTTTTACCATTTATAAATGACCTTCCGTCCGTAATAAATCACTCTCGGGTTTTGATGTATGCTGATGATTATTGGACAGTACATTCAAGTGGTCCAACGATACCAAGCACCGGCTTGTTAACGCGCGGACCCAAGCATAAAGCGACCCAACTCCCGCCCATCCGACCGAGGGGCGCACCGCGTAACGTGCGGTTACGAAGATCGCGAACACGTAGACAAATGACGTAAAATAATTTTTTTTAGAGAGCATGCAGAAGTGGTACTAGTAATAAGGTGGGAAAGATCGTTATATACTGAACATAAGATCCGAAAAGGGTTATGGATAGCATAGTTAGAAAAGCAAGCATGCAGGGCTATTGGTAAAAAATGTCTACTACTTCTAATAGGTACAGCAAAGTTAATTTGGTTAATTAGTATGGGGGAATCTATTTCACCATTTATTACTTTGTGAAAAAAAGGTTATTGCTAGCATAGTTCTACGATGATTAAGAGAGGGAAGATTTATTAGTAAAAGTCTACTGTGGTAAGCAGGTAAATTAGTACTATAGTCCCAGTTAAGACCCCGAAGGGCAAAGAGCAAAAATTGTTTTTGTACCGATTCTGTTCTATCCTGATGAGTCCTGTACTTGATGCTCGATTTGCGATTAAAGCAATATGCTTGTCAAACTTAAGCTTTGGGTCCATTAAGATACCCAAATCCTCAACCAAATCAATCCGATCCAATGGTAGGTTATCCAGAAGATAGATATTAAAAAAAGGCATTCGCCTATAAAAAGACATAACTTTGCATTTACTGCAATTGAGATGCAGTAAATTTACTCTGCACCAAGTTTGAAAATTGTCTAAGTCACTTTGCAGTCTATGACCAGACAGAAGACTTGCAGCTGACATGCATAATTTTACCTCATCAGCATACATTAGTACCCGATAATGATTAATAACAGACGGAAGGTCGTTTATGAACAGTGTAAATAATAACGGTCCAAGGTGACTTCCTTGTGCAACACCAGAAGTGATCTGCACCGCTTTAGATACTGAGCCATTAAAATAGACTCTCTGAGTTCTAGAATTTAAATAATCTTGAATCCAAAGGATAAGATTATTGGGAAAGCCCAAAAGTATAAGTTTATAAATTAACAGGAGGTGATTTACAGAGTCAAAAGCCTTACTGAAATCAGTGTAAATAACATCAGTTTGCAATTTGTCTTCAAAGCCCTTAATAACAAATGATGTGAATTCTAGTAAGTTAGTAGAGGTAGATCTATGTTTCATTAACCCGTGCTGGCACGGTGAAATCATAGATTTACAAAGACGTTGAAGATGAGAGGTTATTAGTTTCTCAAAAATCTTAGGAACAGCAGACAACTTGGAGATACCCCTATAATTTTGAGCATTCGATTTGTTTCCTTTTTTGTGCAAAGGAATAATATAAGACTCTTTCCAAATTTTTTGGACGGACATACTAAAAACTTTATGCAAAGGTTTTACAAGATCCTGAGCACAGTACCTAAGCACACAGCTTGGTATTCCAACAGGTCCTGGAGAAAATGTGGGCTTAATAACCTGAATATCACAAAGTAAAGAGCTCTCTGTGATTTCCGGTATAAAAATGCAATTTGAGGCATTAAGCTGATTGGGATAAGGCGTGACGACTGGTTGAAAACAAGGGCTATAGGTCGTTTGAAAAAATTCAGCAAATAGATCGGCAATGGCCTGATCTGAATTGGCTTTCATTTTATCAAAGAACATGTTAGATGGAAGAGTCGATGTCTTGCGTTTCGCATTAACGAAATCAAAAAACCGTTTAGGATCCTGCTGAAACTGTAATCTACACCTAGTCAGGTAATTCCTGTAACATTGGTTATTGAGGACTGAAAAGTTGGAACGAGCAATCAAGTATGCAGAACAAGCTAACGGAGAGCTTGATTTTCTGAAACTCTTGTAGAGTTTCGATTTACGGTTTTTCAGAATAGTCAACTCTCTGGTAAACCACACAGGTTTGTTTGACCTGTTTGGCGTTCCATAAGGGACACACAAATCAAGTAAAGAATTTAAAGTATTATAAAAAATACTGATTGCCACGTCCAAATTGTCAGACCCGTAGAGGGTAGACCAGTCAGTCAGGGCCAGCAGCCGAGTAAGTTTTGCGAAATCAGTTTTCCGAAATTGACGTACTCGGCTTAAACGATTTCTACTGGGGCATAGCCCCCGGTAGGGTAAAGTGATCGACACCTCCAACGTTGGGTGGTATAAATCCTCTGGATAAGATATGGGTTGTGATCGGGTAATGGATGAGGAGGACGGATCCAAAACAAAAACCAGATCAAGCATTTTATTAAGAGAATTTGGGATATCATTTATTTGATTCAATGATATCCCAAGTAAATTAATCAAGAATTCATTCTGTGCCGAGGGGGTCAGTGCGCCAGAGTCGGAACAAGAAATCCAAGTAACTTCAGCCATATTGAAATCACCGAGAACTACAAGGATATCGCGGTCGAAAAGCATGCAAGAAACGGACAGTATAGCAGACAAATGAGCATCGTAGACAGAGTTATCAGAGGTAGGGGGTATATACGAGCAGGTTATAAAAATACCAACACCATTAAAAGACAACTTAATAGCAACAAATTCTATATCTATAGAACCACCTACTATTACTGTCTCCGAAGAATAATATTCATCAACAGCAATAAGCACACCTCCGCCACGTCGAAGCGTAAGGTCTTTTCTATAGATACAGTATCTGTTGGATACTACTTCAGAATTAAGAATGTCATGCCTTAACCAAGTTTCAGTTAAGGCAATGACATGAAAGGGAAATGCAAGGCTATTAAGATACAAACTACTGAGTTTGCTACAAATACCTCTTACGTTCTGATAGCCAAGTACCAAAGAAGCTGTTAGTTTTTTGAACTATCAGAAACGAGAAGAGTTTGAGGCAACGCTACTGGGGTGGGAGATACAATAGGAGACCGAGTTTCTGCAAGAGATTTAGGCAAAGCTACTGGGGTGGGAGATAAAATCGGAGGCCGATTTTTTTTCCTGGCAGTATATTCATTAACAACAATGTGCTCCGGCCAAAACTCTTTGCAACATATAGAGCTAAAGTCCTGACTCGAGACACTGATTTTAAACGACGAGATATTCCTAGTGTAATTAAATTTGAATTTCTCCACCGTGAAATTGGCTTTCGATTTGGCCTTAATATAGACCGTGACATCTTCTGACGTCAAATCAGGGGGAAGCCTTGAAACAAATACTTGTTTTTTAGGTGGAACGGCTACAAATTTTTTAATTATGTCTTCAACCGAAGATACATTTTTATCTAATGGAATATTTGGCTCTATGGGTATATTAGGTTTGTTTGGTTGAGCTACGTCAACTCTACTCACCACCAAAGAGACCGAAGGACTGGGATTAGATGAAACAACATCCATGTTTCATAGGGACTATAGCGTTTACATCCGTTATCTCGTTAATTATGGGGACTGGGGCAGAAGAATTGTTTCTTAGTCTATTTTTATTTTTGGTCTCAGCAATGTTTGGCTGAATTTCAGACATGACCGGTTCCGATGACGGCCCAACATTGGCTTTTTTGCGCTTAGGAGAATCAGTCAAGAGATTTTTCTCCTTAAAGTTTCTCTGCACAATTGAGAAATTATCGCACAATTTTTTTAATTGGCCGAAAACTCCCTCAAAGCCAAGCTGAGTCTCCATAAAGTTTGCCATGTCTTTTTTCCGCTCCAAACAAGACCAACATGGCCACTCTAAATTAGTAGTGCCCATCAAGTCGATGACTCGGCCGTTAAGACCAGCACATTTTTCATGAGCGACATTTGGGCACATCCAGCAGCTAATAAAAGCCATCTTTGTATTATTGCGAACTTGGCAGCCCTTGAAACAGCAGACAACCATTGTTGTATAAATTTCTTTTTATTTTGTTAAAAAAAAAAATAAACAAAATAAAAACAAATAAATAAACAAATAAAAATACAATAAATAGGAGAGACACAAATAATATTTTATTTTTTTTTTTTAAATTAATGATTGAACAAAAATACTGCTCAAAAAAGAAAGACCACCCTAGGGTTAATAGTAAGAATACGCTTGTAAATACTCACAAAATAAAACACAAACAAAAACGTACCGGCGCGAGCGCAGCAACCGTAAACAACAACAACGGAATAATTTATTTATGATGTAAAACTATGCATGTCGGCTGCAACTCTTCTGTCTGGTCATAAACTGCAAAGTGATTTAAACAACCTTTAAACTTGGTGCAGAAAATGAAAAGTTATGTCTTTTTACAGACGAATGCTTTTTTTTAATATATACATGCAATATGTACGTTCTGGATAACAAACCATTTGATCGGATTGATTTGGTTGAGGATTTGAGTATCCTAATGGACCCAAAGCTTAAATTTGACAAGCATATACCTTCAGTAACAAATCGGGCATCAGGTGCCTTGGGGTTCATAAAGCGCTGGTCGAAGGAATTCGATGACCCATACTTAACAAAAACTCTGTATATGTCTATTGTCCGACCGATTCTCGTCTTTCCCAATATAGTGCCACTCCTACTTGTTCACTAAAAAAAGCTTGCTTGTGTCATCTCTATACATGTTCGCTGTATGCTTGGGTCCGCGCGTTAACAAGCCGGTGCTTGGTTTCGTTGGATCACTTGAATGTACTGACTGGTTGTGCATCTAAATCCAATAAAAAACAAGTAAGAAGGCTCTAGTCGAAAATTCCCGACTAGACGATACCCTGATCCCTATATTTTACGCGTACAGTCAGTGCTTGCAAGTATTTGTGCGTGTGTGTACGACCATACTGCGTACTGCATACTCAACTTCAAGGTTCCATATCTCCGGTGTTTCTCAACCGATTTTAATAAAAATTTCACAGATTGTTATTATTTTGATTAATAATTAAAATGCCATTTAAAGTTTTTTCAAATTCAAGATTTTATTGTTATCGATCCCATGTGTATATCGGAAACGGGATGAGTTATCGAAAATCGAAAACAAATTTGTACTGCCTAGGGATTAGGCGAGCTTAAGTTCCAAATCTGGAGTCTCTAGCTCTTATAGTCTCTGAGATCGACGCGTTCATACATACAGACGGACAGACGGACATGGCTATATCGACTCGACTGTTGATGCTGATAAAGAATATATATACTTTATGGGGTCGAAGATGCTTCCTTCTGCCTGTTACATACTTTTGCACAACTTCATGATACCCTTTTTTCCCAATTTTAATGGGATCAGGGTATAAAAAAAAATATATATATATAAATAAAATTTAGTACCTAAATATAAATTTTTTCTTAAATTTAATTAATTTTCATTACTAATTTACTACATTGTCCATAAGTCGTTAAAAAAAAAAATTAAAAAATTTAAAACTGCAACTTTTCCAGTGTATTAAGCTTTACACTTTGGCAGCCGACCCTCAGTCAACACAACGCTCATTTTATGCTCATTTTAAAACAACAGCAGTTCCTTAACATTGTCCCTTTGGGATTATTCAAATCTCTTTCCGTTCAAAAGTTACGATTTAAGCAATGTTTAATGTAAAGCATATAATAATTATTAATTAGGTGTATAATCTATATAACTTTTCACACGCTTTTACACTTTAAGATAGTGGGGACATTTACAAAGTACTTCATTAACATTAAAACATTATGACATTTACTAATTTCAATTTGACGAAGCCACAATAAAAATAACATTTAAAATTGCCAAGAATATATTTACGCAACTGCAACTTAAAATCAGTTGGCGAATTTTTACCGCAGCCCGCAGGGTGTAAGGGTGTTTGTTTGATTGGTTGATTTGATTGAGTTCCTGGCTAGTGATTATATTTTTTTGCGATCTCATTGCATTGAGGCTTCTGCCCATGTCTAATTAGCGATTAAAGATCCGTGAGTTCACCGTTTCTCGAATTTAGAACGTCTAAACCAAGCTGTTGTGATTCAGAGTCAGACGGTGATTTTCATATTTCAACTTTAAAGAAAATACCCAGAGCTTCCTTCATATCTAGTAGCATGGATGTTGAGCAGGTTATATTCTTTTGTGCAGGCGGCTATTAGCAGCGCCTTGACCGAGCAATCTACTCTGAACCAACAAAGATTGACTGAGCAAGCTGCCCAAAACCAACAGGAGAAACAAGTATTGATCAACTCATCTTCACTTGCATCGCAACGGACGTGTTTTTTTGTGCTCTTCGCTTTTTTTTAATTTTGTGCGTTTAATTTCTGCTTTTTTTTGTTCCGCGACTCTGTGCAAATATTACTAACTTTATTTGCATTTATTTTGCAAGTGCCCAAGTACAACAACGAATAGCAGTCCAAGCTTACTGCTTAATTTGCTCAGTTTGCTTGTTGCCTGCTGATATTTTGTTTTTGTATTTTTACACTTGCGCTCTTTTAGTTTTATCTGTGCGCGCTCTCTGTGCATAAAACCAGATACAACGAATTAAGGAGAAATAGGTGCTAAAAAGCTTGAAAAATGTGAAAGTTAACAGAAATAAGAAACTCTGGTTTCCTCTCTTACTTTACATTCTCATTGTGTGTATTAACTGCACATGCTTTTGCTTTGTTTATTTTCTGCACATGATCTTTCTCACGTACTTTTGTGCACTGTCTGTTTGTGCTGTAGCCTTTCCCTTACTCTTGTACCTTAAGACTGTCTTAAAAAGAATTAGCAAACAAATTGAACATTTTCTCAAGTTTATCATATGAAATTGGTGAGCTGCTGGTTATTTTGCTTTCAAATAGAGTAAATTTGCTTGTTATAGACTGAAACCACCAAAAATGGGAAAAAGGGTATAATGGTTTTGTGCAAAAGTATGTAAGAGGCAGAAGGAAGCCAAGTATAGTATAGGGTTCTGGGTATCGTCTAGTCGGAATTTGTTCACTAGGGGGTGTATGTATGCTCATTGGTGTCGACAGTAAAACGTTTGCTGATGGCCTGCTGCATGTGGCCTTCAGCCGTCTTTTTGTGTATGCATGCCTCTGCATCTACCGGGACTAGGCAGAACGCAAATATAATAACAACAACAATACGTGACGGTTGTCGTTGCTGAAACGCACACGCTGCTCAATGTGTTTTGATACCCTTTCTAACCATATTCAATTAAAGTCAATGCAATTTTTAATATGTATTTATTTATTATAAGGACAATTATTGTTAGGTATATGAGTACAAATTGCGTTTATTTTATGGTTAGTGTTATTTTGGTATTTAGTCATTTTAAACCCTTTTTAATAAGTCATTAGTGATCTACCTAATTGCCAATATATACATAAGCATATATGGTGGAAGTCGTATTTAAGAATCTCACGTTTGGCCATTCAATTTTACGAAGTTCATCCAAAGCTATGCTGCCTTCCCATTTTAGGCATTAGCAAGCAGATAGAACAAAAAGTCGACCACCAAACAAAGCAAAGTTAAATAATGGCCGATCACTATCATTATCTAACGCATCGCACACTTCGCGAACGAGTTGATAAGGCAGAAGTGATACTTATTTCCCCACGAGCTAATAATTTTAAGAATGTTAAGTAAACAGAAGATGACGACTCTGGGATCATCTCTTTCATTAAGTCCTCTCTGGTTGGTTCTGGTCCCGGTTTAATTTTATTCCGTTGTGTTTGCTTTTCGGTTTGCTACGCTCGCGCCGTTACGTTTTTGTTTGTGTTATTGGCTTTGTGAGTACAACAAAACTTTTACTACTTTTAAATCTAGACTGACCCTAAACTTTTCAGTGCAGTATTAACTTGTTGGATAAATAAAAATTTCTAATCCTCTTATTTTAATATATATAAAAAAATAAATAAATCTAATAAAATGTCCGTCTGTTTCAAGGGCTGCCAAGTTCGAGCTAATACGAAGATGGCTTTTATATGCTGCTGGATGTGCCCAAATGTCGCACATGAAAAATGTGCTGGCCTTAACGGCCGAATCATTGATTTAATGGGCACTACAAATCTAGAGTGGCCATGTTGGTCTTGTTTGGAGAGGAAAAAATACATGGCAGGCTTTATAAAGGCTCAGCTTGGCTTTGATGGAGTTTTTGGCCAGTTAAAAAAACTATGTGAAAACTTCTCAACAGTGCAGAGAAACTTCAATGAGAAAAATCTCTTGACTGATTCTCCAAAGCGCAAAAAGGCCAATGTTGGGCAGTCATTGGGTCCTGTCATGTCTGACAATCCCCCAAACGCTCTAGAGCCCAAAATTAAAAAAAAATTAATAAAAATAACGTAAGAAATAAATCTCCTGCCCAGTCCCTAAAATAAACGAGATGTCAGATGGAAACAATATAATACCCATGAATGTTGTTTCATCTAATCCTGGTCCTTCGGTTTCTTTGGTGGAGAGTAGAGTTGACGCAGTTCAACAAAGCAAACCAATTATATCCAAAGAGCCAAATATTCCTATTGCTGAAAATATGTCTTTGGTTGAAGATATAATCAGAAATCTTGTTGCAGTTCCACCTAAAAAAAAAAAATATTTGTTTCAAGGCCTCCCCCTGATTTAACATCAGATGATGTCAAGGTCTACATTAAGGCCAAATCAAAAGCCGATTTCATGTAGGAAAAGTTTAAATTCAACTTCACTAGGAATTTTAAAATCAATGTTTCGAGTCAAGATTTCAGCTCTATTTGTAGCAAAGAATTTTGGCTGGAGCACATAATAGTAAACGAATATACTGCCAGAAAGAAAAATCGGCCTCCGATTGCATATCCCCCCAGTAGTTGTGCCTAAAACTCTTCCTGTTTCTGATATTTCAAAAAACTAACAACTTTCTTTCTGTTGGGCTATCAGAATTTAAGAGGTCTTTGTCGTAAACTTAGTAGTTTATATCTTAATAGCCTTGCTTTTCCTTTTCATGTCATTGCCTTAACTGAAACTTGGTTAAGGCATGACATTCTTAATTCTGAAGTAGTATCCAACAGATACTGTATCTATAGAAAAGACCGTACACTTCGACGTGGCGGAGGTGTGCTTATTGCTGTTGATGAAAATTATTTTTCGGAGACAGTAATAGTAGGTGGTTCTATAGATGTAGAATTTGTTGCTGTTAAGTTGTCTTTTAATGGTGTTGGTATTTTTATAACCTGCTCGTATATACCCCCTACCTCTGATAACTCTGTCTACGATGCTCATTTTTCTGCTATACTGTCCGTTTCTGGCATGCTTTCCGATCGCGATATCGTTGTAGTTCTCGGTGATTTCAATATTGCTGAAGTTACTTGGATTTCTTGTCCCGACTCTGGCGCACTGACCCCCTCGGCACAGAATGAATTCTTGATTAATTTACTTGGGATATCAGTGCATCAAATAAATGATATCCCAAATTCTCTTAATAAAATGCTTGATCTGGTTTTTGTTTTGGATCCAGCCTCCTCATCCATTACCCGACCACAACCCATATCTTATCCAGAGGATTTATACCACCCAACGTTGGAGGTGTCGATCACTTTACCCTACCAAGGGCTATGCCCCAGTAGAAATCGTTTAAGCCGAGTACGTCAATTTCGGAAAACCGATTTTGCAAAACTTACTCGGCTGCTGGCCCTGACTGACTGGTCTACCCTCTACGGGTCTGACAATTTGGACGTGGCAATCAGTATTTTTTATAATACTTTAAATTCTTTACTTGATTTGTGTGTCCCTTATGGAACGCCAAACAGGTCAAACAAACCTGTGTGGTTTACCAGAGAGTTGACTATTCTGAAAAACCGTAAATCGAAACTCTACAAGAGTTTCAGAAAATCAAGCTCTCAGTTGGCTTGTTCTGCATACTTGATTGCTCGTTCCAACTTTTCAGTCCTCAATAACAAATGTTACAGGAATTACCTGACTAGGTGTAGATTACAGTTTCAGCAGGATCCTAAACGGTTTTTTGATTTCGTTAATGCGAAACGCAAGACATCGACTCTTCCATCTAATATATTCTTTGATAAAATGAAAGCCAATTCAGATCAGGCCATTGCCGATCTATTTGCTGAATTTTTTCAAACGACCTATAGCCCTTGTTTTCAACCAGTCGTCACGCCTTATCCCTATCAGCTTAATGCCTTAAATTGCATTTTCATACCGGAAATCACATAGAGCTCTTTACTTTGTGATATTCAGGTTATTAAGCCCACATTTTCTCCAGGACCTGATGGAATACCAAGCTGTGTGCTTAGGTACTGTGCTCAGGATCTTGTAAAACCTTTGCATAAATTGTTTAGTTTGTCCGTGGAGCTTTGCTCTTTCCAGAAAATTTGGAAAGAGTCTTATATTATTCACTTTGCACAAAAAAGGAAACAAATCGAATGCTCAAAATTATAGGGGTATCTCCTAGTTGTCTGCTATTCCTAAGATTTTCGAGAAACTAATAACCTCTCATCTTCAACATCTTTGTAAATCTATGATTTCACCGTGCCAGCACGTGTTCATGAAACATAGATCTACCTCTACTAACTTACTAGAATTCACATCATTTTAAGGGCTTCCAAGACAAATTGCAAACTGATGTTATCTACACTGATTTCAGTAAGGCTTTTGACTCTGTTAATCACCTCCATTTAATTTATAAACTTAAACTTTTGGGCTTTCCCAATAATCTTATTCTTTGGTTTCAAGATTATTTTACTTTTAGAACTCAGAGAGTCTAAATTTCTAAAGCGGTCCAGAACACTTCTGGTGTTCTACAAGGAAGTCACCATGGACCGTTATTATTTACATTGTTCATAAACGACCTTCCGTTTGTTATAAATCATTCTCGGGTACTAATGTATGCTGATGATGTAAAATTATGCATGTCAGCTGCAAGTCTTCTGTCTGGTCATAGACTGCAAAGTGACTTAGACAATTCTTAAACTTGGTGCAAAGTAAATTTACTGCATCTCAATTGCAGTAAATGCAAAGTTATGTCTTTTTATAGGCGAACGCCTTTTTTTAATATCTGTATTCTGGATAACCTACCACTCGATCGGATTGACCCAAAGCTTTAATTTGACATGCATATTGCTTCAATTACAAATCGACCATCAAGTGCCTTGGGGTTCATTAAGCGCTGGTCGAAGGAATTCGTCGACCTCTACTTAACAAAAACTCTTTATGTGTCTCTTGTCCGACCTATTCTCGAATATGGATCTTGTATATGTTATCCCAAATACAGGACTTATCAGGATAGAATAGAATCGGTACAAAAACAATTTTTGCTCTTTGCCCTTCGGGGTCTTAACTGGGACAATAGTACTAATTTACCTGCTTACCACAGTAGACTTTTACTAATAAATCTTCCCTCTCTTGCTAATCGTAGAACTATGCTAGCAATTACCTTTGTTCACAAATTAATAAATGGTGAAATAGATTCCCCCATACTAATTAACCAAATTCACTTTGCTGTACCCATTAGAAGTAGTAGAAATCTTATACCAATAGCCCTGCATGCTTGCTTTTTTAACTATGCTATCTATAACCCTTTTCGGATCTTATGTTCATTATATAACGATCTTTCCCACCTTATAAATAGTACCACTTCTGCATGCTCTCTAAAAAAAATTATTTTACGTCATTTGTCTACATGTTCGCAATCTTCGTAACCGCACGTTACGCGGTGCGGCCCTCGGTCGGATGGGCAGGAGGTGGATCGCTTTGTGCTTGGGTCTGCGCGTTAACAAGCCGGTGCTTGGTATCGTTGGGCCACTTGGGTGTAAATGAAATCTCCGACCAGATGGCGGAAGCACGCCTTGTCGCCCCGGAGTTAAAAATATACACGGCTATAGAAATAATAGATAACGTCCGTTGTGACGAGCCTCTGGACGCGGTCAAATGCCTGTCTGAATTCTCGGGAGTACAGGAGTCGTATGTCTTTTGAAGGCAGGCGGCCTTGGCTCCTTACCACATTTTCAGACCTTACAACGGCAGCTCACGCCGTTACCAGGCTGCCATCATCATAAGAAGCAAGATTAGAGGTCCTGCTGATTCAGTACTAGCTTTATTTGGCACTGTGCTAAATTTTGACGCGATAATAAGTCGCCTTGACTTTACTTACAGTGACAAACGGCCGATACATGTCATTGAGCAAGAACGAGGCACACTGGGACAGAGTAGCCAGAAGTTACTCCAATACTATGACGAGGTTGAAAAGAAGATAACGCTATTGACCAATAAGGTCAATATGTCCTATGAGCCGTCATTGGCGAAGGGTTTGTGCGAAAATTCCGTGAAGACGCTTTACGGGTGTTCATATCAGGACTTAAGCGTAGCCTCACAGATGTCCTCTTTGCGGCAAAGCCCAGGGACTTGCATTCGGCTTTGGCGCTCGCACAAGAAATAGAGTCCAACCATGAGAGGTACATGTTCGCAGATAACTGCAAAAAGCCAAGAGGCTAGGGGGAAATGGTCGAATGGTCGTCCGATAGAGAAAACTTCTCAGTATTCGGACGAACGACCAGTTGGCTCAAAAAATCTTTATTTTAGCAAACAACATAAGTCGCAAGACCAGTCCAGCCAGCGCAGTAATAGGCAACAGGGGCACAACGGTGCACAAAAGCCTATGGAGGTGGATCCTTTCGTGTCAAGGTTCCATCAACCAAACCCGGCTTTAGATCGCGCGAACAAAAGAACAGCCACGTCTGACAGAACAAGCTATCGTAGGGACAGGGAAAAGTGTCATATGTCGATGCCGCCTCTAGCGCAGCGGCAGAAGTTGACGACGACGCCCCAAATAACTATGACCTAAAGGCCATCAATTTTTTAGGGGAAGATCCCTGCTACCCGTCATCAGGCGGAGAGTAGCGGGGCTTGACTTGAAGTTTCTCATCGATACGGGCGCATCGATAAATTTCATCCGACCATTTAAAAGACTGAACGGCGTCCGCCCAGTTGACTCCGTTTTCAATTCATTCAATTCACGGAGAAACTACAATTACCCATAAATGTTTAGTGTCCTTATTCATTCTTTCTTTTTTCCTCCTTTGGAACCAATCGACGTTCGATGGAATAATATGTCTCGACTTATTAAGGCAGGCAGGGGCGTCATTATGCTTAGCTTCTGGTCAACTTAAATGGGGCACAGAAGTTGAACAAATTTCCTTTCACACCTGTACTAATATCAATTTCAATGCACCCCCCTCATTAAGGAGTGCGTTCCTTATAATACAGTGCAGTAGAAAGACATTTGCAAACCCCAATGACCTCAAATCTGGCTATCACCAGATTATTGTCGCAGAGCGCGACCTCGAGAAAACTTCGTTTTCGGTAAACGGGGGGAAGTATGAATTTTGTAGACTCCCATTCGGTCTAAGAAATGCGGCAACCTTTTTTCAGAGGACCATCGACGACACACTGAGGGAAAAAATAGGCAAATTTTATTACGTCTTTCGCAAGATGAAGAGTCCCACGTCACTAAGGTTCAGGACCAAATCAATTGACCAACACTGTTAATAAAATTCTTAAAGCAGCCAAGAGCTCACCAATTGACTCCGGTCACCTGTATCAGTGTCTCGCTAGCAAGAAACAGAATACTTGTGATGGAGTTGCAAAATTTAATGCTTGCCGTATCGCTTGCAAAGATTGGCATTGTCAACCCAAACATTTTAGATCATTCAGACTTGAAATCAGTTTGGCTTGAAGAGCCCACCAATACCCCCATGGGGGATCTTATGTCCGTTTCATCCGTAAAAGTACTTCAGTCCGCTAACATTCTGCATTTTATCATTAAATTTTCAAAAATTAAGTTAGCTTGTAAAAAAATTACTATTTTCCCTGTTGTACAAGAAAACGTTATATTACGTATAAGAGACAATATAATAGCGAAGTGCGGGAAGGAAGCCCACACCGTCGAAGATTGCACCGCCTCACCAGCAGCCATTTTTTGCCGACTGTTAGCAAGAAGCTCATGCGCCAGCGAAATCCACTCGAAAGTGGTGGCGCACTGTGAGTCACAGCCAAGCAATTTGGAGCCCATCACGTACGATCACCCGGCAAAGGTGTGCTTGGACAATGGTTCCGAAGTCCAAATACGTTGTTTATTAACCGAGACAACATCTAGAACAGAGTGCCGGGAGTTGAAAAATCTCCTGTGTTAAACATCACTACCAGCAACGACATCCTGAGTCTCCCATACCTCCATCGATTGAACGGACGCAACTTGGAGACTATTCAGACATTCAAGGAGGAACTCGGCACCAACCGCGCGCTAACTGTAATCCTGACCATAGAATTGGTACTTATGGCACTTGCTGGTATCAGCATCGCGTTTTGGTGGTTCAACAAGACGAGAAAAAATGCAGGAGGGATAAAACACTACATCGTCAAATTTGAATCGGCCAGGGACGGCCTTAAGCTTGATGGGGGTAGTTAACTTATGTCTATTTCATGTTATGCACAAAATAAGTGTTATGGATGTTAGGCAGCTGGCAAACACATGTTATGCACAAAATAAGTGTTATGGATGTTAGGCAGCTGGCAAACACATGTTGACCAGCCGCTAGGATTAAACATGCAGAGCTCAGCAGCTCTTATTTCTTAAGGCAATAAATAATCATCGACGTTTGGTTGAAGTAGTGAACAGGACACCATGAGCCTTTGATCTTAACTCAACGAACATCGACGTTTGTTTCAAGTGATCAACATGTCACCATGATCACTTAAAAGGGTCACATAGCCGGTAATTACGACATATGCGTTGTTCCGCTGGGAAATGCTCAGCACTTCATACGAGGCTACCGTTTCTTCTCTTTAAGGCTTCCTAATAATCGTATTTGTATTTAGTTTTTAGTCTAAATCTTCGAATGAATAAAGGAAGACGCTTGTCGTATCTTGAATAAAATTCTTATTATCGCGTTTTAGTTAACTCAGTCGCCAGACCTACAGTCGGCTTAAATAACTCTATACCAGACATATCGTCGGTATATCAACACAAATAGCATTTCTAAATGCTTATAAAAATATAATAATCAATTATAAAAATCAATTCACTTCGTAATCAAACAGTGAAAAATTGAATAATTTACACATATAGTTAAACGTTAAACATTTTAAATTAAAAATATCAAACCAGTCGCTAACTACCATAGTGAACTAAGCTGTCTCCAAGGCATTGTTCTTTGCAACCATATATAGTTTAAATATTATGGATCTTAATAAAGTCAACGTTATAATATATCGCCTGGGACTTAAATATGCCCTGTACCACTCGCACTTTGTGATGCATCACACTCAAAAGATGGAGCTACTTTCATAGCATCAAACATCAGGGTGCAAGCTTTGTCTGCTTCATCCATATATGCTATCCTTTCCATTAGATTAATTACTAAATCTATTGGACCTGGTTTTTTTCGATGGACTAACACTAGTGGACAACCTATTTTTTGAAGGGTGCCGATATGCGCATGGACCCGCAGCGTCAAGGCAAATGGCTTCTGAGATACCCTCCTGCGTCCAACGGGCTTGTCATCCAGTCCTAAAATATGACATCTGGTTTGACTAAAAAAAATTTCCTACCCGACGCAAGCTTTTAAATTATGTGCACGTCTAGCTTGAGACTGTAAATTTCTGTAAAATAATTTTAAGCAAAATGATTTTTACAAATTCTATTGTTTGGTTTTAAATTCATTCCCA
Source organism: Scaptomyza cyrtandrae (assembly GCA_035044605.1). Classification (NCBI taxonomy): domain Eukaryota; kingdom Metazoa; phylum Arthropoda; class Insecta; order Diptera; family Drosophilidae; genus Scaptomyza; species Scaptomyza cyrtandrae. The sequence continues at coordinate 246,773 of JAWNNS010000439.1, forward strand.
CATATTAAATCAACAACTTTCTTTTTTATGGCACATGCACACATTTCACATTTCACAAGTTTTCTTGCATATAGAGCAGTATGGAGGTAGAAAGCGAGAGTAGGAGCGAACCAGGTTATTTTGTTAAGTGTACCTTTGATATATCTTTCACATTTTGACAGCTGAGTTCTCTTAATATGGTAGGATAGCTGGTCAGGTCCCTCTAAGATCAGCATCTTTTTAATAATGGACACGACTATATATTCAAAATTTGGTCTTAGTCTTAGTCAACAAATTTGATCGCAATATTGCTGTTGACGTCCCCTACAGTTGTGCATTAAACAATTTTTGAAGGCAGCGTTTGCCCCAGCTACTCCCTTACCACTCTTTCAAGCGAACTCTTTACCACCTGTATACCGCAGTCAATTGCGTCCGACCGCAACACTTTTCATTGTTTTTGTTTGTCTCAGTTCCAAATGCTTGTTAATAATTAAACAGCTTAGTTGCGGTCAGGCTGCAAATTTCTACCCACCGTAATCCTTTGTACATTGTCTCAGTTCCAAATGCTTGTTAATAATTAAACAGTTTAGTTGCGGTTAGACTGCAACTTTCTACCCAGCGTAATCCTTTGTATATTGGGGTTACTAATATTGCTGATTCCAGTTGTATTTTTAATGCATGTTGCAAGTGTGTCTGTGTATAAATTATTCGATTATATAAGATCTTTACTTATAAGGTGAATTAATTATTAAGTTATTAGCATTTAGAAATGCTATTGTGTTAATACACCGACGATACGTCTGGTATAGTGTTGTTTAAGCCGACGAAAGGTCTGGCTTGCACTGAGTTAACTAAACGAATCACTTTTTATATAATTAAATAGACGGAAAGTCTGAATAGAATACAACTATGACCATTAGGAAGCCTAAGCAAGAAGAAACGCTAAGCCTCGCATAAAGTGCTGAGCCTGGCATTTCCCATCTTAGCGGCCACAGACATATGTCGTGATTGCCGGCTATGTGACCCTTTGTGTGACCCATGTGTTTGCCAGCTGAATAACATCCAGCCAAACATACAATGTAATGACGTGGTATCATATTTTAATTATGCATAACATGAAATAGACATTAGTTAACTACCCCCCTTTAAGCTTAAGGCCGTCCTCGTCCGTTTCCAGATTACCTACATTTATGATGAGTCACGGGAGGCTAAGGGTGCCCTGGCTGCTTTTGCTGGTACGCTGTAACATATAATTCCTTTGAGTGATGAAAATAGTGGTTTTTTACAAGTGTACTTAAAATAATATTTTTGTTGGATATGTATTTTTTTCATATTGTTATTATTTTTTTTTTTTTATTAAATTAGGAAAAGAATTTTAGTGGACTGGCTTATCTTAACGGATGAAGCGGATATTAAAACAATGAGAAAGACAATAAGTTTCTTAAACGTAAATTTTATAATTTTGATTACTTAACAAGTAAAAAGGCTCTTGTCGAGAAATCCCGACTAGACGATACCCTGATCCCTATACTTTACGCGTACAGTCAGGGTTTGCAAGTATGTGTGTTTGTATGTACGCACACACTGCATACTGCATACACAACTTCAATGTCCCATATCTCCGGTGTTTCTTAACCGACTTTAATAAAAATTTCACAGTTTATCATTAATTTATTTTATATTTCAAACACCGTCTCAAAGGAAGAGTTATCGAAAATCGAAAACAAACTTGTACTGCCTAGGGATTAGGCGAGCTGAAAAAATCTGGAGTCTCTAGCTCTTATAGTCTCTGAGATCGACGTGCTCATACATACGGACAGACGGACATGGCTTTATCGACTCGGTTGTTGATGCTGTATGTGTGTCGGAGATGCTTCCTTCTGCCTGTTACATACTTTTGCACAAAACCATTATACCCTTTTTCCCCATTTTTAATGGGATCAGGGTATAAAAAGCATTGGTGGGTTCCTCAAGCTTTAATTCTTGCAAACGTTGCGCATAAATGGCTGCAGTTGACTCGTGAGTCTTGGCCGTTTTGATAGTCTGATCTCCCTTGTAAGCTAATTGATTGATTCGATCTAGGATTTTTCAAGTTTAAGCAGAATCATGGCTACTTCGCCTACTATGAGGACATAACAGCAATAGTTCTCAAGTTCTTGGACGTATTCCAAATAAAACTGTTTTGTTGACTATAAGCTAACGATATATAATATTCGCATCGGGGACCACGCAAAACCATTGCTTATATATAAAAATTGAGATAAAGCCCAAAGCAGTAATGCCAATAAAATAGTTATTCGTATTCCCTTGTTGTGCCGAGTAACTGATCGAACACACGCGCATGAACCCAGGCAGACGCATCGGAGCTGAATCAGAATTTAGTACAAGTTCAGGGACGCGTTCTTAAACCACAAAAAATATGATTTAAGACATCTATTGGAGAATCTTAATCGTGCTGCCAGGGGGACGGGCCTTCTAGTTCGATTGCCTGGCAAAGTTACGATTTATGATAATCGCACAAGCAGTTATATTCTGGCATTGTGCGATTGTTCCAGTCAATGATGTTGAAAGATACTCAGCCATAAAAAGGAGAAACTGCGTGCTAATAAAAAGGGGTTAAGCGTTGCCGCAAAAATTGCCATACAATTATTATAAAATAATCATTTATTTCTGGTTTTACGTTGGTGGTTTGACAAGTACCTGAGCTTGACTCCAGGTTGCGCTACTATTGCAACATAGCGCCACTATCGTATAGTTCAATAACCTAGACGGCCACAGTGAAAATTTTAGTCCAATCGGACTTTTAGTTTTGTTTTTACAACCTGTCAAAGCAGTCGTGTCCGCGCATTTTGGAAAAATGGAAAAAAAGCAATATCGGTCGGTAATTCGATTCTTGTTTTTGGAGAGGAAATCACGCAGCGAAATCAAAGAGCGCTTGGATACTGTGTACGGTGACTCTGCTCCTTCGATGGCGACCGTCGGATTTTGGTTTAATGAGTTTCAACGTGGTCGCACGTCCGTTTTTGATGAGCCACGACCAGGTGCCCCGAAAACAGCTATCACGGAGGATAAAGTGAAAAAATTACATGATCTCGTAATGTCAGACCGCCGGTTGAAGGTGCGTGAGTGTTTCATGTCCTACATGAAAAATTGGGCATGAGAAAGCTGTCGGCGCGATGGGTGCCGCGTTTGCTCACTCCAGAGAACAAGCGCAACCGCCTGACCACTTCGAAGCAGAGTTTGACGATGTTTAAGCGTAATCCAAAGGAGTTTCTGCGTCGATTCGTGACTGTTGACGAAACATGGATTCACTGGTACACACCAGAGACCAAAGAACATTCGAAACAGTGGACTTTACCTGGCGAATCTGCCCCGAAGAAGGCGAAGACTGTTCCATCGGCCGGTAAGGTGGTGGCCACGGTTTTCTGGGATTCACGAGGTATCATCTACATAGACTACCTAGAGAAGGGAAGAACGATTACAGGGCTCTACTATGCCGAATTATTAGGTAGATTCGACGCCGAATTGAAAAAAAAACGGCCCCATTTGGTGAAGAAGAAAGTGCTCTACCACCATGATAACGCACCCGCTCACACCTCCGGCGTCGCCCAGGCAAAATTGTTTGAATTACGCTACGAACTGCTGCCCCATCCACCTTATTCTCCAGATTTGGCCCCTTGCGACTTTTTTTTGTTTCCAAACTTGAAAAAGTCAATCGCTGGGCAGAAATTTCGGTCGAACGAGGAGGTTATTGCCACTACGGAGACCTATTTTGCAGAGCTTCAGAAATCGTATTTTTTAGAGGGGATAAAAAAATTGGAGAATCGCTGAATTAAATGTATCGAGCTAAAAGGAGATTACGTTGAAAATAAATTATAGCTTTTCGTTTTATTTATAAATTTTTTTATAAATTTTCGTTTTTCTTTTGTAGCTCGGGTACTTGTCAGACCACCCACGTATATTTCCTTTTGTATAAAATTAAATAATTGACAACAAAGGCTCTCCGATGAGATGTGTAGAGGCTTGCGCTGGAGAACTCACACCAAAAGCAAAGACATGGACCCTATTAGGACTTCCTCTTCCACCTCAAAGACCCAACCTTGCCGAGAAGAGTTTTCTCTGGCCCTAAGCGTTATTTGGACGTTTTTTATCCCACCCAGTATTTCTGCTTGCGATCGGATGAAGTCTTTTGATACACCCGTATCAACGTGGATTCTCATGTCGTGTCCTGCTACTTTATTATTTCTTTTTTTTGACCGAAGAGCTCCTTTGGCTTCGTTGGTTCACTAGTTTTTGGTTTTAGGTTTTCAAGTTATGTATTAATATAACCCATCTCAGTTGTTTAAGCGTACAATCTTCAATGTTTACTGTCTATTGTCGTTTATCACACTGTTTTTATTAGTGCTTCTCGTCAAGCCGCGTGTGTACCGATTTTTTACAGTTGGGGGTTTTTAACTGTTATTAATGCTTCGACTTGAAACCGCGTGGGTATTGACTTTAGTTTGTCAAAATACCACTAGGCGCCAAATATTCTATTATTTAAGCTATTCACTTGATTATTATTGGACGTAGATGTACTAACGGACAGTACATTCAAGTGGCCCAACGATACCGGCTTGTTAACGCGCGGACTCAAGCATAAAGCGACCCAACTCCCGCCCATCCGACCGAGGAGCGCACCGCGTAACGTGCGGTTTTTTTAGTAAGCATGCAGAAGTGGTACTAGGTATTAGGTGGGAAAGATCATTATATACTGAACATAAGATCCGAAAAGGGTTATGGATAGCATAGTTAGAAAAGCAAGCATGCAGGGCTATTGGTAAAAAATGTCTACTACTTCTAATAGGTACAGCAAAGTTAATTTGGTTAATTAGTATGGGGGAATCTATTTCACCATTTATTACTTTGTGAAAAAAAGGTTATTGCTAGCATAGTTCTACGATGATTAAGAGAGGGAAGATTTATTAGTAAAAGTCTACTGTGGTAAGCAGGTAAATTAGTACTATTGTCCCAGTTAAGACCCCGAAGGGCAAAGAGCAGAAATTGTTTTTGTACCGATTCTATTCTATCCTGATGAGTCCTGTATTTGGGATACCATATACAAGATCCATATTCAAGAATAGGTCGGACAAGAGACACATAAAGAGTTTTTGTTAAGTAGGGGTCGTCGAATTCCTTCGACCAGCGTTTAATGAACCCCAAGACACTTGATGCTCGATTTGAGATTAAGGCAATATGCTTGTCAAACTTAAGCTTTGGGTCCATTAAGATACCCAAATCCTCAACCAAATCAATCCGATCCAATGGTAGGTTATCCAGAAGATAGATATTAAAACAAGTAAAAAGGCTCTAGTCGAGAAATCCCGACTAGACGATACCCTGATCCCTATACTTTACGCGTACAGTCAGTGTTTGCAAGTATGTGTGTTTGTATGTACGCACATACTGCATACTGCATACACAACTTCACTGTCCCATGTCTCCGGTGTTTCTTAACCGATTTTAATAAAAATTTCACAGATTGTCATTATTTTGTTCATTATTTCAAATATCATCTCAAAGTTTTCAAAGTTCAAGATTTTGTTGTTATCGATCACATGTGTATATCGAAAACGGGATGAGTTATCGAAAATCGAAAACAAACTTGTACTGCCCAGAGATTAGGCGAGCTTAAGTTCCAAATCTGGAGTTTCTAGCTCTTATAGTCTCTGAGATCGGTTGGCTCATACATACGGACAGACGGACAGACGGACGGACAGACGGACATGGCTATATCGACTCGGCTGTTGATGCTGATCAAGAATATATATGGGGTCGGAGATGCTTCCATCTGCCCGTTACATACTTTTGCACAAAACCATTATAACCTTTTTTCCCATTTTTAATGGGATCAGGGTATAAAAAGGCATTCGCCTATAAAAAGACATAACTTTGCATTTACTGCAATTGAGATGCAGTAAATTTACTCTGCACCAAGTTTGAAAATTGTCTAAGTCACTTTGCAGTCTATGACCAGACAGAAGACTTGCAGCTGACATGCATAATTTTACATCATCAGCATACATTAGTACCCGAGAATGATTAATAACAGACGGAAGGTCGTTTATGAACAGTGTAAATAATAACGGTCCAAGGTGACTTCCTTGTGGAACACCAGAAGTGACCTGCACCGCTTTAGATACTGAGCCATTAAAATAGACTCTCTGAGTTCTAGAAGTTAAATAATCTTGAATCCAAAGGATAAGATTATTGGGAAAGCCCCAAAGTTTAAGTTTATAAAGGAAGTGATTTTCAGAGTCAAAAGCCTTACTGAAATCAGTGTAAATAACATCAGTTTGCAATTTGTCTTCAAAGCCCTTAATAACAAATGATGTGAATTCTAGTAGAACGGTGAAATCATAGATTTACAAAGATGTTGAAGATGAGAGGTTATTAGTTTCTCAAAAATCTTAGGAATAGCAGACAACTTGGAGATACCCCTATAATTTTGAGCATTAGATTTGTTTCCTTTTTTGTGCAAAGGAATAATATAAGACTCTTTCCAAATTTTTTGGAAAGAGCATTGCTTCACGGACAAACTAAACAATTTATGCAAAGGTTTCAAAAGATCCTGAGCACAGAACCTAAGCACACAGCTTGGTATTCCATCAGGTCCTGAAGAAAATGTGGGCTTAATAACCTGAATATCACAAAGTAGTGAGCTCTCTGTGATTTCCGGTATGAAAATGCAATTTAAGGCATTAAGCTGATAGGGGTAAGGCATGACGACTGGTTGAAAACAAGGGCTATAGGTCGTTTGAAAAAATTCAGCAAATAGATCGGCAATGGCCTGATCTGAATTGGCTTTCATTTTATCAAAGAATATGTTAGATGGAAGAGTCGATGTCTTGCGTTTCGCATTAACGAAATCAAAAAACCGTTTAGGATCCTGCTGAAACTGTAATCTACACCTAGTCAGGTAATTCCTGTAACATTTGTTATTGAGGACTGAAAAGTTGGAACGAGCAATCAAGTATGCAGAACAAGCTAACGGAGAGCTTGATTTTCTGAAACTCTTGTAGAGTTTCGATTTACGATTTTTTAGAATTGTCAACTCTCTGGTAAACCACACAGGTTTGTTTGACCTGTTTGGCGTTCCATAAGGGACACACAAATCAAATAAAGAATTTAAAGTATTATAAAAAATACTGATTGCCACGTCCAAATTGTCAGACCCGTAGAGGGTAGACCAGTCAGTCAGGGCCAACAGCCGAGTAAGTTTTGCGAAATCGGTTTTCCGAAATTGACGTACTCGGCTTAAACGATTTCTACTGGGGCATAGCCCTCGGTAGGGTAAAGTGATCGACACCTCCAACGTTGGGTGGTATAAATCCTCTGGATAAGATATGGGCTGTGATCGGGTAATGGATGAGGAGGATGGATCCAAAACAAAAACCAGATCAAGCATTTTATTAAGAGAATTTGGGATATCATTTATTTGATGCATTGATATCCCAAGTAAATTAATCAAGAATTCATTCTGTGCCTAGGGGGTCAGTGCGCCAGAGTCGGGACAAGAAATCCAAGTAACTTCAGCAATATTGAAATCACCGAGAACTACAAGGATATCGCGATCGAAAAGCATTCAAGAAACGGACATTATAGCAGACAAATGAGCATCGTAGACAGAGTTATCAGAGGTAGGGGGTATATACGAGCAGGTTATAAAAATACCAACACCATTAAAAGACAACTTAACAGCAACAAATTCTACATCTATAGAACCACCTACTATTACTGTCTCCGAAAAATAATTTTCATCAACAGCAAAAAGCACACCTCCGCCACGTCGAAGTGTACGGTCTTTTCTATAAATACAGTATCTGTTGCATAGTACTTCAGAATTAAGAATGTCATGCCTTAACCAAGTTTCAGTTAAGGCAATGACATGAAAGGGAAATGCAAGATACAAACTACTGAGTTTGCTACAAATACCTCTTACGTTCTGATAGCCAAGTACTAAATAAGCTGTTAGTTTTTTGAACTATCAGAATCGAGAAGAGTTTGAGGCAACGCTACTGACCGAATTTCGGCAAGAGATTTAGGCAAAGCTACTGGGGTGGGAGATAAAATCGGAGGCCGATTTTTTTTCCTGGCAGTATATTCATTAACAACAATGTGCTCCGGCCAAAACTCTTTGCAACATATAGAGCTAAAGTCCTGACTCGAGACACTGATTTTAAACGACGAGATATTCCTAGTATAACTAAATTTGAATTTCTCCACCGTGAAATTGGCTTTAGATTTGGCCTTAATATAGACCGTGACATCTTCTGATGTCAAATCAGGGGGAAGCCTTGAAACAAATACTTGTTTTTTAGGTGGAACGGCAACAAATTTTTTAATTATGTCTTCAACCGAAGATACATTTTTATCTAATGGAATATTTGGCTCTTTTGGTATATTAGGTTTGTTTGGTTGAGCTACGTCAACTCTACTCACCACCAAAGAGACCGAAGGACTGGGATTAGATGAAACAACATCCATAGGGACTAGAGCGTTTACATCCGTTATCTCGTTAATTATGGGGACTGGGGCAGAAGAATTGTTTCTTAGTCTATTTTTATTTTTGGTCTAAGGATTGTTTGGCTAAATTTCAGACATGACCGGTCCCGATGACGGCCCAACATTGCGCTTAGGAGAATCACTCAAGAGATTTTTCTCCTTAAAGTTTCTCTGCACAATTAAGAAATCACCGCACAATTTTTTTAATTGGCTGAAAACTCCCTCAAAGCCAAGCTGAGTCTCCATAAAGTTTGCCATGTCTTTTTTCCGCTCCAAACAAGACCAACATGGCCACTCTAAATTAGTGGTGCCCATCAAGTCGATGACTCGGCCGTTAAGACCAGCACATTTTTCATGTGCGACATTTGGGCACATCCAGCAGCTAATAAAAGCCATCTTTGTATTAGTGCGAACTTGGCAGCCCTTGTAACAGCAGACAACCATTGTTATATAAATTTTTTTTATTTTGTTAGAAAAAATAAAAATAAATAAATAAACTAATAAAAATACAATAAATAAGAGAGAGACACAAATAAAATTTTTTTTTTAAATAATGATTGAAAAAAAATACTGCTCAAAAAAGAAAGACCACCCTAGGGTTAATAGTAAGAATACGCTTGTAAATACTCACAAACCAAAACACAAACAAAAACGTACCGGCGCGAGCGCAGCAACCGTAAGCAACAACAACGGAATAATTTAAACCGGGACCAGCACCAACACAAAAGAGCGCGTGAGAGCCAAAAACGGTTTTATGCACAGAGAGCGAGCACAGAAGAACTAAAAGAGTGCAAGTATGAAAATACAAAAACAAAATACTAGCAGGGCAAGGCAAACTAGGCAACTTAAGCAATGAGCTTTGACTGCTAAAAATTATTTAAATAAATGTTCAAAACTTGGGTTTACAAAACCGATGAAACCCAAAGTCACAAAACTATTTATTTGCACAGAGTCGAAATTAAAAACAAACGTAAAACGCACAAAATCAAAAAAACGAAGAGCACAAAAAAAACACATCCGTTGCTAAGCAAAGAGAGCGAGCGATGTATACCTATAAGTTGAATTAATTATTAAGTTATTAGCATTTAGAAATGCTATTGTGTTAATATACCGACGATACGTCTGGTATAGTGTTGTTTAAGCCGACGATATGTCTAGCTTGCTCTGAGTTAACTAAAACGAATCACTTTTTATATAACTAATTAGACGGAACATCTGACTTAATGTGTTCTTTTAGTTAACATGGGTGAGGTAACTAAAAGGCTAAGACAGAAGAAACGCTAAGCCTCACATGGCATTTCCCATCTTAGCGGCCACACACATATGTCGTGATTGCCGGCTATGTGACCTTTTCAAGTGCTCATGGTAAGATGTTGATTACTTAAACCAAACGTCGGTGTTCGTTGAGTTAAGATCAAAGATTGCCTTAAGAAAAAAGAGCTGCTGAGCTCTGCATGTTTACTCCTAGCGGCTGGACAACATGTGTTTGCCAGCTGCATAAAATCCAGCCAAACATACAATGTAATGACGTGGTGTCATATTTTAATTTATGTATTACATGAAACAGACATAAGTTATTATATATGTTTGGACAAATCTGTTTACATTGAATACTCACCGGACGCAGCTCACTCACATCCCAACCAAGATATTCAGCAACGGCCATCATCTGATTAACAATGGCATCCATTTCGCCAGTGTCCAGGACTCCATTACTGTCCGTATCGTACAGCCGGAACATGACTGAGAAAGAGAAGAAATTATTAAGTCAAGTAAGGTTTAATGAACAAGAAAGAGATCAAATTAATCAAATTATTTTATTGGAACAGGTCAATACAGCAACCCGGTCCATCTGTTGTTTAGTTTCACTTACATTCGAGTTTATCCTCTGGCCGGCCAGCCTCAATCAGTGATAAATAGCAAACGACATCCTTTAGCGGAACCTTAAGTGTCAAAGGATCGAAATTGGAGAGTTTGCGTGTCAGCAGCTTAGTGTCAGCTGCAAATAAAAAAAATTGATGTGTAATTATTGGTTGCTAAAAGCTACAAATTTCATCTTAATATTTCAGCTAGGACCTTTTCCGGCCAATTGCAGCAATTTTGGCCTATTTACTACTTAATGAGTAAAATAGAAGGTAATATCTATAAAACACAGGTTTTTTTAAACGGTGATTTAGTAAACATAGCGATTTTTACAAAGAATGTTTTAGCGGTGCTATTATTTCTGTCGAATGTTTGTGCACTTTATTCTAAAACATTTTGCAGCTATAATAGTTTCAATAAAAACTTATACTGAAATAAGCATTATAAAAACATACCCACTAGAAAAAGGTTAGTGGAGTGCAAAAGTGAGTTCATATTACAATAAACTTACAAAACTTACTTTAACATATTTATGAATATTTAACAAAAACACAAGACCACCCAGTTCTTGAACTGGCAAAGGAAAACTAAGGTACATTGGGCGTTGAAGTCAAGTTCGTTTGTTAATATTGATTATATATTACGCTTCGTGCGCTAAATTTATTGTTTTATTTTTTGCAATTAATTTCTGTGACTTTGAGTCTTATTTGTTTGTTTAACAACAATCGTTTTATACTTTCTTGATCCAATATGTGAAGTATTTATTTTTATCTCTTGAATGATACTCCAATGCGAAAAAAGGCCTATGTTGGCCGGTCGTCTGGTCCTGTCATGTCTGAAAATCCCCAAAACACTCTAAGCCTTAAAAATATGTTAAATTTCAACATTTCAGTCATAATTACTAACACACACGAGACACGAGATGAAAATAAAATAATACCCTAGGATGTTGTGTCATCTAATCTTGATCCTTCGGTTCATTTGGTGGTAAGTAGTTTTGACATAAATCAACGTTATATTTCTAACATACCTAGGGTAACAAACGTTTAATTATCAGAAATTCGTTGACAATATTGTAAAGAGATTTTCTGCAGTTCCAACTAAAAAACAAAAATATGATTTAAGGTTTCCCCCGGTATTAACATCAGACGATGTTAGGTCTACATTAATACCAAATCTAAAGATAACTTTACGATGTAGAAACTTAAGCTTATGTTCAAAATATCTCGTAATTTTAAATCAGTGTTTCGAACCAAGATTTTAGCACTATATGTTGTAAAAAATGTTGGCAGTAATACAGAAAAGTAAAAGAATAGAATGCTAGAAAGAAACCAAGTAAGAACGCTATGATCGAAAAATCTCGACTAGAAGATATCCTGAACCCTACACATTACTCGTTCGCTTCGCTCACTCGTCAAACCCAAAAAATGCAACACAACATGACATAGCACAACAATCACAAAAAGGACAAAATTTTTTTTTAAAAATAGATATTAAAAATGTACAAATTAAAAGTTACAGTGGGGGCAATTCCATTAATCGAGAAGAGAGTTTATCCGTCTTCACGTCTCGACTTTTGCTTCAATATACAATATACAACATAATTAATGCTCACTATCAGTTTTAAACTTATTGGTCTTCTTCGGCGAGCTGCGCGATTTTTGCGATTGGTTAGCGTGAGAGTGCGATGGACTCGAGTCCGCAGAACGTCGGGCCGCATTAAAGCTCTGAAACATGCTAGGGCTGTTGATTAACTGGCTAGACGTAATTATAACCATCGGATGTACACTGGCTGCAATTTATTTAAAACAATGAAATAAGAACACGTTAGCTTTACGCTTTAGTCGGGGAAACTCGACAGTGATACCTTTTAAAACTTATAAACAGTGTTTCTCAATCGATTTCAAAAAAGTTTCACAGATTGTAATTATTTCAAGATTATTTTGTTATCGATCCCATGTGTATATGGGAACGGGGAAATTTATCGAAAATTTGAAGTAAACTTGTACTGCCTAGGGATTAGGCGAGCTTATGTTGCAAATCTAGAGTCTAGCCTAAATGGTTTCTAAGATCGACGCGTTCATACCTACAGAAGGACGAACGGACATAGCTACATCGACTCGGCTGTTGATGCTGATCAAGAAAAGTATACTTTATGGGATCGGTGATGCTTAAGTAAATTATTTTATTTTATTATTATCGTTTCCTATTCTGTAGATATTTTTTTTTTTTTTGCTCTTCATATTGGGATAATGCCAACTTACACAACATCATGGGGTAATGGCAAACTTCCACAACAATATTTTGGGGTAACGGCAACTTACACAACAATATTTTGGGGTAATGGCAACTTACACAACAATATTTTGGGGTCAAGTCAAGTTTGACAAAAAAAATTTGGGGTAATGATTCAAAAAGTTCCCCGACCGCTGGTTAATAAGATAATTGATTGAATTACTTTTAAGAATTAAAAATAACAACTAGTCTGTCCTTTTAGCTCTAAAGTAAAGAAAATCAAAAATGTTCACAGTGTAAACACTTTGTTGGTAAACTGTATGTATATGCCTATATTTTGATAATCTAAGACAGCGGTCGGAAAAAAAGTTAATATTCATAATATATATACTTTTTACTTACAAAAGTTTCAGTGTTACCCCCAGAAATGTCATTTTTACCCCATTTGGGGTAATTTACCCCGGTTCCCCGACCGCTGATTTGAAAGATGTTTTTAAAATCTCTTAAACATTAAAGGTCAAATGTTTTTGTTTTTCGTTTTATTTTCGAGATAGAGGGGGCGCATAATCGCTCTGCGATGTCGATGTTGATGTTGATAAAAACAATGTAGAATACATTGTCGATGGTGGATTTTTCTGCGACGCTCTGCTCAAAGAGTAAACTAAATTTCCAATTTCCAATCCACAATTTAAGAGCTTAAGTTACCTAAACTAAAATATAAATTTTCAGCAAACTCAGTTTAAGGTGGACACAGAAACGTACACTACCCTTTACATACAGAGTGAAAAGCATCTGACCTTTTACTGGAATCAGAGGTTGCGTCTGCAACGTTCTAACTTTTGTCAGTTCTCATGCAATCTGAATTTGCACAAAACCATTAAACTTTTTTTTCCCATTTTTAATGGGATCAGGCTATAAAAAGCAGAAACGTATATAAACTAAACCGGCGTGTGTTGTTTTATATTCCGATTCATACACAATTCCAACAAAATAAATGTATTTTGGTTAGATTCTAGAACAATGCTCGCTTGGAATTGATCTGACCAAAGACAGTATAAACAGTTTTTGGCATATAGAGTATCAGAAATTGTGGAAACCACAAAGAAAAGTGACAAAGCCACGCGATCTACAAACTGCTTTGACAATAATCCGCGAACAGTCTAGACTATGAGAAAAAGAGGAATGCGAATGGCCGAAAATTGATAAATAACAAGTTAGAAGGCTCTAGTCCAAAAATTCCTAATAGACGATACCCTGTACCCTATAGTTTACGCGAACAGTTAGAGCTGCATACTTGACTTAACTTCAATGTTCCATATCTCCGGTGTTTCTTAAATTCAAGGTTTTGTTTTATATTTTTATATTATATTATTAAACGTAGATGTACTAACGGACAGTACATTCAAGAGGCCCAACGATAACAAGCACCGGCTTGTTAACGCGCGGACCCAATCACAAAGCGACCCACCTCCTACGCATCCAACCGAAGGGCGCACAGCGTAGAGTTATGTTACGATGACCGCGAATCGTTGTACTGCCTAGGGATTAGGCGAGCTTATGTTTCGAATCTGGAATCTCTAGCTCGTATAGTCTCTGGGATAGACGCGTTCATACATACAGACGGACGGACAGACAGACATGACAATATCGCCTCGGCTATATATCGCCTCGGCTGTTGATTAAAAATATATAGAGTATTAACTAACTAACTTAAACGAAAGACTTGAGATTGTTCTTAAAATGACTCAAGCACCACCCATAGATATTGGACTTTTGCAAATAATCTCCGCCAGAAGCGCATAATGAGTTGAATGCTCAGATTTATATGATACATTCGACAGAGAAATAAGAAGAAAGTGTAGGAAGAAAAGTCACTTAAGGAGTTGGGCGAAGCTGAGAAATCATGCAAGTTGGCACAGCTTAAAATATACTCAGAAGAAATCGACATACTCTAAGAATTAGATACCCAAATGCAGTCGACGGTTTATTGATTGTACCAAAGAGACATCTACTGATCACAAAATATATCATCAAAACGAAGTGCTGTTGAAATACGTCGTAAGTACTGGGTAATTAATATACGCACAGCTACTGCAAAAAAAAAACAGTCTTAAAGTTAGTAGTATTTATGGGGCAATTGCAATCATTATATTATTGCTTAATATTTTTATTTAGAACGGCCTGAGCGTTTAACAGTGAAGGGAATGTTGCTGGATAAAATTTCAAATTTAATTTTAAGGATAAAAATGCAGTAAATGGAATTTTTTATTTCGGTTCCTTATTTCTATGTATCCAATAACGTATTATCAATGGTATCAATTTAATACAGGTTCACCAGCTGACGATCCAGTCAGGAATAGTTCTTGTACACAAATTCCTGTGCCGAGAGTCGAAAAAATAGCAAAAAAAAAAAATATAGCTGATAGAAATATGAAAGCACGAAACAAAATGGATAAAATTTTTAATCAAGAAAAAAATATCTCTTATTGTTGACTCTCGACCGTGACTGTGCAACTTGACAAACAAAAAATATATCGATTCCATGTTTGTAATAGGGACATTGGAAAGTATTGGCGGTCATTTAAATAAAGGCGGAAGTTAAAATATTTATTTATTATTCAATATTTTTTTATTAATTAATATGTTTAAAATCGAACAATGTATGTGATCTAATAGCGCTTGAACATCACAGATTAATAAATTATGGCTACAGTAAACATTTTTGTATCGACTTGGTGACCCTAGCCTTTAACCTCAGCTTATCTGTCCTCGTTAGGTCCTAAAATACTTATTACATGCGCCATAATTGAGTAGCGCTGGGCTCTGATCTCTGCTCATTTTTCCTCGATAAGTTTTAAAGTTAAATACTAAATACACTCGTACGCTATGAAAATAAACTCATTTTCGTCAGACGTGAGCAGAACTAAAATTTAATAAACACTCCTTCGCGACGCGGACTAACGCATTAAAACTATTTTTTTTGCATTAAAATATTTAGCCCAAAAAATTATATTTCAGAAAATTTTGATATTTATTCTATAATGCCATTCAAAATCCAGACTTTAAAAAAAGCGATGCTGGAAATTTTATTCTCTAATCGAAAAAGTGGCGCTAGACTGAAGGAATATTTATTATATATATTGACAGTTATTGATAGCGTATACGAAAACTGTCACACTAAGGGGAACACCTGTTTAAAGTGTTAAAAAAAAGTTGATTGTGCAATTAAGAGTTTTGCATATTTATTTGGAAAGTAGCGCCATGACAATTTTATGCCCACATAAAACAATTAATGCAATCAAAGCTCGCCGGAGGAGTTAGTGGGTGAATGCAAATCTAATGGCCAAAGCGCACATAGGAATTTTTTCCAAAGATGTAAGTAGTTACATACAGTCTGACACGAAACTCATTACAAAAAGTGAAAAATTTAGATTTTTTCATTTTAGAAATATATAGGACATACTGGGTGGTGTTTTTATTTTTATTTTTTTTTTTAATTTTTATAAGTTTTTCAATCAATTATCTCTTAGACCTGTTTAACAAAACACAAAAAACATTAACATTAACAAAGAACAATTACAAATACTAACAAAGGCACTAAATTAAACTGACACGAAAGTGTTTACACTTTTCCGTTTTTAGTTTATTTTCGTTGTGATATTCGTATTTACAGTTGCTCTTACTCAAAATAAAAAAAACAGCTCTTGGTAACGCAATTTTCTAAGAAATTTCATAATTGGAATATAGAATTTATGTATAATCGGGAGAGTTTTTGCGGGTCTTAGCGTGTATATCGAAAACGGGAAGAGTAATCGAAAACAAACTTGTACTGCCTAAGGATTATATATAATTGGACGTAGATGTACTAACGGACAGTCCATTCAAGTGGCCCAACGATACCGCATAAGGCGACCCACCTCCCGCCCATCTGACCGAGGGGCGCACCGCGTAACGTGCGGTTACGAAGATCGCGAACATGTAGACAAATGACGTAAGACAATTTTTTTTAGAGTGCATGCAGAAGTGGTACTAGTTATAAGGTGGGAAAGATCGTTATATACTGAACATAAGATCCGAAAATGGTTATGGATCGCATAGTTAGAAAAGCAAGCATGCAGGGCTATTGGTAAAAAATGTCTACTACTTCTAATAGGTACAGCAAAGTTAATTTGGTTTATTAGTATGGGGGAATCTATTTCACCATTTATTACTTTGTGAAAAAAGGTTATTGCTAGCATAGTTCTACGATGATTAAGAGAGGGAAGATTTATTAGTAAAAGTCTACTGTGGTAAGCAGGTAAGTTAGTACTATTGTCCCAGTTAAGATCCCGAAGGGCAAAGAGCAAAAATTGTTTTTGTACCGATTCTATTCTATCCTGATGAGTCCTGTATTTGGGATACCATATACAAGATCCATATTCAAGAATAGGTCGGACAAGAGACACATAAAGAGTTTTTGTTAAGTAGGGGTCGTCGAATTCCTTCGACCAGCGCTTAATGAACCCCAAGACACTTGATGCTCGATTTGAGATTAAAGCAACATACAAACGGAAGGTCGTTTATGAACAGTGTAAATAAAAACGGTCCAAGGTGACTTCCTTGTGGAACACCAGAAGTGATCTGCACCGCTTTAGATACTGAGCCATTGAAATAGACTCTCTGAGTTCTAAAAGTTAAATAATCTTGAATCCAAAGGATAAGATTATTGGGAAAGCCCAAAAGTTTAAGTTTATAAATTAACAGGAGGTGATTAAAAGCCTTACTGAAATCAGTGTAAATAACATCAGTTTGCAATTTGTCTTCAAAGCCCTTAATAACAAATGATGTGAATTCTAGTAAGTTAGTAGAGGTAGATCTATGTTTCATGAACCCGTGCTGGCACGGTGAAATCATAGATTTACAAAGACGTTGAAGATGAGAGGTTATTAGTTTCTCAAAAATCTTAGGAATAGCAGACAACTTGGAGATACCCCTATAATTTTGAGCATTAGATTTGTTTCCTTTTTTGTGCAAAGTGAATAATATAAGACTCTTTCCAAATTTTTGGGAAAGAGCATAGCTCCACGGACAAACTAAACAATTTATGCAAAGGTTTTACAAGATCCTGAGCACAGTACCTAAGCACACAGCTTGGTATTCCATCAGGTCCTGGAGAAAATGTGGGCTTAATAACCTGAATATCACAAAGTAAAGAGCTCTATGTGATTTCCGGTATGAAAATGCAATTTAAGGCATTAAGCTGATAGGGGTAAGGCATGACGACTGGTTGAAAACAAGGGCTATAGGTCGTTTGAAAAAATTCAGCAAATAGATCGGCAGTGGCCTGATCTGAATTGGCTTTCATTTTATCAAAGAATATGTTAGATGGAAGAGTCGATGTCTTGCGTTTCGCATTAACGAAATCAAAAAACCGTTTAGGATCCTGCTGAAACTGTAATCTACACCTAGTCAGGTAATTCCTGTAACATTGGTTATTGAGGACTGAAAAGTTGGAACGAGCAATCAAGTATGCAGAACAAGCTAACGGAGAGCTTGATTTTCTGAAACTCTTGTAGAGTTTCGATTTACGATTTTTTAGAATTGTCAACTCTCTGGTAAACCACACAGGTTTGTTTGACCTGTGTGGCGTTCCATAAGGGACACACAAATCAAATAAAGAATTTAAAGTATAATAAAAAATACTGATTGCCACGTCCAAATTGTCAGACCCGTAGAGGGTAGACCAGTCAGTCAGGGCCAACAGCCGAGTAAGTTTTGCAAAATCGGTTTTCCGAAATTGACGTACTCGGCTTAAACGATTTCTACTGGGGCATAGCCCCCGGTAGGGTAAAGTGATCGACACCTCCAACGTTGGGTGGTATAAATCGTATGGATAAGATATGGGTTGTGATCGGGTAATGAATGAGGAGGATGGTTCCAAAACAAAAACCAGATCAAGCATTTTATTAAGAGAATTTGGGATATCATTTATTTGATGCACTGATATCCTAAGTAAATTAATCAAGAATTCATTCTGTGCCGAGGGGGTCAGTGCACCAGAGTCGGGACAAGAAATCCAAGTAACTTCAGCAATATTGAAATCACCGAGAACTCCAAGGATATCGCGATCGGAAAGCATGCAAGAAACGGACAGTATAGCAGACAAATGATCATCGTAGACAGAGTTATCAGAGGTAGGGGGTATATACGAGCAGGTTATAAAAATACCAACACCATTAAAAGACAACTTAACAGCAACAAATTCTATATCAATAGAACCACCTACTATTACTGTCTCCGAAGAATAATATTCATCAACAGCAATAAGCACACCTCCGCCACGTCGAAGCGTAAGGTCTTTTCTATAGATACAGTATCTGTTGGATACTACTTCAGAATTAAGAATGTCATGCCTTAACCAAGTTTCAGTTAAGGCAATGACATGAAACGGAAATGCAAGGCTATTAAGATACAAACTACTGAGTTTGCTACAAATACCTCTTACGTTCTGATAGCCAAGTACCAAAGAAGCTGTTAGTTTTTTGAACTATCAGAATCGAGAGGAGTTTGAGGCAAAGCTACTGGGGTGGGAGATACAATCGGAGACCGAATTTCGGGAAGAGATTTAGGCAAAGCTACTGGGGTGGGAGATAAAATCGGATGCCGTTTTTTTTTCCTGGCAGTATATTCATTAACAACAATGTGCTCCGGCCAAAACTCTTTGCAACATATAGAGCTAAAGTCTTGACTCGAGACACTGATTTTAAACGACGAGATATTCCTAGTATAATTAAATTTGAATTTCTGCACCGTGAAATTGGCTTTAGATTTGGCCTTAATATAGACCGTGACATCTTCTGATGTCAAATCAGGGGGAAGCCTTGAAACAAATACTTGTTTTTTAGGTGAAACGGCAACAAATTTTTTAATTATGTCTTCAACCGAAGATACATTTTTATCTAATGGAATATTTGGCTCTTTGGATATATTAGGTTTGTTTGGTTGAACTACGTCAACTCTACTCACCACCAAAGAGACCGAAGGACCGGTATTAGATGAAACAACATCCATAGGGACTATAGCGTTTACATCCGTTATCTCGTTAATTATGGGGACTGGGGCAGAAGAATTGTTTCTTAGTCTATTTTTATTTTTGGTCTCAGGATTGTTTGGCTGAATTTCAGACATGACCGGTCCCGATGACGGCCCAACATTGGCTTTTTTGCGCTTAGGAGAATCACTCAAGAGATTTTTCTCCTTAAAGTTTCTCTGCACAGTTGAGAAATTATCGCTCAATTTTTTCAATTGGCCGAAAACTCCCTCATAAAGTTTGCCATGTCTTTTTTCCGCTCCAAACAAGACCAACATGGCCACTCTAAATTAGTGGTGCCCATCAAGTCGATGACTCGGCCGTTAAGACCAGCACATTTTTCATGAGCGACATTTGGGCACATCCAGCAGCTAATAAAAGCCATCTTTGTATTGGTGCGAACTTGGCAGCCCTTGTAACAGCAGACAACCATTGTTATATAAATTTTTTTTTATTTTGTTAAAAAAAAAATATATAAACAAATAAAAATACAATAAATAAGAGAGAGACACAAATAAATTTTTTTTTGTAAATTAATGATTGAAAAAAATACTGCTAAAAAAAAAAGAAGGTAAGGACCACCCTAGGGTTAATAGTAAGAATACGCTTGTAAATACTCACAAACAAACCGGCGCGAGCGCAGCAAATGTAAGCAACAACAACGGAATAATTTAAACCGGGACCAGTACCAACACAAAAGAGCGCGTGAGAGCCAAAAACGGTTTTATGCACAGAGAGCGAGCACAAAAGAACTTAAAGAGTGCAAGTATGAAAATACAAAACAAAATACTAGCAGGGCAAAGCAAACTAGGCAACTTGAGCAATGAGCTTTGACTGCAGTTCGTTGTTGTATTTTGGCACTTGCAAAATAAATGCAATTAAATTATTTAAATAAATGTTCAAAACTTGGGTTTACAAAACCGATGAAACCCAAAGTCACAAAACTATTTATTTGCACAGAGTCGCGAAATTAAAAACAAACGTAAAACGCACTAAATCAAAAAAAAAAAACGAAGAGCACAAGAAAAACACGTCCGTTGCTTAGCAAAGAGAGTTCAGCTGTGAGGCGAGCTTATGTTTCAAATCTGGAGTCTCTAGCTCTTATAGTCTCTGAGATCGACGCGTTCATACATACGGACGGACAGACGGACATGGCTATATCGACTCGGCTATTGAAGCGGATCAAGAATATATATACTTGATGGGGTCGGAGACGCTTTTTTCTGCCTGTTACATACTTTTGCAAAAAACCATTATACCCTTTTTCCCATTTTTAATGGGATCAGGGTATAAAAAGCATAAATTTATTTTGATATTACCAGTAATTTGATTTCTATTTACTTTTTTAGCCTACAAGGAATAATGCAAAACTAGTAATAATATGTAAGAAGTAAGCTTTGCACCTATTTCTTATTTTGACTCTAGTATAACTTTTTTTGACCTTTTTGCAAGCTTATGCTGAACGGAGTGACTGCCTTTATATAACATCGCTGTGTTTATGCAAACCGTTTTTGACATTGAAAAGCAATCGAGCGAGAACCAGTTACTGTTTTCAAGAATATAAGGAGCAGCAGCAAAAATAAGTAGAGCATATATTATTTATGTTTTTACTTTTTTTTAACCCTGCACATTTAAATGCACGCGCTGCACTTGTATTGACATTCATTGACCGTCCGGGATCCGTACAGAATATTTGTTAATTGCAGGGACATTGGAGGAGCCGTGCTGAATTAGGGTTCTGGTCACCCAGTCACACTTTAGGTATCGTATATATATAAAGACAATGCAGGGACATGCGGGTGTGATGGATAATGCAAGGCTCGTTAACTATTTCGTCGATCGACTTCTTGTTGTCGAGAGAGAACCGAACAGTCGGATAACTCAGGTAAAGCTAAAATGGGTAACGCGCGGACTAATCATTTGATCTGTCCACCTTATGTCACTCACAGGCTGCGTCCTCGAAAGAATCTTTTGGACACGTGTGGAAAATCCTAGTTTCCCACTTGGCGGTACTAAAGGCAGGCGTCGCAGAATCTAGAGTATGAATCGGAAGATTCGGTATCCTAACCCTCCTGGCAGTTCCATGTGGGCCGCAAGGAGAGGTGCTGAGATTTATTGAAGGAAGACTTCATGACGTTCATGAGAAGCAACCTTGTATGCTTCTTCGGACCTCGCATGTTAGGTACCATACTTGACATTGCTCGAAACAAGCAAGATGCTCGCTAAAACTGAGGGACTGCCAGTCTATGATCACGCTAAGGTAGCGAATCCAGTCCCCTTTGACCTCATTGTGATTCATCGCGATGTCCACATACTGTAGCTTTTCCCGGCTGCTGATAAGCATCACCTTTTGGGCAGCCGGTTGTAAACCAACGGACGACAACCACTGCATCGCGGTGTGCATGCACCAAAGTCTTAGTATGCCATAATACATAATGTTCCACTGAATAGGACTTAAGACGGATCCTTGAGGGACTCATGCATCCGTTTGATACCGCAGCCTTTATTTATCAAAGTAGCAAACATGATCGCTACGTGGTGGTCTGGCACCCGAATAGAACTAAGGCATCTTAGAATGACAGCGTCGCTCTAACCAGTCGCTGTGACTTCGACGGGCTGCAATCATTGGTATCATTTTTTGTTGCTTTTTATACTTAAATACCTAAGGTAAAGAGTGGTGGTACGTTCACTGCGGAGCTGGAAAATATTCTACATTCTAGCAGATAGAACTTAGAAAATTGGCTAAAAGATAGTTGCTAGCGTTCTCAAAAAAACTCCATCAACACCTTAAGACCCAGGTCTTACTGTTATCAGAGTAACGCAATTGGTTGAGTTCGACTGCAACATTTTCACTTGCTTTCCGTTGTGTTTGTTGCTTGCTAATGGCATTTACTAAAAGAAATATCTTCCTGTTGTACTAGTAATTTTTCTTTTTATACCCTGAACTCATTAAAAATGGGTAAAAAGGGTATAATGGTTTTGTGCAAAAGTATGTAACAGGCAGAAGGAAGCATCTCCGACCCCATAAAGTACATATATTCTTGATCAGCATCAACAGCCGAGTCGATTTAGCCCTGTCCGTATGTATAAACGCGTCAATCTCAAAGACTATAAGAGCTAGAGACTCCAGATTGGGAACTTAAGCTCGCCTAATTCCTAGGCAGTACCAGTTTGTTTTCGATTTTCGATAACTCTTCCAGTTTTCGATATACACATGGGATCGATAACAACAAAATATTGAATTTGGAAAACTTTGAGAGGGCATTTAAAACATTAGAACTAATGATAATCTGCGAAATTTTCATTAACAAACAGATGTACAACCAATGGGTGCAAAAAAAATCCTCACTTTAGCAAACAGCGTAAGCCGCAGGGCCAGTTCAGCCAGCGCAGTAAAAGGTAACAGGGGCATAATAATGCGCTAGAGCCTATGGAGGTCGATGCTTCCCTGTTAACGTGGGACAGGGAACCGAGTCATATTCCAATGCCGCCTCTAACGCAGCGGGAGAAATTGACGACAGTGCTATAGACAATTACCACTCAGATGTTTTAAATTTTTAAGGAGTAGATCCCTGCTGCCCGTCATCAGACGAAGAGTAGCGGGGCTCGATATGAAACTCCTCATTGACACGGGTGCATCTAAGAATTTCACCCGACCACATAAGGGATTCAGAGGCGTCCGCTCGGTAGACTCTCTTTTCTCAATTCACTCAATTCAGGGCAAGACTGCAATTGCTCAAAAATGTTTTATATTGTTGTTCAATGTAAAAGCAACCTTATTTCCCTTTCGAACCTATCGACCCTGACTTTCTCTGGGTCAGTTGTTGCACCGCTACTGGTAACTATTAACCCAAGGAAGTTCACGCTTGTCTTAAAAAACTGATTTTTCTACCAATATCCTCATGATTGCCTCGTAAAGACTTTTTAGGACACAGTTCACATGCTTGACGTGGGACTTCTCGTCTTCTGAAAAGACAATCACATATCTTTTCTCGCAGTATGTCGTCGATAGTCATCTGAAAGATGCTAGCTTCACTTTTCAACCAAATGGGAGTCTTCTAAATTCAAACTTCCCCCCATTAACTGAAAAGGAAGTTTTCTCACGGTCGTGCTCTGCGAGTATGACTTGATGGGAGCCAGATTTGAGGTCTAGCGTTGAAAAGTACTTAGCTTTGCCTAATTTCCCTAGTATAAAAGAAATATTCAGCATAGGTTATTTATCGGGTATCGTTTGTTCATTAAGCTTACGAAAGTCAATACCTAAATGCATGTTTCTATTACCCGCTCCGTCAGTATCTTTCTTGTTGTAACCCATATGGGGTTATTGTAAGGGGAGACTGACTTCTGTATTATACCACTCTTGAGCAGATTCTGAATTTCTTTGTTAACGAAATCATCTGCTCCCATGGGATATGGATAGAGTTTGGCATAAATAGTTTTCCGGATGGTAGCCACCATCGAGATATTGTAAGGTAAAGCTTCATTAGGGTCTGCAAATGCTTTTTACTGCCCCTTTTAGGGATGCGTTCCTTACTGAAGGGGGTGCATCCGAACAATCCACGTCAGTGAAATTGACGTCAGCACAGATGACTGACTCCCATAAAGGATTTTCCAGAGCCCAAAACAGTATTTGAAGTTAGGTGGTTATTGGGTCTTGCAAATTACTACAGATGTTTCATAAAAAACTTCGCAGCGATAGCAAAACCCATTTCGGAAATATTAAAAGGAAAAAACAGAACTGTCAGTAGGCACAAGTCGGCCAAAATTCCGATACAATTCTCTGAAACACAACAGAAGGCTTTTCAAAAGTTGTGTAATATCCTGCCATCTGAAGCCGTCATGTTCAGAACCCCTGATTATAAGAAGCCATTTGATCTAACGACAAATGCTTTAGTCTATGGTATAGTACTGGCCCAAGAGGAATGTCCGATTACAATGATCTCAAGGGCATTAAAGAACTTCGAGGTTAATTACGCGAATAACGAGCGCGAATTTTTTGGCTATTATATGGGCCCTCGGCAAACTGAGGAATTATCTGTATGGGGTTAAAGATATAAATATCTTTACTGACCACCAGCCTTAAACCTTTGCCCTGTCGGAATCCAACCTGCACACCGTAGCAATGATAGAGAACGATGTAGTTAGGAGGTTCCCATCCACAAAATTCTGGTATTGCAAGAATCATGTGGTGGACATATTTAGGGTAGAAGAAAGGGAAATCTTCACAGCTGAACACAATAGAGCCCATAGATCGGCCCAAGAGAATGTAAAGCAGGTTCTCTCTGAATACTACTTTCCTAAAATGACAAAGCTGGCTAACAAAATTGCTCAAAATTGCAAAACATGCGCTAGGGCTAAGTATAATAGACACCCAAAAAAGCAAGAGATTGGCCTAACTCCAATCCCTTTGCACACAGGGGAAATGTTACCCGTAGATATCTTTTCTACGGCGTTAGTATTTCAATTGCGCCAGCCCTGCACAGTATCTCCAATGGGCAAGTAGAGCGTTTACTTAGTACAGTGCTTAAACCAGCCAGGTGTTTTAAGATAGACAAGGGTATAAGTGACAGTGTAGAGGTAGCCGAACACAACAAGTCAATACACTAGGTCATCAACAAAAGACCAGTGGACGTAGTTCAGGCGCACCCAGGTGCGCCGCAGGAAAAGATCCAGAATAGGATCAAAAACGACCAGATCGAGCTCAGAGCCAGAGAAAATGCTTCTCGGCAAAATAGGATCTTTGAGGTGGGTAAACATTTGTTGGTAAAATCCAACCGTAGGCGTAGAAATAAGCTCACGCCTTTGTGCGAAGAAAGGGCTGTGGAAGCGGACCTGGGGACCACGGTCCTCATTAGAGGAAGGGTGGTCCATAAGGACAATATAAAATAATCTTATTGTTGTTTTTTTTATTAATTTTCAATCCTTATCAGTATTACAGTTATAATTAAGATAAGCTCGTTTTAATAGATTAGGTTGAAGAAATATTACCACAAACAATAAGCAAATGACATTAAACCATCTAACTACCACCGTGAACCAAACTCTCAAAGCAGCTAAAGGATTACAAGGCGACATCGGTCATTTATCTGAGACGCTGCTACCAAGGAATGCAATATAATAAGTGTCGATAGAGTTGCAAAATTCAACGTTCGCTATAATGCCTGCAAAACTTAATACGTTTTATCCGTGTAGTCCGTTAGTGTATAGAATACCTTTACAGACTAAACGGACATAAGATTCCCTTTGGGGTGTTGGTGGGCTCCTAAAGCCAAACTGATTTCAAGTCTGCTTGGTGGTGGTAAGTTGATTAATTGGATCCTGAACTTTTATCTTTTTATACCCTGATCCCATTAAAAATGGGGAAAAAAGGGTATAATGGTTTTGTGCAAAAGTATGTAACGGGCAGAAGGAAGCATCTCCGACCTTATAAGGTATATATATTCTTGATCAGCATCAACAGTCGAGTCGATATAGCCATGTCCGTCTGTCTGCATGTATGAACGCGTCGATCTTAGAGACTATAAGAGCTAGAGATTAATCAAAATAATAACAATCTGTGAAAGTTTTATTAAAATCGGTTGAGAAACACCGGAGATATGGAACCTTGAAGTTGAGTATGCAGTATGTAGTATGGTCGTACACACACGAACACATACTTGCAAGCACTGACTGTACGCGTAAAGTATAGGGTATCGTCTAGTCGGGACTCGACTAGGGCCTTCTTACTTGTTTTTTTTTTGCCTATGGGTTGAGGTAATAAGCTGCATTTCTGTTAAACTTATCTTCTCTAAATCACCGGCATACGGTGTACCTGCCACAACTTTCAACATAGAACCTAGAAAGGTCTAGCTACTGGCTACCCGGTGGTGCCCGCCCAATGCCTCTAGTAGGTCTTGAAGATGAGCAGTGTCCACGCGCAATATGTGTGATTGTAAAAACATGTCAAAAAGATTGACTGTTTCCTCTATGACGCGCATGCAAGTAGTCGGTGCACCGAGGACAAGTATAGGGAAAAGTAAAGAATGAGTCCACACCTGAGAAGAGGAATATTAACTAATTTCTTGTTTGCAAAGAGTAATCCCACCACCGAAAAATTCTTACAATGAAAGTATGTGCCAATGGTAATAAGTTCTATAAATTATAAAAAACAAGTAAGAAGGCTCTAGTCGAGAAATCCCGACTAGACGATACCCTGATCTCAATACCTTACGCGTACAGTCAGTGTTTGCAAATATGTGTGTTTGTATGTACGCACATACTGCATACTGCATACACAACTTCAATGTCCCATATCTCCGGTGTTTCTTAACCGATTTTAATAAAAATTTCACAGATTGTCATTATTTTCAAAATTCAATATTTTGTTGTTATCGATCCCATGTGTATATCGAAAACGGGATGAGTTATCGAAAATCGAAAACAAACTTGTACTGCCTAGGGATTAAGCGAGCTTAAGTTCGAAATCTGGAGTCTCTAGCTTTTATAGTCTCTGAGATCGGTTGGCTCATACATACGGACAGACGGTCAGACGGACAGACGGACATGGCTATATCGACTCGGCTGTTGATGCTGATCAATAATATATATACTTCATTATACCCATTATACCCTTTTTTCCCATTTTTAATGGGATTAGGGTATAAAAACCATGCCTAGTGGCTAAAAGGAAAAACCCCAATGCAAAGACGAGATTATGTGTGAGTTCAATGTAGTTTCATTGTCACACTAGATTACCTCGGCTTTCGGAAAAAGTTCATGAGCTGAAGCAAGGCTGGCTTTAGATCCACAATAGTTCTCCCGGGACTAAGCTGCACGTCAACGAACTCTATCGATGAAAGCGAAAAAAAAAATTTCCTATCAGTAAAGAAAATATCTACGTGTGACATTTCCTCTGTGTGCGAAGGGATTGGAGCCACGCCAATCTCTTATTTTTTTGGGTGTCTTTGTTTTTAGCCCTAAAGCATGTTGTGCAATTTTTAAATTATTTCCTTAGACAACTTCGCCATTTTCACAGAGCTTCGCGCCGAATTATCTGGTTCTGGTTCTTATCCGTTTTTTCAATGTTGTAAGTGAGAGAAAGCTCACTGTGGACTGTTGCAGCGCAAGACTCGACATCTTGCTCTTCAAAAGCGTTAAGCTGTTGCCTGGACAAAGCATTTACAACTAGATTCTCTTTGCCAGGACTCCGACACTGCAAAGAATAAAGGCTGTTGGATAGTAAAGATATTTATATCCTTAGCCCCATACAGAGAATGCTGCAGTTTAGCGAGGGCCCATATAATAGCCAATAATTCCCGCGCGTTAGCCGCGTAATTAACTTCGCTGTCCTTCAATATCAATTGATATCACGTTAATCGGACATTCCTCTTGGCCAGTACTGCGCCTGTAACGTAGGCTGAAGCATCGGTCATTAGATCAAATGGCTTCTTATAAACGGGATATCTGAGCATGACATTTTCAGATGCCAAGATATTACGTAGTTTTGAAACGCCCGTTGTTGCGTTTGTGAGAACTGTACCTGAATTCTCCTGAGCCTATTAACAGTTCCGTTTTTTTTCAATATATCTGAAAAGGGTCTTGCTATTGCCGCGAAGTCCTTGATGAAAAATCTATACTACTTTGCGAGGCCCAAAAATGACCTGATTTCGAAAAATTATGTATGGCCCAGACCTTTTCTGGGTCTGTTGTTGCACCGCTATTGGTAACTTTAACCCAAGGAAGCTCACTCTTTTTAAAAAAAATTTAATTTTTAATGTTTTGCCTCACATTATCGACGTAGAATTAGCAAAAGTTGCCAGTCTGCTCTAGCAGTATGTCGTCAATCGTAAAGTCTATTGTTAAACGCATGTTTCGATTACCCTCTCCGTCAGAGACTTTCTAAACCACAACCTATATGGGTTAATTAGAAAAAGTCGGCCAACCCCGGCTTTTGGAATATATTAGTCTTGAGCAGATTCTGAATTTCTTTTTTTTAACGATATCAGCTGCTTCCATGGGATACGGGTAGAGTTTGGCATAAATCGGTTCCTCACTTATTGTCCTGATGGTAGCCACCCCCGAGGTATTGTATGGTATGGCTGCATTAGTGTCAGCAAAAGCCTTTTCCTTGTCATTCAGTGTCTTAAGGAATGTGTTCCTAACTGAAGGTGGTGCACCCGAGCAATCCACGTTAGTGAAATTGACGTAAGCACAGGGGTAGCAGGGACCTACCTCCAAAATAACTTATGGCATCTGAGACATAACTATCGTTGGCATCGTCGTAAATTTGTGCCACTGCTTTAGAGGTGATTATTGTTTTTTTTTTATACCCTGATCCCATTAAAAATGGGAAAAAAGGGTATCATGAAGTTGTGCAAAAGTATGTAACAGGCAGAAGGAAGCATCTCCGACCCCATAAAGTATATATATTCTTTATCAGCATCAACAGTCGAGTCGATATAGCCAAGTCCGTCTGTCCGTCCGTCTGTCCGTCTGTCTGTCTGTCCGTCTGTCCGTCCGTCTGTCTGTCCGTATGTATGAACGCGTCGATCTCAGAGACTATAAGAGCTAGAGACTCCAGATTTGGAACTTAAGCTCGCCTAATCCCTAGGCAGTACAAGTTTGTTTTCAATTTTCGATAACTCATCCCGTTTCCGATATACACATGGGATCGATAACAATAAAATCTTGAATTTGAAAAAACTTTAAATGGCATTTTAATTATTAATCAAAATAATAACAATCTGAGAAATTTTATTAAAATCGGTTAAGAAACACCGGAGATATGGAACCTTGAAATTGAGTATGCAGTATGCAGTATGGTCGTACACACAGGCACAAATACTTGCAAGCACTGACTGTACGCGTAAAGTATAGGGATCAGGGTATTGTCTAGTCGGGATTTCTCGACTAGAGCCTTCTTACTTGTTTTTTTCTGGCTGCCTGTGCAGTCATACGTAGCTGTCCTCTTGTTTGAGTAAGTTAGAGCTTAGTTGGACTGATGGATTCTTGATAAAGAAGGATCGACCTCCATGAGCTCTATGAATTGATACAATGTTGGGGAGGGTTTCTATAACGGAAGAACAGCGAACTCATGGGTCTTCAACATTAAGCACACAAAGAAATAAGTCCATGTGCAACCGACTGGGAACAAAAACCTTTTCGTAAAATGCAATTTTTAGTTGTTACTTATTGTCTATTGCTAGGCTTCAACCGTAATCCTCTAAGAAATCCCTCACACGAGACGGAGGCACTTTGTTATTAATATACTATTTCGTCGCAAAAAGAAATGCCCACAAATCCAGCATAAACGTTATTTTTAATTAAGATATGTGTTATTTTATATTATTTTTTTTTTTACGTTGACTCCATTTACAGTTTTTTGATAAAATATTAGGTCCTCTTTTAAGGTTCAAACTAATAGTCCACCGCACTGCCGCACCCACAACCAGTTTATTTCCTGCGCTGCAGTCTTCGCTGTCCATATGGCTGCACGCAGATCTGGCGACACACCGCTGCCCGAAAAATTCCAACAACCTTGGTAAACAAATGAATTAAATTGCGCTTCCGCGCACTTCTACCAATTGTATTCTAAGGCCAGCAACTGCATTTTAATTTTTTTTTTGCACTAATTATGCTTTACAAAAAAACTGAAGCTTTTTTGGTTACTTTTTTTACAGCACAGCCTTGTTGATGTGGCCGTGGTTTTATCCTTTTTTAATAGAGAGTTGATATAAGTATTCGTCAAATACCACTAGTTGGGCGCCAATTAGTATTATATATGCCTTGAAAAATGTAATTGAGTTAACTAAGACAGCTTTTATGGAATTGATAACCGCCGGTTCGCCTTGCTTTATTCGAGTGCGATCTTAGACTGATTTAAAAAAAAAATTTTGTAAGCCTACAGCTAAAAGGAAAGCGAATCGCTGAGCTTCGCAATCCTATTATATATCAAACATCTACACATACACACACTTACCGGTCTTGCTGTGATCGTGCGTGAAATGGCCACCTAATGAGTGTTGTAATTTATCCGTAATTCCATGGATTTTTTCGACAAAGCAAGTGCGATACTGGGACTGGGCATCGCAGACAATGCTACATTGCGGAATCAGTTCGGCAACGCTGTTGAGGTTTGAAATTGAGCCTAATAACAGCAAGTCCACAAAAAAACATCGTCATAAGCCGCCAAGAAACAAGCCACGATACACGAGTCAAAAATGAAGTGAAATTAATAAACTGGCACTATGTCATTTGCCATGTCTATTTCCATATCCGTGCTTTGCAACTTGGGCTCTGGATATAGATCCGGATACAAATAAAGCTTACCTTTCGTATACGACGTGACACAGCTGCCTGTCCGGCTAATTGCCGCCACTTCATTCAGCGGCTTCCCATGTAGCTGAGTCAGGGTACAGTTCGGTTTTAGGAACGATACAAACAGATGCTTGGCCAAATCCAGCGGCGTTTCGCAGTCCAAGAACTCATCCAAAAACTGACGAAAACTATCAAAATCAATGTCCTGAAAATAGAACAGATTGTCATTATTTTGTTTCAAGCGCCGTCTTAAAGTTTTCCAAATTCAAGATATTGTTGTAATTGATCACATGTGTATAAGTTAACATATGTCAACTTCATTTCTTACACTTAGAATTTTATATTACACCACGGTCACAGCATTGTACGTTTCGATGTTATGTAGCTGTTAGACCCAACTATGTTGCGCAGCCTCTATAATAAAACATACGGAGCTCAGCAGCTCTTATTTCTTAAGTCAACAAACATCTACGTTC
Organism: Scaptomyza cyrtandrae; assembly: GCA_035044605.1. Lineage (NCBI taxonomy): Eukaryota > Metazoa > Arthropoda > Insecta > Diptera > Drosophilidae > Scaptomyza > Scaptomyza cyrtandrae. Next base: position 278,234 of record JAWNNS010000439.1, read on the forward strand.
AGTTGAAGTGGTGAACATGACACCACGAGCCTTTGAACAGGTCGCATAGCTGGCAATCACGACATATTTGTGTGGCCGCTATGATGGAAAATGCAACAAAAAAACAAAACACTCCTTATTAGTAAACCGACGGAACGTCTTGCTTTATTAGATAATTATTTTAGACTAAATACTAGAATACAATTATGATCATAAGGAAGCCTAAGACAGAAGAAATGCTAAGCCTCGCATGAAGTGCTGAGCCTTGCATATTCCATCATAGCGGCCACACACATATGTCGTTATTGCCGGCTATGTGACCTTTTCAAGTGCTCATGGTGACATGTTGATTACTTGAACCAAACGTCGATGTTCGTTGAGTTAAGATCAAAGGCTCATGGTGTCCTGTTCACAACTCCAACCGAACGTCGATGTTTGTTTATTGCCTTAAGAAATAAGAGCTGCTGAGCTCCGCATGTTTACTCAACATGTGTCTGCCAGCTGCATAACATCCAGCCAAACATACAATCTAATGACTTGGTGTCATATTTAAATTTATGTATGCATAACAAGAAATTGACAATAGTTACCTTGTACACAGCATTGATATTTATAAGTTTGCATGCGTGCCATTTGTCATTTTTATACCCTGAGCCCATTGTATGTAACAGGCAGAAGGAAGCATCTCCGACCCCATAATGTATTTATATTCTTGATCCGCTTCAATAGCCGAGTCGATATAGCCATGTCCGTCTGTCCGTCCATATGTATAAACGCGTTGATCTCTATAAGAGCTAGAGACTCAAGATTTGGAACATTAACTCGCCTAATCCCTAGGCAGTAAAAGTCTGTTTTTGACTTTCGATAACTCTTCCCATTTCCGATATACACATGGGATCGATAACAATAAAATCTTGAATTTGCAAAACTTTGAGACGGCGTTTAAAACATAAGACAAGCTCTAGCTCTTATAGTCTCTAAGATAGACGTGTTCATGCATACGGACGGACAGACGGACGGACGGACGAAAAGACGGACGGAAGGACAGACGGACGGACATGGCTATATCGACTCGGCTGTTGAAGCTGATCAAGAATATATATACTTTCTTTCTGTTACATACTTTTACACAAAACCATTATACCCTTTTTACACATTTTTAATGTGCTCAGGGTATAAAAACTGGTGTGTTTACCTTAGCTGATAAGCTCGGGGATCCAGTCAATTTTGACACTTTATCAGACCAGCTAATAGACACAGAAATTTGCAAAGTTTAAAATCTTTAACTGTAAGGTTGAAGAAAACCGTTGAAACCGGTGAAGGCCTATGCTCCTATAACACTACTTCACGAGGACACATAATCAACAAGTAAGAAGGCAAGTATGTGTGTGGGTTTACGCGCATACTGCGTACTGTATACTCAACTTCAATGTTCCATATCTCCGGTGTTTCTTAACCGAGTCCAATACAAATTTCACATATTGTTATTATGTTGCTTAATGTTTCAAACGCCGTCTCAAAGTTTTCCACATTCAAGATTTTGTTGTTATCGATCGGAGATGCTTCCTTCTGCCTGTTACATACTTTTGCACATAACAATTATACCCTTTGTTACCATTTTTAATGGGTTCAGGGTATAAAAATAAACTGTATTTAGTTAGCAACTTACCCCATCTGCTGTGCTTTTGGACGTGGGCGCCGCACTAGGCACTCTCTCTGCACAAAATCCCTGTAGCACATCCTGTAGCTTTCGAGAAGAATCTGCAAAAAAGAACACATAAAATTTAAGTCGATAGAATTTAAGTTCATAACATTCGGGGTCTATAACAAGTCGAAACATTTGGGGTACATGACAACACAACACACATTACCCACATCTAAATAGCTAAAGTCACCAAACTTAGCGAGACGCTAGCTGATCACTCCCACACCTCCCGCACCCATATCCCTTTAGCGAACAAACTATTTAGGACAATATTTATACTGGCATCACAGTATTTCGCAGCCGGTTGCGAACAACTGCAACGTTTGCTTTTAATTATTATACCCTGAACCCATTAGAAATGGGTAAAAAGGTATAATGGTTTTGTGCAAAAGTATTTAACAGGCAGAAGGAAGCTTCTCCGACCCCATAAAGTATATATGTTCTTGATCAGCATCAACACCCGAGTCGATGTAGCCATGTCCGTCTGTCCGTCCGTATGTATGAACGCGTTGATCTCAGAGATTATAAAAGCAAGAGACTCCAAATTTGAAAAATAAGCTCGCCTAATACTTAGGCACTGCAAGTTTGTTTTCGATTTCCGATAACTCATCCCGTTTCCGATATACACATGGTATCGATAACAACAAAATTTTTAATATAGAAAACTCTAAAATGGCGTTTGAAACATCGAACAAAATAATGACAATATGTAAAATTTTTATTGAAATCGGTTGAGAAACACCGGAGATATGGAACATTGAAGTTGATTTATGCGCACACACACACATACTTGCGAGCATTGACTTTACGCGTAAAGCATAGTGTTCAGGGTATCGTCTAGTCTGGATTTTTCGAATAGAGCCTTACTTGTTTATCATGGTCCTGAGTGGTCAAAACAAGGCATAATAGCCAATGCAACACCGACGATACGTCTGGTATAGTGTTGTTTGAGCCGACAACAGGTCTGGCTTGCACTAAGCTAACTTAAACGAATCACTTTTTATATAATTAAATAGACGGAACGTCTGACTTTATTATTGTGTTATCTTAGTTAACATGGGTGAGTTAACTAAAAGGCTTATTTTATTGCTACTTGTCCGGCGATACGCCTGGACTTATTGATCTGCCAAATTAGACATAAAACTAGAATACAACTATGAACATTAGGAAGCCTAAGAAAGAAGAAACGCTAAGCCTCGCATAAAGTCCTGAGCCTGGCATTTCCAATCATAGCGGCTACACACATACAGAAAGCCACGAACGTGTTTCGACATGGTGAAAAAATTTGATATGATATTTGATGGCTTTTACAACCGCTTCCAGTCGCCTTTTCATCGATTTAACCAGATTTTTGACGTATTTCAATGGAATATTTTGCCATTCATCCAAGATTACCGCCTTGAGTTCTGTTTTATTTTTTGGATGGCGCTTGGCAGTTCGTTTGGAGCACAATTCTCCAACTCCTTTGCTCGAGATGCACCCCCAAACCATCACTGACAATTTTCCAAACTTAACAGTGGGTATAAAGAGTCTTCTATTATTCCTTTGCATAAAAAAGGAAACAAATCTAATGCTCAAAACTATAGGGGTATCTCCAAGTTGTCTGCTATTCCAAAGATTTTTGAGAAACTAATAACCTCTCATCTTCAACATCTTTGTAAATCTATGATTTCACCGTGCCAGCACGGGTTCATGAAACATAGATCTACCACTACTAACTTAATAGAATTCATATCATTTGTTATTAAGGGCTTTGAAGACAAATTGCAAACTGATGTTATTTACTGAGATTTCAGTAACGCAATTTCTAAAGCGGTCCAGGTCACTTCTGGTGTTCCACAAGGAAGTCACCTTGGACCGTTATTATTTATTCTATTCATTAATGACCTTCCGTCCATAATAAATAACTCACGGGTGCTGATGTTATCTGATGATGTGAAATTATGCACGCCAGCTTTAACTCTTCTGTCTAGTCATAGACTGCAAAGAGACTTGGACAATTTTCAAACTTGGTGCCAAGTAAATTTACTGCATCTCAATTGCAGTAAATGTAGAGTTATGTCTTTTTATAGCCGAATGCCCTTTTTTAACATCTATATTCTGGATAACCTACCAGTCGATCGGATTGATTTGGTTGAGGATTTGGGTATCTTAATGGACCCAAAGCTTAAGTTTGACAAGCATATTGCTTTAATCTCAAATCGAGCATCAAGTGTCTTGGGGTTCATTAAACGCTGGTCGAAGGAATTCGACGACCCCTACTTAACAAAAACTCTTTATGTGTCTCTTGTCCGATCTATTCTTGAATATGGATCTTGTTTATGGTATCCCAAATACAGGACTCATCAGGATAGAATAGAATCGGTACAAAAACAATTTTTGCTCTTTGCCCTTCGGGGTCTTAACTGGGACAATAGTACTAATTTACCTGCTTACCACAGTAGACTTTTACTAATAAATCTTACCTCTTACATTTTCAGATTGCATGAGAACTGACAAAAGTTAGAACGTTGCAGACGCAACCTCTGATTCCAGTAAAAGGTCAGATGCTTTTCACTCTGTATGTAAAGGGTAGTGTACGTTTCTATGTCCACCTTAAACTGAGTTTGCTGAAAATTTATATTTTAGTTTAGGTAACTTAAGCTCTTAAATTGTGGATTGAAAATTGGAAATTTAGTTTACTCTATATGCTATATGCTTGTCAAATTTAAGCTTTGGGTCCCAAATCCTCAACCAAATCAACTCGATCCAGTGGTAGGTTATCCAGAATATAGATATTAAAAAAGGAATTTGCCAATAAAAAGACATAACTACATTTACTGCAGTTGAGATGAAGTAAATTTACTCTGCACCAAGTTTGAAAATTGTCTAAGTCACTTTGCTGTCTATGACCACATAGAAGACTTGCAGCTGGCATGCATAATTTCACATCATCAGCATACATCAGCACCCGTGAGTTATTTTTTTATGAACGGAAGGTCATTTATGAATAGAATAAATAATAACGCCATTAAAATAGACTCTCTGAGATCTAAAAGTTAAATAATCTTGAATCTAAAGAAAAGTTTAAGGTTATATATCAAAAGGAGGTGATTTACCGAATCAAAAGCTTTACTGAAATCAGTGTAAATAACATCAGTTTGCAATTTGTCTTCAAAGCCCTTAATAACAAATTATGTGAATTCTAGTAAGTTAGTAGTGGTAGATCTTTGTTTCATGAACACGTGCTGGCACGGTGAAATCATAGATTTACAAAGATGTTGAAAATGAGAGGTTATTAGTTTCTCAAAAATATTAGAAAAAGCAGACAACTTGGAGATACCCCTATAATTTTGAGTATTAGATTTGTTTCATTTTTTGTGCAAAAGAATAATATAAGACTCTTTCAAAATTTTTGGCAAAGGTCTTAAAAGACTTTGAGCACAGTACCTAAGCACACAGCTAGGTATTCCATCAGGTTCTAAGGAAAATGTGGGCTTAATAACCTGAAGATCACAAAGTAGTGAACACTCCGTGATTTCCGGTATAAAAATGTCTTGCGTTTCGCATTTAAAAAATCAAAAAACCGTTTAGGATCCTACTGAAACTCTAATCTACACCTAGTCAGGTAGTTCCTGTAACATTGGTTTGTTTGACCTGTTTGGCGTTCCATAAGGGACACACAAATCAAATAAAGAATTTAAAGTATTATAAAAAATACTGATTGCCACGTCCAAATTGTCAGACCCGTAGAGGGTAGACCAGTCAGTCAGGGCCAACAGCCGAGTAAGTTTTGCAAAATCGGTTTTCCGAAATTGACGTACTCGGCTTAAACGATTTCTACTGGGGCATAGCCTCCGGTAGGGTAAAGTGATCGACACCTCCAAAGTTGGGTGGTATAAATCTTCTGGATAAGATATGGGTTGTGATCGGGTAATGGATGAGGAGGATGGATCCAAAACAAAAACCAGATCAAGCATTCTATTAAGAGAATTTGGGATATCATTTATTTGATTCAATGATATCCCAAGTAAATTAATCAGGAATTCATTCTGAGCCGAGGGGGTCAGGGCGCCAGAGTCAAGAAAAGAAATCCAAGTAACTGCAGCAATATTAAAACCACCAAGAACTACAAGGAGATCGTAATCGGAAAGCATTTAAGAAACGGACAGTATAGCAGACAAATGAGCATCGTAAACAGAGTTATCAGAGGAAGGGGGTATGTACGCGCAAGTAACAAAAATACCAATACCATTAAAAGACAACTTAACAGCAAGAAATTCTATATCTGCAGAACCACCTACTATTACTGTCTCCGAAGAACTATTTTCATCAACAACAATAAGAACACCTCCGCCACGTCGAAGTGTACGGTCTTTTCTATAGATACAGTATCTGTTGGATACAACTTCAGAACTAAGAAATGTAAGGCAATGACATGAAAAGGTAAAGCAAGGCTTTTAAGATATAAACTACTAAGTTTACTACAAAGACCTCTTACATTCTAATAGCCCAATAAAAAGAAAGTTGTTAGTTTTTTAAACTATCAGAAACGGGAAGAGTTTTAGACACAACTACTAGGGGAGGAGATACAATCGGAGGTTGCTTTTTCTTTCTGGCAGTATATTCGTTACCTACAACGATCTTTCCCACTAGTACCACTTCTGCATGCTCTCTAAAAAAAAATGTCTTACGTCATTTGTCTACATGTTCGCGATTTTCGTAACTGCACGTTACGCGGTGCGCCCCTCGGTCGGATGGGCGGGAGGTGGATCCCTTTGTGCTTGGGTCTGCGCGTTAACAAGCCGGTGCTTGGTATCGTTGGGCCACTTGATTGTACTGCTCGTTAGTACATCTACGTCCAATAAAAATTATATTTTTGTTTTCGAGTGCTTTCAACGGCTTGCGCCACACTCTGCTGGGGCCATCATTATAGTACAGCATAATTTTGGATTCATCACAAAATACCACGTCGTCTTAATATGAATCTGGCTGTTCCACGTGGATCCTGGCAAAAGTTAGACGTCTCTGAATATGCTCCTTCGACAACAACGGTTTTTGTCGAGCAACTCGCGATGAAAAGTCGGTCCTTTTAATGGCTCCTTGACAGTTTCGCGACTTACGGTGATTCCACATTCCGTCGTCATAGCAAGCATACTGTTCGAAACTAATGGATTTTTAACGATCTTTCTGACCATAATCCGCTCTGCCCTTGAATCTAAAGGGTGTTTTTTTTTTAGAGGTATAGAACTTTAAGTTGGCAACACTTTTTTAACTGGAGGCCATTTTTTCAGCTGTCAAGTGATTTATGTTTAGTTTGGTTTGGCATCTCTACATAAATAGACTGACGCCTGAACAACGCTTCCAAATTGTGCAAGTTTATTTTGAAAATCATGGTTCTGTTCGCGCATTACGTCCATTTTACGGTCAACATAATCGTCCATCAGAGCAATTAATTCGATTAACTATGGAACGTTTTCACGCCACGTTTACTCTAAATGATAATACGCACCCACAGAGATGTCGTACAGTGCGTACAGAAGTCATTGCCGCTGTAGAGCGTATCGTAGAGCAAGACCCGAATCAGTCAATCCACCATCGTGCACATGATTTGGATATGTGTCCATCCACTTTATGGAAGATTTTGCGGAAAGATCTTGGTTTGCGTGCTTACAAAATCCAACTCGTGCAAGAATTGAAGACTCGCGATCACCTAAAAAGGCGTAGATTCGGTGAATGGGCACAAAATAAGATTGCCTTCGATCCCGATTTTCACAAGCGAATTTTGTTTAGCGATGAAGCTCACTTTTGGTTGAATGGATATGTCAATAAACAAAACTGCCGTATTTGGAGTGATAATAATCCTCAAGTGTATGTTGAGACACCGTTACATCCAGAAAAACTGACTGTGTGGTGTGCTGTGTTTGCCAGCTGCATAACATCCAGCCAAACATACAACGTAATGACGTGGTGTCATATTTTAATTATGCATAACATGAAATAGACATTAGTTAACTACCCCCCTTTAAGCTTAAGGCCGTCCTCGTCCGCTTCCAGATTACCTACATTTATGATGAGTCACGGGAGGCTAAGGGTGCCCTGGCTGAACGTGATCTCTAGTCGAGGGGGTTTAGCCACTCTCGGTGCTTTTGCTGGTACGTTGTAACATATAATTCCTTTGAGTGATGGAAATAGTGTTTTCTTACAAGTGTACTTAAAATAATATTTTTGTTGGATATGTATTTTTTTCATATTATTATTATTATTTTTTTTTTATTAAATTAGGATAAGAATTTTAGTGGACTGGCTTATCTTAACGGATGAAGCGGATATTAAAACAATGAGAAAGACAATAAGTTTCTTAAACGTAAATTTTATAATTTTGATTACTTAACACGTAAAAAGGCTCTTGTCGAGAAATCCCGACTAGACGATACCCTGATCCCTATACTTTACGCGTACAGTCAGGGTTTGCAAGTATGTGTGTTTGTATGTACGCACACACTGCATACTGCATACACAACTTCAATGTCCCATATCTCCGGTGTTTCTTAACCGACTTTAATAAAAATTTCACAGTTTATCATTAATTTGTTTTATATTTCAAACACCGTCTCAAAGTTTTCCAAATTCAATATTTTGTTGTTTGCGATCATATGTGTGTATTGAAAACGGAAAGAGTTATCTGAAATCGAATAGAAACTTGTACTGCCTACGGATTAGGCGAGCTGAAGTTCCAAATCTGGAGTCTCTAGCTCTTATAGTTCTCTGAGATCGACGTGCTTATACATACGGACAGACGGACATGGCTTTATCGACTCGGCTGTTGATGCTGTATGTATGTCGGAGATGCTTCCTTCTGCCTGTTACATACTTTTGCACAAAACCATTATACTCTTTTTCCCCATTTTTAATGGGATCAGGGTTTAAAAAGCATTGGTGGGTTCCTCAAGCTTTAATTCTTGCAAACGTTGCGCATCAATGGCTGCAGTTGACTCGTGAGTCTTGGCCGTTTTGATAGTCTGATCTCCCTTGTAAGCTAATTGATTGATTCGATCTAGGATTTTTCAAGTTTAAGCAGAATCATGGCTACTTCGCCTACTATGAGGACATAACAGCAATAGTTCTCAAGTTCTTGGACGTATTCCAAATAAAACTGTTTTGTTGACTATAAGCTAACGATATATAATATTCGCATCGGGGACCACGCAAAACCATTGCTTATATATAAAAATTGAGATAAAGCCCAAAGCAGTAATGCCAATAAAATAGTTATTCGTATTCCCTTGTTGTGCCGAGTAACTGGGCGAACATACGCGCATGAACCCAGGCAGACGCATCGGAGCTGAATCAGAATTTAGTACAAGTTCAGGGACGCGTTCTTAAACCACAAAAAATATGATTTAAGACATCTATTGGAGAATCTTAATCGTGCTGCCAAAGGGACGGGCCTTCTAGTTCGATTGCCTGGCAAAGTTACGATTTATGATAATCGCACAAGCAGTTATATTCTGGCATTGTGCGATTGTTCCAGTCAATGATGTTGAAAGATACTCAGCCATAAAAAGGAGAAACTGCGTGGATAGAGCTGTGTCTACTCAGGTGATAACCACAAGTGCTAATAAAAAGGGGTTAAGCGTTGCCGCAAAAATTGCCATACAATTATTATAAAATAATCATTTAATTCTGGTTTTATCCTTTGTAGAAAATTTAATAATTGACAACAAAGGCTTTCCGATGAGATGTGTCGAGGCTTGCGCTGGAGAACTCACACCAAAAGCAAAGACATGGACCCTATTGGGACATCCTCTCCCACCTTAAAGACCCTACCTTGCCGAGAAGAGTTTTCTCTGGCCCTCAGCGTGATCTGGGCGATTTTTTATTCCACCAGTATTTCTGTTTGCGATCGGATGAAGTCTTTTCATAAACCCGTATCAATGTGGATTCTCATGTCGTGTCCTGCACATTTTCGTTTGGTGACGGGTAGCATGGGTACACTCCTATCTTTAAAATGTATGACCTTTGAGTCATAATTATCTGCGGCATAATTGTCTATTTTTGCTTCTGCACTAAGGCTTCGGCATACGTCTTGGTTTTTTGTCCCGCATCTTGCGGGATACGTTTCCACTTTTTTTTGTTCTCTATAATTGTGAGTTTGAGCGAGAGTGGTTTTCCCTTCGCTTGGGTGAACTATGGGTTGGCATAGCTGATGGGGCCTTGACAGGGTATTATCGGCCTTCATAGGCTCCCATGCTTTATTATGCCCCTGATAAGCAGCTGTGGCCGCTTGCCTCCAAAAGCCATGTGGCTCCAGAGTCCCCAAGGATTCGGACGGACTATTAATATTTATGGCAGCATACGCTTGCACCCTTGGGGTGACGAAATGTGATGCCGCCCCAGATCCGACAGTTCACTCTGTAGATCTGGAGCAACTTGTGCAACGAAGGCACACGTGACAGGCAGGATGGGCCCATCCGTTACTCAAAGAGTATAATGGTTTTGTGCAAAAGTATGTACCATGCAGAAGGAAGCATCTCCGACCCCATAATGTATTTATATTCTTGATCCGCTTCAACAGCCGAGTCGATATAGCCATGTCCGTCTGTCCGTCTGTCCGTCCGTCCGTCCGTCTGTCCGTCTGTCCGTCTGTATGTATGAACTTCAGATTTTGAACATAAGCTCGCCTAATCCCTAGGCAGTACAAGTTTGTTTTCGATTTTCGATAACTCTTCCCGTTTTCAATATAATAACAAAATATTGAATTTGAAAAACTTTGAGACGGCGTTTGATACATTTAACAAAATAATGACAATCTGTGAAATTTTTATTGAAATCATTTAAGAAACACCGGAAATATGGGTGATTGAAGTTTTGTTGAATGCTTGGAAGCACAGACTGTACGCGTAAAATATTGGGATCAGGGTATCGTCTAGTCGGGATTTCTCGACTAGAGCCTTCTTAATTGTTAAATGTATGACCTTCGAGTCATAGCTATTTGAGGCATTAATGATAATTTCTTTCTCTGCAATAGAGGTGGCTTCGTCATACGACTTTGTTTTTTGTCGCGCTTCTTGCGGGACATGGGTTACCTCTGTTATTGTGACTTCGAGCGGACGTGTTCCTTCATTTGGGTGAACCAGGGGTTTGTTTAGCTGACGGGGCCTTGAGAGGGAATGATCAACCTTAATGGGCTGCCCCTGCCGCTTACTTCCAAGTTCCAATGCCGCCTCCAGATCCGACAGTTTACTGCTCCTGTTGATTAGTGACTGTTCCCACTGTTGAACTAGAGCAGCTTTTTCAGCATATCTCTGTTGATCCAGAGCAGCTTGTTCAGCAAACCTCCGTTAGTCCAGAACAGCTTGTTCCGCAAAGGCGCTCGTAACAGCTGCCTGTATAAAGGTTCTAACCGGCTCAAAGTTCATATTGCGCACCTTTATTTCCTTGCATATGGTATTAAAAAAATTGTCGACACTACTCGACCCTACCTGCCTTCTATGTGGCTGAGGGGCACTTAAATGGAGGAACGGTAAACTCCAGGCCCTTATTACAAATAGGACAAAAAATCTACACAGACCGAATCAAAAAAATGCTTTAAGTTCTTATAATGAAAAAATGTTTTTTTTTGAGAAATCCACATTCAGGTTTTTTTTTTTTTAGAAGAAAAAAATTGTTTTTTTCTTTATTTAAGCAGCCGCTCTTCTCTAGCGCTGTTTTTCCCGCGTAGAATAATATTCTTCTTGGTGATAAGCCGCTATAGACGACCTCCTTCCGCGCCGTTATCTCTTGATTGAATCTATTTTTATTATTATTTTTTTTTTAACCGAAGAGCTCCTTTGGCTTCGGTGGTTCACTACTTTTTGGTTCTAGGTTTTCAAGTTATGTATTCATATAACCCATCTCAGTTGCTTAAACCAGTTTTTGTTTGTTGTATTGGCGTAAAGCGTACAATCTTCAATGTTTACTGCGTATTGTCGTTTATCACACTGTTTTTATTAGTGCTTCTCGTCAAGCCGCGTGTGTACCGATTTTTTAAAATTCGGGTTTTTTAATTTTTGTTTTGTTATTAATGCTTCGATTTCAAGCCGCGTGGGTATTGACTTTAGTTTGTCAAAATACCACTAGGCGCCAAATATTCTATTATTTAAGCTATTCACTTGATTATTATTGGACGTAGATGTACTAACGGACAGTACATTCAAGTGGCCCAACGATACCGGCTTGTTAACGCGCGGACTCAAGCATAAAGCGACCCAACTCCCGCCCATCCGACCGAGGAGCGCACCGCGTAACGTGCGGTTTTTTTAGTAAGCATGCAGAAGTGGTACTAGGTATTAGGTGGGAAAGATCATTATATAATGAACTTAAGATCCGAAAAGGGTTATGGATAGCATAGTTAGAAAAGCAAGCATGCAGGGCTATTGGTAAAAAATGTCTACTACTTCTAATAGGTACAGCAAAGTTAATTTGGTTGATTAGTATGGGGGAATCTATTTCACCATTTATTAATTTGTGAACAAAGGTTATGGCTAGCATAGTTCTACGATTAGTCAGAGAGGGAAGATTTATTAGTAAAAGTCTACTGTGGTAAGCAGGCAAATTAGTACTATTATCCCAGTTAAGACCCCGAAGGGCAAAGAGCAGAAATTGTTTTTGTACCGATTCTATTCTATCCTGAATCTTATATTTGGGATACCATATACAAGATCAATATTCGAGAATTGGTCGGACAAGCTATATGCTATATGCTTGTCAAATTTAAGCTTTGGGTCCCAAATCCTCAACCAAATCAACTCGATCCAGTGGTAGGTTATCCAGAACATAGATTTAAAAAAAGGAATTTGCCTATAAAAAGACATAACTTTACATTTACTGCAGTTGAGATGAAGTAAATTTACTCTGCACCAAGTTTGAAAATTGTCCAAGTCACTTTGCTGTCTATGACCACATAGAAGACTTGCAGCTGGCATGCATAATTTCACATCATCAGCATACATCAGCACCCGTGAGTTATTTTTTATGGACGGAAGGTCATTAATGAATATAATAAATAATAACGCCATTAAAATAGACTCTCTGAGATCTAAAAGTTAAATAATCTTGAATCTAAAGAATAAGATTATTGGGAAAACTCAAAAGTTTAAGGTTATATATCAAAAGGAGGTGATTTACCGAATCAAAAGCTTTACTGAAATCAGTGTAAATAACATCAGTTTGCAATTTGTCTTCAAAGCCCTTAATAACATATGATGTAAATTCTAGTAAGTTAGTAGTGGTAGATCTTTGTTTCATGAACACGTGCTGGCTCGGTGAAATCATAGATTTACAAAGATGTTGAAAATGAGAGGTTATTAGTTTCTCAAAAATATTAGAAAAAGCAGACAACTTGGAGATACCCCTATAATTTTGAGTATTAGATTTGTTTCATTTTTTGTGCAAAAGAATAATATAAGACTCTTTCAAAATTTTTGGCAAAGGTCTTAAAAGACTTTGAGCACAGTACCTAAGCACACAGCTAGGTATTCCATCAGGTTCTAAGGAAAATGTGGGCTTAATAACCTGAAGATCACAAAGTAGTGAACACTCCGTGATTTCCGGTATAAAAATGTCTTGCGTTTCGCATTTAAAAAATCAAAAAACCGTTTAGGATCCTACTGAAACTCTAATCTACACCTAGTCAGGTAGTTCCTGTAACATTGGTTTGTTTGACCTGTTTGGCGTTCCATAAGGGACACACAAATCAAATAAAGAATTTAAAGTATTATAAAAAATACTGATTGCCACGTCCAAATTGTCAGACCCGTAGAGGGTAGACCAGTCAGTCAGGGCCAACAGCCGAGTAAGTTTTGCAAAATCGGTTTTCCGAAATTGACGTACTCGGCTTAAACGATTTATACTGGGGCATAGCACCCGGTGGGGCAAAGTGATCGACACCTCCAAAGTTGGGTGGTATAAATCTTCTGGATAAGATATGGGTTGTGATCGGGTAATGGATGAGGAGGATGGATCCAAAACAAAAACCAGATCAAGCATTCTATTAAGAGAATTTGGGATATCATTTATTTGATTCAATGATATCCCAAGTAAATTAATCAAGAATTCATTCTAAGCCGAGGGGGTCAGAGCGCCAGAGTCAAGAAAAGAAATCCAGGTAACTGCAGCAATATTAAAACCACCAAGAACTACAAGGAGATCGCAATCGGAAAGCATTTAAGAAACGGACAGTATAGCAGACAAATGAGCATAGTAAACAGAGTTATCAGAGGAAGGGGGTATGTACGCGCAAGTAACAAAAATACCAACACCATTAAAAGACAACTTAACAGCAAGAAATTCTATATCTGCAGAAACACTTACTATTACTGTCTCCGAAGAACAATTTTCATCAACAGCAATAAGCACACCTCCGCCACGTCGAAGTTTACGGTCTTTTCTATAGATACAGTATCTGTTGGATACAACTTCAGAACTAAGAAATGTAAGGCAATGACATGAAAAGGTAAAGCAAGGCTTTTAAGATATAAACTACTAAGTTTACTACAAAGACCTCTTACATTCTAATAGCCCAATAAAAAGAAAGTTGTTAGTTTTTTAAACTATCAGAAACGGGAAGAGTTTTAGACACAACTACTGGGGGAGGAGATACAATCGGAGGTTGCTTTTTCTTTCTGGCAGTATATTCGTTAACTACAGGGTCCGCCAAATAACTTTTTTGTTTTTAAATGAAATAAAAAAAAAAACTACTGAATATTTTCTAAAAATTTTTTATTTGAAAGTACAATCCTTCCGGTTAATAATGAAAAATTATTTCATTCAATTGGCTGCTTTGGCTGGCCATGCAGTAGCCTACACGATCGGTCCAATTTTTAGGCACATAAGATAAGATAAGATAAGATCGATTGTGTGAAGCTGTATTTCATCAATGGCTTCACGAAAATTGTTTTTTAAAGCGTCAATTGTTTCTGGCTTGTCGGCGTTACACTTTTCTTTGACGGTACCCCACGAATAATAGTCCAACGGTGTCAAATCGCAGCTCCGAGGTGGCCAAACGACATCAGCTCTTCGGCTGATAATGCGATCTTCAAAAACAGGGCGCAAAGCATTGAGTGTAACTTCGGCTGTGTGGCACGTAGCGCCGTCCTGTTGAAACCAAATGTTGCCAATATCCTCCTCTTCAATTTTTGTGAACAAAAATTCGTTCAACATGGCCCGATAACGATCGCCATTGACAATAACGGCCACTCCTTGCTCATTTTCAAAGAAAAATGGCCCAATTATGCCTCTGGACCAAAATCCGCACCAAACAGTGACTCGTTTTGGGTGCGTCGGCTTTTCAATGTATGCGTGCCGGTTTTCTGTGCCCCAAATGCGACAATTTTGCTTGTTTACATACCCGCCAAGATCAAAATGACGGTGCTTCTCTTCTTCCAAAATCCGTACGCAACTTTCTCACACATTCTGCAATACTACCATGATTTTCAAAGTAATGTCGCAATATTTCCCAGCGTCGTTCAAGCGTATACACAACCATATTCGTTCAGCGGAAGGATAAAAGTAATTATCTGTCAAATCAAACATGAGCTAAGTGTTACCATTCACGAAATAAGCACTAGTTAAAAAAAAACGATAGATGGTGGACCCTGTATTATCTGCTCCGGCCAAAATTCTTTGCAACATATAGAGCTGAAATCTTGACTCGAAACACTGATTTTAAATGACGAAATGTTCCTAGTGTAGTTGAAATTAAACATTTCATCAATGACTCGACCGTTAGGGCCAGCACATTTTTCATGTGCGAAATTTGGTCACACCCAGCAGCCAATAAAAGCCATCTTCGTATTATCTCGAACTTGGCAGACCTTGAAACAACAGACGGACATTTTATTAGATGAATTTAAAAAATTAAATAAGAAGATTAGAACCTCTTATTTATCCAACAAGTTTAACAAAATTAAGGGCCACTCTAGGGTTAAAAGTATAAAACGTTTGTTTGTACTCACAAAGCCAATAACACAAACAAAAACGTACCGGCGCGAGCGTAGCAAACCGAAAAACAAACAACAACGGAATAATTTAAACCGGGACCAGCACCAACAAACAAGATGGCGCGTAAGATCCAAAATCTTGGGTGAACGGTCTTATCAGAGAGGACTGAATGAAAGAGATGATCCCAGAGTTGTCATCTTCTGTTTACTTAACATTCTTAAAATTATTAGCTCGTGGGGAAGTAAGTAATAAATAAGTAATAATAAGTGTGCAATGCGTTAGATAATGATAGTGATCGGCCATTATTTAACTTTGCTTTGGTTGGTGGTCGACTTTTGGTTCTATCTGCTTGCTAATGCCTAAAATGGGAAGGCAGCATAGCTTTGGATGAACTTCGTAAAATTGAATGGCCAAACGTGAGATTCTTAAATACGACTTCCACCATATATGCTTATGTATATATTGGCAATTAGGTAGATCACTAATGACTTATTAAAAAGGGTTTAAAATGACTAAATACCAAAATAACACTAACCATAAAATAAACGCATTTTGTACTCATATACCTAACAATAATTGTCCTTATAATAAATAAATACATATTAAAAATTGCATTGACTTTAATTGAATATGGTTAGAAAGGGTATCAAAACACATTGAGCAGCGTGTGCGTTTCAGCTACGACAACCGTCACGTATTGTTGTTGTTATTATTTTTGCGTTCTGCCTAGTCCCGGTGGACGCAGAGGCATGCATACACAAAAAGACGGCTCAAGGCCACATGCAGCAGGCCATCCGCAGACGTTTTGCTGTCGACACCAATGAGCATACATACACATCCTCATTGGTCGGCAACAACAAAATTTTAAAATACAAGTAAGAAGGCCCTAGTGAACAAATTCCGACTAGACGATACCCAGAACCCTATACTATACTTGGCTTCCTTCTGCCTGTTACATACTTTTGCACAAAACCATTATACCCTTTTTCCCATTTTTGGTGGTTTCAGTCTATAACAAGCAAATTTACTCTATTTGAAAGCAAAATAACCAGCAGCTCACCAATTTCATATAATAAACTTGAGAAAATGTTCAATTGGTTTGCTAATTCTTTCTAAGACAGTCTTAAGGTACAAGAGTAAGGGAAAAGCTACAGCACAAACAGACAGTGCACAAAAGTACGTGAGAAAGATCATGTGCAGAAAATAAACAAAGCAAAAGCATGTGCAGTTGATACACAAAGCCTACGATAATGTAATGAATCAAGATTAGAAACAAGCTACCCCTCTTTTTTTACAGTTAATATTTGCGCTCTGTGAATATGAACCTATTTCCCCTTCCCCGGTCTGCTTTGTGTCTGGACTGCTCATGCTATGTCGTATGTATTTGGCACTGGAAAAAATGGGAAAAAGGGTGTATTGTTTATGTGCAAACGTATGTAACACGCAAAAGGAAGCTTCTCCGACCCCATAATGTATATATAACATTGATCAGTATGAACAGCCAGTCGATGTATAGTAAGTAGTAGTAAGTACAGAATAGGGTTCAGGGTATCATATAGCCGGAATTTATCGACTAGAGCCTTACTTGTAATTTAAAATTTTGTTGTTGCCGACAAATGAGTATGTACATATCCATATGTATTTTTGTGTTTGTATGCTCATTGGTGTCGATGGCAAATCATCTGCAGCTAGCCTGCTGCATGTGCCTTGGTCCGTTTTTTGTGTATGCATGCTTGTACGTCTAACGGGACTAGGCAAAACGCAAAAATAATAAAAACAACAACACGTGAAGGTTGTCGTTGCTGAAACGCACACGCTGCTCAATGTGTTTTACTACCCTTTGTTAAAATATTTAATTAATGTCAATGAAATTATTAATGTCTATTTTTAATACAGGGACAAGTATTTGAATGCAAAATGTGTTTATTTTATGGTTAGTGGTAATGCGGTATTTAGTCATTTAACTATTGTTCAATAAGTCATTAATGATCCACCTAACTCCCAATATATACATACGCATATATGGTGGAAGTCACATTTAAGTATCTTACGTTTGGCGATAAAATTGCACAAAAATTATATAAAGTCTATACTACTCTCCCATTTGAGGCATCGCAAGGAGACAGAAACAAAAGTCGAATATTTAAAATCTCAACTTCGGCCACCACACAACGGCAAAATGAAGTACGACAACGTTTAATCTTCGTCTGACGCATCACACGCTTCGAGCTAATGAGAATCCATGTACACTAAGATTCTCATTGGAGTTGACAAGGCAAAAACAATATTCATTTCCCCAGGTGCTTATTTCAGGTTTTATCGTTTCTGTTAAAAAAGAGGGGTAGCTTGTTTCCTATCTTGGTTTACATAGTCTTTGACACAAAGCGATATCAAACATAGCGGCATAGAGAAAATAAACGAAAAGTAAACAAGCATTGAGGGGAAATAGGTACTGAAAAGCCTCAAGAATGTTTAAAGTTAACAGAAATGAGAAACTCTGGGATCATCTCTTTCATTCAGTCCGTTGTCTCTTGTTTGTTGGTTCCAGAGAGGACTGAATGAAAGAGATGATCCCAGAGTTTCTTATTTCTGTTAACTTTAAAATTCTTGAGTCTTTTCAGTACCTATTTCCCCTCAATGCTTTTTTCTTTTTCGTTTATCTTCTCTATGCCGCTATGTTTGATATCGCTTTGTGTATCAACTGCACATGCTTTTGCTTTGTTTATTTTCTGCACATGATCTTTCTCATGTACTTTTGTGCACTGTCTTTTTGTGCTGTAGCCTTTCCCTTACTCTTGTACCTTAAAACTGTCTTAGAAAGAATTAGCAAACAAATTGAACATTTTCTCAAGTTTATCATATGAAATTGGTGAAACCACCAAAAATGGGAAAAAGGGTATAATGGTTTTGTGCAAAAGTATGTAACAGGCAGAAGGAAGCCAAGTATAGTATAGGGTTCTGGGTATCGTCTAGTCGGAATTTGTTCACTAGGGCCTTCTTACTTGTATTTTAAAATTTTGTTGTTGCCGACCAATGAGGATGTGTATGTATGCTCATTGGTGTCGACAGCAAAACGTCTGCGGATGGCCTGCTGCATGTGGCCTTGAGCCGTCTTTTTGTGTATGCATGCCTCTGCGTCCACCGGGACTAGGCAGAACGCAAAAATAATAACAACAACAATACGTGACGGTTGTCGTAGCTGAAACGCACACGCTGCTCAATGTGTTTTGATACCCTTTCTAACCATATTCAATTAAAGTCAATGCAATTTTTAATATGTATTTATTTATTATAAGGACAATTATTGTTAGGTATATGAGTACAAAATGCGTTTATTTTATGGTTAGTGTTATTTTGGTATTTAGTCATTTTAAACCCTTTTTAATAAGTCATTAGTGATCTACCTAATTGCCAATATATACATAACCATATATGGTGGAAGTCATATTTAAGTATCTCACGTTTGGCCATTCAATTTTACGAAGTTCATACAAAGCTATGCTGCCTTCCCATTTTAGGCATTAGCAAGCAGATAGAACCAAAAGTCGACCACCAACCAAAGCAAAGTTAAATAATGGCCGATCATTATCTAACGCATCGCACACTTCGCGAATGAGTTGACAAAGCAGAAGTGATACTTATTTCCCCACGAGCTAATAATTTTAAGAATGTTAAGTAAACAGAAGATATCGACTCTGGAATCATCTCTTTCATTCAGTCCTCTCTGGTTTTATGCACAGAAAGCGCGCACAGATAAAACTAAAAGAGCGCAAGTGTAAAAATACAAAAACAAAATATCAGCAACAAGCAAACTGAGCAAATTAAGCAGTAAGCTTGGACTGCTATTCGTTGTTGTACTTGGGCACTTGCAAAATAAATGCAAATAAAATTAGTAATTTAATGTTCAATTTGGGTTTAACACAACCGACGAAAACCCAAAGTCACAACACTGTTTATTTGCACAGAGTCGCAAAAAAAAAAAACTGAAATTAAACGCATAAAAATAAACAAGCAAGAAGGCTCTAGTCGGGAAATTCCTTCTAGACGATAGCCTGAACCCTATACTTTACGCGTACTGCATACTCAACTTCAATGTTCCATATCTTCCGTGTTTCTCAATCGATTATTATAAAAATTTCAAAGATTGTCATTATTTTGTTTAATGTTCCGAATGCCATCTCAAAGTTTTCCAAATTCAAGATTTTGTTGTCATCGATCCCATGTGTGTATCGGAAACGGGATGAGTTATCGAAAATCGAAAAAAAAAAACTTGTACTGCCTAGGGATTAGGCGAGCTTAAGTACCAAATCTGGAGTCATACATACAGACGGACGGACGGACAGACAGACGGACGGACATGGCTATATCGACTCGGCTGTTCATCTTGATCAAGAATTTATTTTTTTATGGGGTCAGAGATGCTTCCTTCTGCCTGTTACATACTTTTGCACAAAACCATTATACTCTTTTCTTATTTTTAATGGAATCTGGGTATAAAAAGGGCAAAAAACATTAATTTGTCCGAGCATGGGCCGAAATCGCGAATTTACCATTGCAAAACTCGTTAGAGTTAATTTGTTTGTGTTATAACTTTTTTGTTCTTTAATGAATAATCAAATTGGTTTAAATATATTATTAAGAAACAAATAAATAATACATAAAAAATTTCAAAAAAATTTTAAGAGCCATATTACAGTTATATTTTTGCCTGTGAAGTGAAAAAACATACAATTTTCTTCACGCGAAAACACTTTCTTGACTGACTGTACTAGAAAAATTCCGAAGGCACAATGATAAAATATCGCTGTAGTTTTAAAATAAGCGTAAACATGGTGACTTAGAGTCGGCTGCCAAGGTGAAAAGTTTAATACACTGAGTTGCGTGCAAAAGTAAAATTGCTTTTAATATTTTTTTTTTTAAATTTATTGATAATGTAGTTAATTTGAAGTTAACATTAATAAAATTTAACAGAAAGTTTACTTTCAATAACTAAAAATATTTATTTTAATTCAAATTATTGTCAATAAAGGCATCAACATCATTTATTTATAGACTTAAAATTCTGTGAATATTCCTTGATTAATTCCTCAAGTGATTTGATGTGCCTGAGAGTTGAGATACGTAGGTCAGAGGAGGCCAACAGTATATTGAACAGGTCCGTGCTTTCTTGAAGTTATTTTTAGTCATTGCTTTTAGCTTATTGAGCTTTTTTGGACAAGTCTCCCATCGATAAAATTTGTCGTTGAATAAGCTGCTTACCATGATATAATTATCTCCTTGGCATACTTTACATATTTGCAAGCATCAACAATTTCGCCCCAGCTTAAGAAATTAAAAATGATCTTATTCTTTTAATGACATTTAGATGAATTGCTGTTATCCGACCAGTTACCTTATCGTTGCTGAAGAGCCTTCGTGATGCCTTGCTTAGGGCAGTTGACTTCTAGTCCGCAAAGAAATTCCGTTGTATATCCCGTTTTCTTATTTATTCCCTTGTTCATATGTCATCAAAGTTGTCCCGTTTTAGGTATAGTTTGCTTTAACCGATATTTCTTATGGATATGTACCCATGGATATGTACCTGAATTCCATGATTACTAGTTTTTATGGCCCAGCGTGTTCGAGCCAATTTAGTATATTGGTTTCCCCAAATCCAGTCGTGTTCCCTTGATGGCACTGCACGTGTTTCAAGGACGCATGGTACATTCTCATTTAGAATATAACTTTAGCATCAACTCAAAATGCGATTGCAAAAAAAAAAAAATTATCATTTTGTTAGAATTGAATCATGAAGAAGATATTCTGCAGTGCTCTTGTTTTGTAGCTTCGGATTTCTCAGGTCTTATAGCTTTAAAATTGCACAGGACTACAAAAAAAAACAAGTAAGGGGGCTCTAGTCGAGAAATCCCGACTAGACGATACCCTGAACCCTATACTTTACGCGTACAGTCAGTGCTTGCAAGTATGTGTGTGTGTATGTATGCACATACTGCATACTGCATACTCAACGTTAATGTTCCATATCTCCGGTGTTACGGATTTTAATAAAAATTTCACAGATTGTTATTATTTTGATAAATAATTCAAATGCCATCTCAAATTTTTTCAAATTCAATATTTTGTTGTTATCGATCCCATGTGTATATCGGAAACGGGATGAGTTTTCGAAAATCGAAATGAAACTTGTACTGCCTAGGGATTAGGCAAACTTAAGTTCCAAATCTGGAGTCTCTAGCTCTTATAGTCTCCGAGATCGACGCGCTCATAGATACGGACAGATGCTTCCTTCTGCCTATTACACACATTTGCACAAAGCCATTATACCCTTTTTCCCCATTTTTAATGGGATCAGGGTATAACAAGCGTTTTTTGTGTGATAACCACAATCCCTGATTCCAAAACTTCATACCAGTAAATAAATAAATAAAAAATTACTTTTCTGATACGGTACTTGCTTTTCTTAACTTACAGTAAGTTAAATAGAGCTCGACATAAAATCACAACAATTCTATATTTCGAATTTGTACAACAAAGTATTTTTTGTCCCCGTGAGATTCGCTAAAATAATTTCGACTGTAAAAAGTGTTTACAAAGCACTGAGCGAAAAAAAATTA
Source organism: Scaptomyza cyrtandrae (assembly GCA_035044605.1). NCBI lineage: Eukaryota > Metazoa > Arthropoda > Insecta > Diptera > Drosophilidae > Scaptomyza > Scaptomyza cyrtandrae. Next base: position 300,494 of record JAWNNS010000439.1, read on the forward strand.
AAATTTAAATAACAATTAATAAAATTTTAGAAACATCGAACTGTCAACAACAATTATATAAAAAAACAAGTAAGAAAGCTCTAGTCGAGAAATCCCGACTAGACGATACCCTGATCCTAATACTTTACGCGTACAGTCAGTGCTTGCAAATATGTGTGTTTGTATGTATACTGCATACACAATTTCAATGTCCCATATCTCCTGTGTTTCTTAACCGATTTCAATAAAAATTTCACAGATTGTTATTATTTTGTTCATTATTTCAAAAGCCATCTCAAAGTTTTCCAAATTCAATATTTTGTTGTTATCGATCCCATGTGTATATCGAAAACGGGATGAGTTATCGAAAATCGAAAACAAACTTGTACTGCCTAGGGATTAGGCGAGCTTAAGTTTCAAATCTGGAGTCTCTAGCTCATACATACGGACAGACGGACGGACAGACGGACGGACAGACGGACATGGCTATATCGACTCGGTTTTTGATGCTGATCAACAACATATATACCTTATGGGGTCGGAGATGCTTCCTTCTGCCTGTTATATACCCTTTTTCCCATTTTTAATGGGATCAGGGTATAATAAGGCTCTAGTAGAGAAATCCCGACTAGACGATATTCAGAAAAATCAAAAAGTCAAAATTATTAAGCTTGGCTAAAAACCTTGAAACTAAACCATAACCGAAAACAGAGCTTCAAAAAAAAAAAAATAAATAAATAGTAAACTCACTTTATCAAAATGTTAATAAGAAAATAGATTTAATTTTTTTAAATATAAAAGCACATCATATATTATATAAACTCTTGAAAGCCAAATGAACGGTCTATTTCTTGCAAATCGACATTAAAGTTGTCTTTTCCATTTATTCCAAAATAATAGAGTAGAATAATTGGTCGAGTTTCATACTCCTATTCATTCGTGACATTGAGTTAGATTTAGCGCAATAAATACTTTGACACAGCCTTAGACCTTCGAATATTTTAAATACATTCGATTGCATTTCTTTTGACTGTACAGTAAAGAAGCTTTTGAATGCATTATATGTTCTGGCGCACAAGCTGAAAACCAAATAGTTTTGGGTGTACACCAAAAAAGCCCAAGTTAGTTAATACGCTGAATAATTGAAATGTCATATTTTTAAGTGCATATGTACATACATATATATTTCTTCGCCCTGTGCACACGAATTTGGTGATATTTTTGTGCTTTTGACAATCGGCTTACGACCTAAGAACGCACATGCAACCGACAACATTTGCAAAATATTCGAGTAAAACTAAAGTTTTCGTTTCATTCAAGCGAGGCATCCAAATTTGTTATGCAGATTTTTGGAGGATCACCAGCTTCTTACTAAATTTAGTGGATCTAGCTGTTAAAATAAGGGTCACATATGCGTCTACCAAACGGTACAAATCCTATACAGATGTATGAAAATACGCGGTGGTGTGGCTAGACCCTACTGGGAGGCTGAAAAATCGATAAGAAGTTGCCGCTCCCGTGCTCCCAATTTTCAAGTAAACTCCCTACCTCCCGTGTTTATACTGGTGTCAGTGTATACCTCAGTCACTTGCATATAACTGTACTTGCTTTTAAAAATAATTTTAATTTAATAATGTGTTCAAAATAATATGAGAATAATGCACTTACATAAAGCTAATTCCTGCAGCTGCAAAAACTCTCGCGGAGATAATTTATCCCATTTGTGTGCAATGTCAATATTCATGTTTTCCTGAAATTATGGAATAAAAAATATAACAAATTTAGGCAAAAAGAACGACATGATTTTAAGACATGTATTAAATTGTACGTTTGCAAAAACACAAAATTCTAAAGACATCTATTTATATACTAGAAGAACTCTACCACATGTTGCTGTGGTGACAATAGAAATTTTCAATACATGTATTTAATTCTTGCAAGCGTCAGTTTTTGCGCCCAGCTGGTGACGTTGCGTATTGTTTTTGTAATTATAAAGAAGTATTTAGTTAGAAGTTTAGTAGGGGGTATCTCCTAGTCGGGATTTCTCGGCGTTAGAAGGCTCCCGACTAGAAGATACCCTGTCAGTGCTTGCAAGTATATGTGTTTGTGAGTACGCGTCATTTAACTTATGTTTCATATCTACGGTGTTTCTCAACCGATTTCGGCATTATGGGGTCGAAGATATTTCTTTCTGTCTGTTACGTACTTTTCCACAAAACCATTACAACCTTTTACCCATTTTTAATATGTTCAAGGCGATAATTAATATGACTTCAAATTTTGGAAAGAAAAAAAATTAAATTATGTACAAATCTTGAAATAGTTAGATGTTATCGGTCTCGAAATTAGTCGTTTGTAAACGGGAGGTAATCTAAAGTCTTAAGTCTCTTGCTGTCTCTTAGATCAGCGTGTGAATACTCAGGTAGGCAGACGGATAGACATAGTGCAATGTACTCGTTTGCTGATGCTAATCTAGAATTTATATACGTTATGGGGTCGGAGATAGTTCCTTTTACATAAGTTTATCATAACTTTTTACCTATAACTAATGTACCAGTGTTCTGGGTATCTTCTAGCCAATATTTCTGGAAAACAGCCTTTTACTTGTTTTTTCATAAAGTTAAAAATTACCGTTTATGGGAATAAAAAAACACCATTGCTTGAAAATCTAACTTTTAAAACTGTCAAGTATATTTGCAAAAATTCATATTTTTAAAAAGCCTTTGATCCCGAAATTTGTAAAGCTATACAAAAAATTATGAAATTTTCATTGCAATCGTTTGTAGACCAAACAAGTTCTTGAAAGCGCACAAAATGGATAATTTGCCCTCCTATACCTTGATTTCACAAGAGCAAAATGCAGGAATTTTGGAAGAACTTAGTGATGCTGCATTATTTGTATATGATTTTTCTCTGCCCATTAGGTATCTTGTTTAAAAATTACCCGTTGGCTGGTTGCATTCACAGTTGGTCGTTGTTAGTATTTTCTGTTTTTCATGGCTAATGTTAATATTTTTAAAGTTTTGCTTAAGAGGTTTAAGCGACAAGTGATTGAATTACTTATAACAAGTAAGAAGGCTCTAGTCGAGAAATTCCGACTAGACGATACCCTGATCCTAATACTTTACGCGTACAGTCAGTGTTTGCAAGTATGTGTGTTTGTATGTACGCACATACTGCATACTGCATATGTTCAATGTTCCATATCTCCGGTGTTTCTTAACCGATTTTAATAAAAACACAGATTGTCATTATTTTGTTCATTATTTCAAATGCCATCTCAAAGTTTTCAAAATTAGGAATTAGCGTTTATGTTTAATCGGTAGTCTCCAGCTCTTATAGTCTCTGAGATCGACGCGTTTATACATACAGACGGGCAGACGGACATGGCTATATCGACTCGGCTTTTTAAAGCCATTTTAAAAGTATAAATATAACAATTTCTCAACTTTTCGCGTGTCTTTGCCGCACGAATTTTTCATTGTGCTGCAGTTTCATTAACTGGAGCTAAACCAGCGCACACTCAAGGCTACTAATACAAAAGATCCTCAACTCCAAGCTAAATGCGAGTGAGCAATGCGTTAGCGCTTTAGTCGTGTTAGAACTGAAGAACATTGTTCGTTGAGTTCTTAGAAGATACTGGGTTTTATTTTACAAATCCTAGCTCTCATAACTAACACCATATCTTAACTTAGGCCTCCTGACAATGCATTATCGGTCTTTTTATACCCTGATCCCATTAAAAATGGGAAAAAAGGGTATAATGGTTTTGTGCAAAAGTATGTAACGGGCAGAAGGAAGCATCTCCGACCCCATAAAGTATATAAATTCTTGATCAGCATCAACAGCCGAGTCTATATAGCCATGTCCGTCTGTCCGTCCGTCTGTCTGTCCGTATGTATGATGACAATCTGTGAAATTTTTATTAAAATCGGTTAAGAAACACCGGAGATATGGGACATTGAAGTTGTGTATGCAGTATGCAGTATTTTGGGATCAGGGTATCGAGTAGTCGGGATTTCTCGACTAGAGCCTTCTACTTGTTATACCTTAAAAATGGGAAAAAAAGGGTATAATGGTTTTGTGCAAAAGTATGTAACGGGCAGAAGGAAGCTTCTCCGACCCCATAAAGTATATATATTATTGATCAGCATTAACAGCCGAGTCGATATAGCCATGTCCGTCTGTCCGTCCGTCCGTCCGTCTGTCCGTCTGTCCGTATGTATGAGCCAACCGATCTCAGAGACTATAAGAGCTAGAGACTCCAGATTTTGAACTTAAGCTCGCCTAATCCCTAGGCAGTACAAGTTTGTTTTCGATTTTCGATAACTCATCCGGTTTTCGAAATACACATGTGATCGATAACAACAAAATCTTGAATTTTGAAAACTTTGAGATGGCATTTGAAATAATGAACAAAATAATGACAATCTGTGAAATTTTTATTAAAATCGGTTAAGAAACACCGGAGATATGGGACATTGAAGTTGTGTATGCAGTATGCAGTATGTGCGTACATACAAACACACATATTTGCAAACACTAATCAGGGTATCGTCTAGTCGGGATTTCTCGACTAGAGCCTTCTTACTTGTTTTCTTATCCATTTTGTATACAACTATTTTATATAAGTGAGACTATTTTGGCATTTATAGCATTTCTCTATTAAAAATCACCTGTGCTTTTAGCAGTCTGTAAATATCTTTAGTTTCTGTATTTGTTCTTTTTGCTTGAAGTACTAACTTTTCGGATAATTAGTCTTTTATCTTTGAGACTTCTTCAGACAAGAAGATCACACGCCGCACATTGGTCTAGATAAATTGCTGAGGAGCTATTTAATTTTTCTGTACCCCATTTTCTTTCTTCTTTCCTTTACGGGGTTTTGTTTGTTACATGGCAGAACATGCCTAATTGCCAATTAGCGGGCACACTTTTGTAACTGGTCTTGTGAAAAATCCATACTAATTTTACCTTCACTTCCCCGACTTTATTGTCCTTTCCCGTATGCACTTTATCATTTATCTTGCTGGATGACAGTTTTCGTCTTTCTTTATTCAATTTGTCCCTTTTATATATCCCGTGTTTTTTTTCCACTTACTTTTTTGGTAGGGTACACAAATAATCTTTATTCCATTTTGACCAAAACATTTTTTTCATACTTTGAATCATTCAATTGATTCTGTGCTATCTAAGGTTGGTCTTATAATTAAACAAGAATCATTCAATTGATTCAGTGCTATCTAAGGTTGGTCTTATAATTAAACAAGTAAGAAGGGTATAGTCAAGAAATCCCGACTAGACGATACCGTAAACCTTATACTTTACGCGTACATGCAGTGCTTGCTTGTGGGTACGAGTAGACTGCATATCGCATACTCAACTTCAATGTTCCATACCTCCGGTGTTCCTTGACCGATTTTAATAAAAACTTCACATAATTTCATTATTTTGTTAAATGTATCAAGCGCCGTCTCAAAGTTTTCCAAATTCAATATTTTGTTGTTATCGATCCCATGTGTATATCGAAAGCTTTTGCACAAAACCATTATACCCTTTTTCCCATTTTTAATGAGATCAGGGTATAACTAGAAGGATTCCATTACTGTATAATTCAGGAGATTTTCCATAATTCGCCTAACACTTTTCTTTGTTTTAATTTTTTCTTACAATTTAGATGTGTCATAATTAGATTTGATTGTTCTTGCTTAAGTAATATTATATTTGCTATTCTAGCTCTTTAACCGTTGATGAGAACCATTAAAAATGGGTAAAAAGGATGTAATGGTTTTGTGCAAAAGTATGTAACGGGCAAAAGGAAGAATCATCTTAGAGCTAGAGACTCCAGATTCGGAACATAAACTCGCCTAATCCCAAGGCAGTACAAGTTTGTTTTCGATTTTCGATCACTCTTTCCGTTTCCGAAATACACTTACTTACTTGTTTCTTTTTGTAATTTTGATTGCAATAAATTTTAGCTTACAAGCCACTATCCTATCTAATTTTTGTAGGCAAGAATATTATATTGATTCTTAAAATGTATTCGGACATTTGTTATTTTGGCCAATTTTCTTAATGTTTTGATAGTCAATCGAGCCCTTTCCACCAAATTTGGCGCTTTCTTAATTTTCCTAAAGAAACTTCTCTTGAGGTTACATCCGCTGGGTTATCTTCTGATTTAAGATAACACGATTATCGTTACTTATCGTTGCATATACCACTGCTGTGTATGCTTTTCATGATGCAGCTGTATTTAAGCTTCATGCTTGTGTTACCATCTTGGGATTCTTATTTCCTCTAATAATGTTCCGATTCCTTTGCTTCTTCCATGCTTTATTTGGTATTTGTCAGCTATAATTTTTGAATGAACAATTTTCCTACAACTGTATCCGGAGCACGCCAACCTAATGGATCATAAGTCTTTGCAAGCGTGTATAATACTTGTCTTTTGTTTATTTTTTCAGGACCTGACAGTTGACCTTAATTTTGAATTCTGTTTTTAAAAGGTTCCCTCTTTGGTCCCAATGTTTTAATGAACTCACTTTCTTCAATAGCTATTACTTTACTTATCCTAGTATCTTCTACCTTTTCTATAATCTCTTGTTTATATGCCAACTTCAAAGAAATTTATTTTATTTTCTTTTGGCAGGCATATATCCTGACATCAGATCATCCATATAAAAGTCACTTCTGTTTGTTTCCCCAATGATTTGGTGTTTACAATTAGTTTCTATCTCCACAAGCACTCTTGTTCCTAAGTTCGGAGTTGACGCGGAACCAGATGTTACCGTTTTAAGTTTGTAGAGTTTTATTTGTTGATTCGGAGTATCTCTCTATACAGAATATGCAAATATTGTTGATCCTTAATGTCAATATAAATTTGCCGATACTTTTCAAACTTGCCACTTGCGCCATTGTACTAATTTGACAGACCATTTTTATACCCTGATCCCATTAAAAATGGGAAAAAAGGGTATAATGAAGTTGTGCAAAAGTATGTAACGGGCAGAAGGAAGCACCTCCGACCCCATAAAGTATATATATTCTTGATCAGGATCAACAGCCGAGTCGATATAGCCATGTCCGTCTGTCCGTCCGTCTGTCTGTCCGTCTGTCCGTATGTATGAGCCAACCGATCTCAGAGACTATAAGAGCTAGAGACTCCAGATTTGGAACTTAAGCTTGCCTTATCCCTAGGCAGTACAAGTTTGTTTTTGATTTTCGATAACTCATCCCGTTTTCGATATACACATGGGATCGATAACAACAAAATCTTGAATTTGAAAAATCTTTAGATGTCATTTAAATTAATAATCAAAATAATAACAATCTGTGAAATTTTTATTAAAATCGGTTAAGAAACACCGGAGATATGGGACATTGAAGTTGTGTATGCAGTATGCAGTATGTGCGTACATACAAACACACATACTTGCAAACACTGACTGTACACGTAAAGTATAGGGATCAGGGTATCGTCTAGTCGGGATTTCTCGACTAGAGCCTTCTTACTTGTTTAACTTATTTTTTTCTTTTCATATGATTTTCATACGATTGCACAGTTTCTTTATTAAACTTGCAAATAGTCATGTTTGCTAGAACTACATCAACGTCTTCTGGTAAGACCGTTATCAACTTCATTAAATGTATTGATTCATTAATTAAATTAATAAGTTTATATAAGAGAAGAATTATAATGATAATGTAAAGATTCAAACTCGCGGGAATAGGCATGACAGGTGGCGCTGATGTGAAGAAACTCTGCGCAAGCGCGGCGAATTATAGTGTTCTTGTAAAGGGATAGAATTGGCACCTATAATTGGAGGCATTGGAGCGTGTTCAAGTGAGTGATTTGATTTTTTAAGGCCCCCGGGTTATTTTATCTATAGATTTAGACCAACCGGTTAAGCGCGGATGTGTTTGATTCAACATAACCACAAAAATAAGTGGGTAGAGTGACAGTCTCACTGGCATCAGAAAGAAAAAACTGAAGGGAGGAGAAGGAAAAAAAGGGGGATAAAGCAGCGGAAACTACATGAAGATCATAGCGCCGCACAACACATGTGTGGTGCAGAGCGTTTGGAAATTAATCATGACGCGACGGCGCACTACAAGACCAAAGGGTCTTGTTGGAATGAAATCAAAAAAAACACGTAACTAATATGAATTGTAGGCTTATATAAGTGAGTTAACTTGTAATTTTTTTTTTCCATCGTAGAGTAGACATCAATTTAAGTGATGACAAAATACATTTAATATACCAATTCATTTGTAAAAAAAAAACTCATTTATATTGGTATATGCGTTTTTTAGTTTTGTATTCACTTAAAGTTCTTGTACTAATATAATTGTCCTATCAAGCAAAAATGCAACAACATCACACGACTGCACGTGAGTCAAAAAAAAAAAAAAACAAGAACAATTAAGTGCAAAAATCTTTATGTAAAAGTGAGTAAATAAAAAAAAAAAAAATTATAGGCAGTATTTATTTATATCTAAAATCAAAAACCTAGATCTAAGAATTGAAAAGAATAGCAACTTGATTTACGTTTAATATGAGCGAATATAGAAAAACAAGTAAGAAGGCTCTAGTCGTGAAATCCCGACTAGACGATACCCTGATCCCTATACCTTACGCGTACAGTCAGTGCTTGCAAGTATGTGTGTACGCGCATATTACATACTGCATAGAAAACTTCAATGTCCCATATCTCCGATGTTTCTTAACCGATTTTAATAAAATCTCAGAGACTATAAGAGCTAGAGACTCCAGATTTCGAACTTAAGCTCGCCTAATCTCTAGGCAGTACAAGTTTGTTTTCGATTTTCGATAACTCATCCCGTTTTCGATATACACATGGGATCGATAACAACAAAATCTTGAATTTTGAAAACTTTGAGATGGCAATTAAAATAATATACAAAATAATGACAATCTGTGAAATTTTATTAAAATCGGTTAAGAAACACCGGAGATATGGGACATTGAAGTTGTGTATGCAGTATGCAGTATGTGCGTACATACAAACACACATATTTGCAAACACTGACTGTACGCGTAAGGTATTGAGATCAGGGTATCGTCTAGTCGGGATTTCTCGACTAGAGCCTTCTTACTCTTCCCATTAAAAATGGGAAAAAGGGTATAATGGTTTTGTGCAAAAGCATGTAACAGGCAGAAGGAAGCATCTCCGACCCCATAAAGTATATATAGTCATAATCAGCATCAAAAGCCGAGTCGATATAGCCATGTCCGTCTGTCCGTCCGTCCAAATGTATGTATGAACGCGTCGATCTTAGAGACTATAGGAGCTACAGACTCCAGATTTGGAACTTAGGCTTGCCTAATCCTTAAGCAGAACAAGTTTGTTTTCGATTTTCGATAACTCTTCCCGTTTTCGATATACACATGGGATCGATAACAACAAAATATTTAATTTGGAAAACTTTGAGACGGCGTTTGATACATTTAAGAAAATAATGACAATTTGTGAAATTTATTTTATTGAAATCGGTTAAGAAACACCGGAGATATGGGACATTGAAGTTGTGTATGCAGTATGCAGTATGTGCGTACATACAAACACACATACTTGCAAACACTGACTGTACGCGTAAAGTATAGGGATCAATGTACCGTCTAGTCGGGATTTCCCGACTAGAGCATTCTTACTTGTTTATGTATACAAACAACAGTAAGTATTCTGTCTTTGCTTTGTTTAAACGTAAATTCATAAGATTGTGCAGCAATAACTACAAAAAAATACCGACTGCGGGGAAAATGGATAATATTATTAAGAAAATAAGTTGCAAGTTATAATACGCTTCGCTCCCCGTCCTTATTTTGCAGGCAAATTTCGGTCAGGTATCTGACTATGCAGTTAAATGAAAATTTAAAACAGTTTTCCATTTTGAAGTAGGCTATATTTTTAGGTAGTTTCGTTTTGAAAGAAAATTAAATAAGCTCTCTGCTTTCAAGATAAGAAATTAAAATGTTAACCAACCTACATATCTGCTGCTGGGACCAGATAAAGAAAGCGCCCTCGAATTTTTCATGCACGCCTCTCTTTTGGATTTTTTTTTTTTTTTATAAACGTTCACAAGAATATAATTGATTATTTTGCCGATCAAAAGCGTAAGGCGAAAGACAACGTGGCAATCATGAAAAAATACAACCTTACACGTAAGGTCATGCATCAATCCTTGATGACTAAACTTAAATTTTCCATATCTTCGGTGTTTCTCAACCGTTTTTCTCAACAAGTTTTTAAATATTTTCATTGTCTTAAACACAATTTCCAAGTTTTCTACAGTCAAGATTTTATTGATATCGATCCCATGTATATATCGGAAACGGGAGCAGTTATCGAAAATTCGAAGAAAACAAAACACGTACTGCCTACGTCTTAGTTCCTATTCGAAATCTAGTCTCTGAGATCGACGCGTTCATACATACAGACGAACGGACAGACATGGCTGTTGATGCTGATGAAGAACAGACATACCTAATGGAGTCGGAGATTCCTTCCTCTGTCTGTTACATACTTTTGCACAAAACCATTATTATTATTGCCTTTTTATCCATTTTCAATGGGTTTAGGGTAAAATCCATATACAAAGTCATAGCCTATTATTGGACGTAGATGTACTAACAGACAGTACATTCAAGTGGCCCAACGATACCAAGCACCGGCTTGTTAACGCGCCCATCCGACCGAGGGGCGCACCGCGTAACGTGCGGTTACGAAGATCGCGAACATGTAGACAAATGACGTAAAATAATTTTTTTTAGAGAGCATGCAGAAGTGGTACTAGTAATAAGGTGGGAAAGATCGTTATATACTGAACATAAGATCCGAAAAGGGTTATGGATAGCATAGTTAGAAAAGCAAGCATGCAGGGCTATTGGTAAAAAATGTCTACTACTTCTAATAGGTACAGCAAAGTTAATTTGGTTGATTAGTATGGGGGAATCTATTTCACCATTTATTAATTTGTGAAAAAAAGGTTATTGCTAGCATAGTTCTACGATGATTAAGAGAGGGAAGATTTATTAGTAAAAGTCTACTGTGGTAAGCAGGTAAATTAGTACTATTGTCCCAGTTAAGACCCCGAAGGGCAAAGAGCAGAAATTGTTTTTGTACCGATTCTATTCTATCCTGATGAGTCCTGTATTTGGGATACCATATACAAGATCCATATTCAAGAATAGGTCGGACAAGAGACACAAAGAGTTTTTGTTAAGTAGGGGTCGTCGAATTCCTTCGACCAGCGTTTAATGAACCCCAAGACACTTGATGCTCGATTTGAGATTAAAGCAATATGCTTGTCAAACTTAGCTTTGGGTCCATTAAGATACCCAAATCCTCAACCAAATCAATTCTATCCAATGGTAGGTTATCCAGAAGATAGATGTTAAAAAAAGGCATTCGCCTATAAAAAGACATAACTTTTCACTTACTGCAATTGAGAAGCAGTAAATTTACTCTGCACCAAGTTTGAAAATTGTCCAAGTCACTTTGCTGTCTATGACCAGACAGAAGACTTGCAGCTGACATGCATAATTTTACATCATCAGCATACATTAGTACCCGAGAATGATTAATAACAGACGGAAGGTCGTTTATGAACAGTGTAAATAATAACGGTCCAAGGTGACTTCCTTGTGGAAAACCAGAAGTGACCTGCACCGCTTTAGATACTGAGCCATTAAAATAGACTCTCTGAGTTCTAGAAGTTAAATAATCTTGAATCCAAAGGATAAGATTATTGGGAAAGCCCAAAAGTTTAAGTTTATAAATTAACAGGAGGTGATTTACAGAGTCAAAAGCCTTACTGAAATCAGAGTAAATAACATCAGTTTGCAATTTGTCTTCAAAGCCCTTAATAACAAATGATGTGAATTCTAGTAAGTTAGTAGAGGTAGATGTTTGTTTCATGAACCCGTGCTGGCACGGTGAAATCATAGATTTACAAAGATGTTGAAGATGAGAGGTTATTAGTTTCTCAAAAATCTTAGGAATAGCAGACAACTTGGAGATACCCCTATAATTTTGAGCATTAGATTTGTTTCCTTTTTTGTGCAAAAGAATAATATAAGACTCTTTCCAAATTTTTGGGAAAGAGCATAGCTCTACGGACATACTTAACAATTTATGCAAAGGTTTTAAAAGATCCTGAGCACAGTACCTAAGCACACAGCTTGGTATTCCATCAGGTCCTGGAGAAAATGTGGGCTTTATAACCAGAAGATCACAAAGTAAAGAGCTCTATGTGATTTCCGGTATAAAAATGCAATTTGAGGCATTAAGCTGATAGGGTTAAGGCATGACGACTGGTTGAAAACAAGGGCTATAGGTCGTTTGAAAAAATTCAGCAAATAGATCGGCAATGGCCTGATCTGAATTGGCTTTCATTTTATCAAAGAATATGTTAGATGGATATAATTCAACAAATAATATTTCTTAAAGTTTTACCTACTCGATGCATAATGGTGACAAAGATTGTGGTTCGTTTGTAATAGAAAAAATATGACTTTGCTTAAACATTTTGAAGGTAGAACAGTTTCTTGGTCTATATGAGGGTCAGACCAAGTGTCAAAGTGACGGAATCCGCAGTCCCATCGAAAAAATTGTTTTATTAGTTTATTGTACTTTTGCTTAAAATATCTTTATCTTAAGCGAATGGAATGCAAGGAAAAATTAAATTGTTATGCAAGTAGTTCAGCTTGCTCTCAATTTTCGTCGTTTTTGTAACTTATCCGTTGATAAAAAAAACCGATGTCGCATTTGCTTTTGTTATTATTGCTGATGTTATCTATCTGCTATTTGTGTTTTTGTTGTATTTGCGATTAACTGTCATACAAGATTTCAGCTACTTTATTTAAATTGTGTGATAAGCAGCAGCTGAAACGCAGCACCGTAAAGCAAACAAAAAGTATATTCAACAAAACACGTCTTTAAAATGAAGAAGAAACATTACAGTCGTATGCAACTCACTACGGAATACTCTGATTCCTATTATTAAACAGGTGGTAACTAGAGGCGGAAATTAGTGGCGTGGCTAAATCTTTTTAAAAAGATTGTCTGTCACTATAAATATTTTAAATATTTAATGATTTGCTTGCAAGCGTTGTATTTAGGGTCTTTTCACTGCTCATTTGTTCTCCGTTATTTACATTTTTCAATGACGGTCGTCAGAGGCGTATTTTTCTTTCTATAAGTTCAATCATTGTCCGTCAATACTTTCGGTCGTTGGTTGATTTTGTGGATTATATGGGCTGAGCTTCGAATGCTTGCTTTTGGATATTTGGGAACTGTGTTGCACGGAGGGCACTGCATTTTTCTTACCTTTTTACTGGTTTCTAAATATAAATGTAAAAGAATGTGTGATTTATTGATTTGCACCCCGAAGTGTATCAACTTCTAATAATACCCTGAACCCATTGAAAATGGGTAAAAAATGTATAGTGGTTTTCTGCAAAAGTGTGTAACAGGAACAGAAGGAAGCTTCTCCGACCCCATAATGTATATATATTCTTGATCAGCATCAACAGCCAAGTGTATATATTAATGTCCGTCTGTCCGTCCGTCCGTATGAACGCGTCGATCTCAGAGATTATAAGATCTTCAAATGTGAAACATAAGCTCGATGTGATCGATAACTTTGAGATGGCGTTTGAAACTTTTATTTTTATTGAAATCGGTTGAGAAACTTCGGAGATATGGAAGATTGAAGTTGAGTACGTAGTGGGCAGTATGCGCGTACACACATTCACACATACTTGCAAGCACTGACTGTACGCGTAAAGTTCAGGGTATTTTCTAGTCGGGATTCTTTAATTAGAGCCTTCTTACTTCTATTAACTGGCTTAAGTCGAATTAAGGCATTTTTCTTAAAACAAAATTCAATTGCGCCATTTGTTGGCTAATTACATTTTTTTGGCACTTATGCAAGATCCATTTTTATACCCATTAATAATAGGTAAAAAGCTATGATAAACTTATGAAAATTCATGTAGCGGGGACATTTTCAACTCCATAAAGTATATTAGTTCTTGATCAGCATCAGAAAACGAGTAAACTTAATTATGTTCATCTGTGTGTCTGCCTGTCCGTCAGTATGACAGTGCTGATCTAAGAAACTATAAAAGCAAGAGACTTCAGATTGAGAGCTCTTTTAAACCATAGGCAAAACAGGTTTTTTCCAAATTCTTCATAACATTTTCAACAACAGACTTTTGATAAGTTATGTCAAGGGTTCAGGGTATCTTCTAGTGAAGCTTTCCTGATTAGCGCCATCGTATATTTTCTATATTTGATAAATAGCACTGTTAATGTTTTTTGTACCCACATTATACCTTTGTCTCCGCATAAAATGATAATATGTGGTCCGGCTACAAAAGGAATATATATGCGAACACGTGCAAAGTACCTTGACTTTGGGTAAACATAGACCTTTTTAACATTTTTTCGGCCTCCTCTGATCCCTATACCTCAACTCTCAGACACATTATTTTAAAAGAAAATTAACCGTTCCCACGCTAGAACCTATTTAGAATGAAAATGAGTATTTAAAGTTATAAGAATTAACTTTTTATTAAGTTTTGTGAATTATTATTAATTTTAAAATTACATTTTTAATAACTAAATCGTTAAAAAAAAAAAATGAAATGTTTTTCCTTATGCGTGGCCACTCTAGACGATCCGTAGGTGGTAGACACAGTAAGTTGAACATGTTCTCCCTTCGTTCTAAAGACGAAAGTACTCTTTTCTTGGGTAGTCTAGAAAGACTGACGCTGCAGAAAATGGGCCGATGATTTTCTGTACCCAAGGTTTGGTAAGATGGCGTGGAGCATGGGTACCGTATAACTGTGTCTTAAGAAGCTCCACTCGAACAACTCAAACAACACTAATAGCGGGCGACGTGAAGCAGGACCTAGCTGATGTCGCTCAAGCCAATAGCCTGGAACTAAAAGACGACTAGCCGTGCAGGTGAGAGTCTTCCATATCAAACTTTATAAGAGCGAATTGGCTTCGGCGCAGAACCTGAAAGGGCCCACCGACGTCGTCTTAGTCCAGGAACTTTGGAGAGCGCCGGGGAGCAAGTTTTCTGAACTAAACAACCAAAACTACAAAATATTTTACCAGACAACAATAGGTAAAGTTCACACGACTGGTGACGGAGGCTGAACAGAAAAAGCAGCATCGTAAAACGGCAATGAACACGGTTTGGGACTAGATCAACAAAGTGGTTGAAAGAAACATGCCAAGGCTTTCCAAGATGACTTCAACATATATATTAGCCATTCACTAAATATGTAGACCGTGCCATGGGGCACAAGGCTCCGAGATAGACTCCAGAAATTAGGGATCAAAGAAAATATGTACAGTCAAGCGGAAGAAGATCCTGAGAGGTAATAAAACTGAAACAGGCTTCGTGACTTAAAAAAAAAATATTCAGATTACGCAGTTCCCTCATGTCCACACTCACACCACACTCACAAAGTATCATACAGCATGCCAACACCCTTTCTAGAATCAAAGCAGGCAAGACCATAGCATAACAAAAAATTCAATTACCAAAGGAAAGCCCCGCATAGATGGTAGGTCAAGGTATCATACAGCATGCCAACACCCATCCTAGAATCATAAATTACCAAAGGAAAACCCCGCGTAGATGGCAGATGAAAGTAATAAAACAGACCATGAGACCAGAAGTGTGAGGTTTCCTTATGGATAAAACGACTAGCATAAGTAGAGTTACATTTTGTACACCAATTTGTTAAGACGTGTTTTCAAAATAAAGAATTATATTTATTTTTTTTAACCAAAACCGTTGTCAGACTCTCAATTATATATATATATATTTATATATATACGCATGGCGTAACTTCTGTTTAGGTGTAGACAAGCCATCATGCTTGAGGACGCTGCTTGCTCGCCCACAAAACAAAACAGTACATACCCACTTTGAACTGAAAATGATCGACGGACAAAAAAAAGCGCTAATGTTACAAATCCCCGGGCGCCGACAGGATAATCCCAGCCACGCTGCACACATGGTATGATTAGGAAATGGATATAGGCCTGTGGCCTGGAGGACAGCGTTGTGCGTTGTCCTGCCCAAGGAGCAAATGTCCATTAGCATGACTTTACTCATACAAAAAACACAAAAAAATCTGATAGAGCTCCAGTTAAGAAAGAATACAGGTGCACTTTTAAAACTAAAACAACACGCACATACAAAGGGTGAATCGGGGCAAACAGTTCTACATACCCTTATAGCAACCATAGAGAAGGCATTACAGCATTAAGGCGACGGAAGCTTTAATGCACAGCCTGAGAGCTGTGTCCCCACAAAAAGCTGTTTACTGTTGGGTCCAATATTTACTGCGCAGCAGAAGAATACGAGCGGAATGGGAAAAATGCGACATGCACTTGTATGCATCACGGGGGCACTGAATTCAACACCAACAAATCTCTACAAACTATACTGAGTGTTAATCCCTTAGACATAGAGGCACACTTAACAGAAAAAAAGACAGCACAACGTCTTTGAACGTTTTTGATGGGCAGCATGTTGGTTAAAAACTACGGGCATGGCACAATTGGACGGGGGACTCAAGTCAGAACAGACTTTCAACTTAAGATGCACGCCCACGCTCTTAGGAAAAATTGACTGGCGCTTTAAAGCATAGCAGATGGCTCAAAAATTAAGAATAAGTATTTCTAATCGGAACTGCAAAGCTAATTTGGTTGATTAATTCAAAAAAATTAAATTAACCATTAACAAGTTTCAAAGAGAGGGAAGATTTATTAGTAAGAGTCCACAATGGTAAAAAGGTTAGGTGATTTTATTGTTCCAGTTAAGACCCCTGAATGCAAAAAACAGAAATTTGCATCGATTCTATTTTATTCAGATGAATTTGATTTGAGATACCATATACAAGATCTGTATTCAAGAATCGGTTGTAAAAAAGAAAAATATAAAAAGTTTTTGTTTTGTAGTGATCGTCGAATTTCTTAATGAACTTTTTAATTTTTAATAAAAGAGTTATTCTTGTGAAATTTAAGCTTTGGGTCTTGGACTTAAAAGCCCTTAATAACCAATGATGTGAATTCGTGCTGACCCAGTGAAATCAAAGGTTTGCAAAGATGTTGAAGATAGGAGGTAATTCATTTTGTATACCCTGAACCCATTATTAGGGTATAATGGTTTTATGCAAAAGTATGTAACAGGCAGACCCCATAAAGTGTGAATATTCTTGATCAGTATCAAAAGACAAGTCGATAAAGCTATGTCAGTCTGTCCGTATGTACGATCGCGTTGATTTCAGACACTATTAGAGCTAGAGACTCCAGATTTGGAACACAAGCTCGCTAGGTATAGTACAAGTTTGTTTTTGATTTTCGATTTTCGAGATTCCCGTTTTCGGTATAAACATGGGGTCGAATGGGTTGAGAAACACCGGAGATATAAAACATTGAATTTGAGTTTGCAGTATGCGTGTACACACACACATACTTGCAAGCACTGACTGTACGCGTTAAGTTTAGGTTTCAGGGTATCGTCTAGTCGGGATTTCTCGACTAGTGCCTTCTTACTTGTTCATATTATGTTTGAGTATTTTTTAATCATTCTTAAATAGTTATGATGAAATTTTGATTTTTTGTAATCGTAATCAATAAGTTATCGTGAAAGATCGAAAAACAGTCGAAAATAATTGATTATTTGACAAAAAAAAATAACAATATCATATTACTAATGATTGTGATAAGTTATTATTACTTAATAGCCTTGATTTCGGATTGGATGAAGATATAAGTTCTTAAATTCCTTATCAGGTACGTTTAAGAATTTTTTTTAAGCCTTTTAAGGATAAATAATATTTACATTTTTTGTGAACGAATCAGTATAAATCTAGAATAAATTTCTAAATATTAAAACGGAATTATATTTTGTGTTCATTCTCGACAAATTTTGTGACAAAAGTTTTTAAGCGAGGGGGAGGAAGTTTGACATAGTACTGATCATCTGATCATCTAACAAACAGACTGAAATTTTCTTAGCAAAAATACACGCATACATACGCGCAGTTTTATGAGTGCTTTTAACATTTATTAGGTAAAGACTCCGGACCAGCTTTCTTGAATTGTAAGTTTGTGTGTTAGTTATATG
Source organism: Scaptomyza cyrtandrae (assembly GCA_035044605.1). NCBI lineage: Eukaryota > Metazoa > Arthropoda > Insecta > Diptera > Drosophilidae > Scaptomyza > Scaptomyza cyrtandrae. Next base: position 318,650 of record JAWNNS010000439.1, read on the forward strand.
GATAAAATGAGGTGAACTTTACAAAATATTTGATTACTGTTTACTCTGCACATTTTAAACAACACCAGAAAAATTTTACTTACGTTTACCGCTGTTCAACTTGTTAAGGACTTATTTTACATGGAGCAACTAATTACATGCAACTTTGGGTTGGTCAATAGCATATTTTGCTGCGCATATATATTGTTCTTATATATTTTTTTTTTACTTTATAAAAATTTTCAACAATTTTAACAGTTTTCTTCTGTAACAACAATATTTATTAAGAGACACTTTATTTGAATTACTGTTTGGTTATCGACAATGTAAATAGCTTTTGTTAATGTATATTGTATTTAGTTGTTGCAGCTGCTGTTCTCTTGGAAGCTCTACAAGTTTTACCAAACTAGCCAACGCCGGCACTTTCACTAAAGAACTAAGGCACTTTTGCGATGTGCACGCCATTTTATTAGGCTAGCTAGAGTTCTGCTCTCTTTCATAATCGCGCTTATAGATAGGCTCTCATTTGTTTATGTTTGTGTGAATGGCACTCGAGAGAGCCGAGCGCTGTTATCAGAGATTTGCCGAATGACGTCACTTAAGTGCTCATAAGTAGTAGTATATGTATATGTTTATGCTTACATATATGAGTGTGTGTAAAAGTAAGAGAGAGAAAATAATATGGCTTTAATTTGTGCCTCTGGAATTGTCTTGTGCTGCGTTGTTTATTCACTTATTATTGTCACTCCATCCTTCCAATATTGTAGCTCCCCATTTCTTGAGCGCTTCTTCGTTTGATGTAAAACATTTATAGCGGCAGGTCAGACCAACTGAACCCGTCGTAACGGGTCATAGAAGCTTAATACTGTCCTCATGTTCCACATCGTCATGCTATTATTAATAATCTGGTCTTTTTTTCTTTTTTTTTGACGATGTCTGGGTCGTGTGGTACGTTGTTTTGAATTTATTCCAACTATTCTATTCAACCCAATAACAGAAAATTGGTATAGGTATTTTAATCTCATAAAAATCGTTTAAAATTTCTTTACACCCGATCCCGTTTGCCAATTGATTGGCCGTTCAAAACTGTTAAGAGGACGGAAATGGCGCAAATGTAAGTTAACAAATGTTTATTTTTGTTTTTATTCATAATATAAAATACGACCCCACGCCATTACATTGTATGCTTGGCTGGATTTTAGGCAGCTGGCAAACACAGCCACATGCAGAGCTCAGCAGCTCTTATTTCTTAAGGCAATAAATAATTATCGACGTTCGTTTGATTTTTGATCTTAGCTCAACGAACATCGATGTTTAGTTCAAGTGATAAACATGTCACCATGAGCACTTGAAATGGTCACATAGCCGGCAATCACGACCTATGCGTGTGGTCGTTTTGATGGGAAATGCCAGGCTCTGCACTTCATGCGAGGCTAGCATTTCTTCTCTTTAAGGCTTCCTAACAATCATATTTGTATTTTAGTCTAAATCTCCTATTGAATAAAAGAAGACGCTCGTCTCTTAAATAAAATTCTTGGTGCACATTTTAGTTAACACAAGTCCGACCATCGTCGACCCAAATAACACAATAGCATTTCTAAATGCTAATAACATAATAATCGAATAGCATTTCTAAATGCTCAATAATATTTTAACCACAATAAAATTGGTTAATTGGCGCCCAACGTGGGGCTTAATCAAAATCAATACCCACGTAGCTTCATTTGAAGCATAAATAAAAAAAGAAAAAATTGATAATAATAATTATTTTTTTGACACAAAAAAAAGTGTACATACAAACCTAATTCGTTTTTCAATACCTCTGCACGCATGTTGATAATCTCGGTCATCGAAACAATTGAATTGCAAATGAAATATAAAACAAGTAAGAAGGCTCTAGTCGAGAAATCCCGACTAGACGATACCCTGATCCCTTTACTTTACGCATACAGTCAGTGCTTGCAAGTATGTGTGTATGTGTGAACGCGCATACTGCATACTGCATACACAACTTCAATGTCCCATATCTCCGGTGTTTCTTAACCGATTTTAATAAAAATTTCACAGATTGTCATTATTTTTTTAATGCTATCTCAAAATTCAAGATTTTGTTGTTATCGATCCCATGTGTATATCGGAAACGGGATGAGTTATCGAAAATCGAAAACAAACTTGTACTGCCTAAGGATCAGGCGAGCTTAAGTTCCAAATCTGGAGTCTCTAGCTCTTATAGTCTTTGAGATCGGTTGGCTCCTACATACGGACGGACATGGCTATATCGACTCGACTGTTGATGCTGATCAAGAATATATATACTTTATAAGGTCGGAGATGCTTCCTTCTGCCTGTTACATACTTTTGCACAAAACCATTATACCCTTTTTCCCCATTTTTAATGGGATCAGGGTATAAATACGTCGCGATTAATGAATTTTGAACATTTGTAACGGAGCAAACTCTTGAAAAACACAAACTTTATACAAGAAAAAATTCTTTAAATGACACAGTGAAAGTGTCACTTTAAAAAAATAAAATAAAAAAATATAAGACGACAGCGGTGGAGGAACAGTGCTCTACGCGGGACAACAACAATCTACGCGGGAAAACAGTGTTCTACGCGGGAAAACCAGCGTTGGAGAAAACTTAAAGAATTCTTTATATCAAACTGTTTTCAAGTCATGCGAGAGACTGTTTTGTTTGATTGATTGATTTGATTGACTTCCTGGCTAGTGAATATATTTGTTTGCAATCTCATTGCAAAGAGGCTTCTGCCCATGTCTAATTAGCGATTAAAGACCCATGAGTGCACCGTTTCTCGAATATAGAACGTCCAAACCAAGCTGTAGTGATTCAGAGTCAGACGGTGATTTTCAGATTTTAACTTTAAAGAAAATACCCAGAGCTTCCTTCATATCTAGTAGCATGGATATTGAGCAGGTTAGATCCCTTGTGCAGGCGGCTATTAGCAGCACCTTGGCCGAGCAAGCTACTCGGAACCAACAAAGATTAACTGAGCAAGAAACTCTGAACCAACAATGATTAACTGAGCAAGAAACTCTGAACCAACAAAGATTAACTGAGCAAGTTGCCCAAAACCAACAGGAGAAACAAGTATTGATCAATAAAATCAATGAAATCTACGACCAGATGGCGGCAACACGCCTTGTCGCCCCGAAGGTAAAAACATACACGGCTATAAAAATAATAGATAGCGTCCGTTGTTACGAACCGCTGGACGCGGTCAAATGCCTGTCCGCTAAATGTGCTAAATTTTGACGCGATAATAAGTCGCCTTGACTTTACTTACAGCGACAAACGGCCGATACATGTCATTGAGCAGTTACTCCAATATTATGACGATGTTGAAAAGAAGCTAACGCTATTGACCAATAAGGTCAACATGTGTCCTATGAGCCGTCATTGGCGAAGGGCTTGTGCGAAAAATTCCGTGAAGACGCTTTACGGGTGTTCATTTCAGGACTTAAGCGTAACCTCACCGATGTCCTCTTTGCGGCAAAGCCCAGGGACTTGCCATGAGAGGTACACGTTCGCAGATAACTATGCAAAAAGTCAAGAGGCTAGAGGGAATAGATCAAATGGTCGTCCGATAGAGAAAACTTCTCAGGACGAACGACCAGTTGGCACAAAAAATCCTTATTTTAGTAAACAACATAAGTCGCAAGGCAATTCCAGCTAGCGCAGTAATAGGCAACAGGGGCACAACGGTGCACAGGAGCCTTTGGAAGTGGATCCTTCCGTGTCAAGGTTCCATCAACCAAACCCGGCTTTAGATCGCGCAAACAAAAGAACAGCCACGTCTGACAGAACCCGCGATCATAGAAAGCAGCAAAGGGTGAACCATGTCACGCAGGGCGCGGGACAGGGAAAGCAGAATATGACGACGACGCCTCAAATACACGTAACTATAATTTAGAGGCTATAAATTTTTTAAGGGAAGAGGCGGAGAGTAGCGGGGTTTGACATAAGGTTCCTCATCGATACGGGCGCATCGAAAAATTTCATCCGACCATTTAAAGGATTGAACGTCCGCCCAGTAGACTCTCCGATTTCAATTCATTCAATTCACGGAGAAACTACAATTACTCATAAATGTTTAGTGTCCTTGTTCAAGGTTAAAGCAACCTTTTTCCTCCTTTCGAACCTATCGACGTTCGATGGAATAATAGGTCTCGACTTATTAAGACAGGCAGGAGTGTCATTATGCTTAGCTTCTGGTCAACTTAAATGGGGCACAGAAGTTGAACAAATTTCCTTTCACACCTGTACCAATGTCAATTTCACTAGTGTGGCTTTTTCGGATGCACCCCCCTCCGTAAGAAGTGCGTTTCTTAAAATACTAAAGGGCAGTAGAAAGACATTTGCAGACCCCAATGAAGCCTTACCTTACAACACCTTGATGGTGGCAACCATCAGGACGACAAGCGAAGAGCCCATTTATACCAAACTCTATCCATATCCTATGGCGGCAGCGGATTTCATTAACAAAGAAATTCAAGATCTGCTTAAGAATAATATAATCCAAAAGTCGACCTCCCCTTACAATTATCCCATATGGGTGGTAGATAAGAAAGGCACTGACAAAGCGGGTAATCGAAATATGCGTTTAGTTATTGACTTTCGCAAGCTCAATGAACGAACGATACCCGACAAATACCCCATGCCAAAAATCTCCTTTATACTGGGGAATTTGGGCAAGGCTAAGTATTTTTCAACGCTAGACCTCAAATCTGGCTACCACCAGATTATTTTCGCAGAGCGCGACCGCGAGAAAACTTCGTTTTCAGTAAACGGGGGGAAGTATGAATTTCGTAGACTCTCCCATTCGTTCTAATGCGGCTAGCATTTTTCAGAGGACTTCGACGACATACTGCGGGAAAAAATAGTCAAATTTTGTTACGTCTACGTCGATGATGTAATTATCTTTTCTTGTCCCACGTCAGACTTGTAGACTGGGTCCTTAAAAGCCTGTACGAAGCAAATATGAGGGTATCTGGGGAAAAGTCACAATTTTAAAAAAAAACAAGTAAGAAGGCTCTAGTCGAGAAATCCCGACTACTCGATACCCTGATCCCTATACTTTACGCGTACAGTCAGTGTTTGCAAGTATGTGTGTTTGTACGTACGCACATACTGCATACTGCATACACAACTTCAATGTCCCATATCTCCGGTGTTTCTTAACCGATTTTAATAAAAATATCACAGATTGTCATTATTTTGTTCATTATTTCAAATGCCATCTCAAGATTTCCAAATTCAAGATTTTGTTGTTATCGATCCCATGTGTATATCGAAAACCGGATGAGTTATCGAAAATCGAAAACAAACTTGTACTGCCTAGGGATAAGGCGCGCTTAAGTTTTAAATCTGGAGTCTCTAGCTTTTATAGTCTCTGAGATCGGTTGGCTCATACATACGGACAGACGGACAGACAGACGGACGGACAGACGGACATGGCTATATCGACTCGGCTTTTGATGCTGATAAAGAGTATATATACTTTATGGGGTCGGAGATGCTTCCTTCTGCCTGTTACATACTTTTGCACAAAACCATTATACCCTTTTTCCCCATTTTTAATGGGATCAGGGTATAAAAAGTGTGAACTTCCTCGGGTTTATAGTCAACAGTGGCGGTGCAACCACCGACCCAGAAAAGGTAAAGGCCATAAGAGATTTCCCAGAGACCAAAAGAATATTCGAGGTGAGATCATTTTTGGGCCTCGCGAATTATTGCATTTGTTTTATCAGAGATTTCGCTGCAATAGCAAAACCCATCTCGGAAACATTAAAAGGAGAAAATTTTCACAAGCACAAGACACTGCTTTTCAAAAATTGTGTAACATACTGGCTTCTTAAGACGTCATGCTCAGATACCCAGATTATAAGAAGCCATTTGATCTAACGACAGATGCTTCAGCCTACGGTATGGGTGCAGTATTGGCCCAAGAGGGTCGTCCGATTACAATGATCTCAAGGGCATTGAAGGACTGCGAGGTTAATTTAGCGACTAACGAGCGGGAATTATTGGCTATTATATGGGCCCTCGGCAAATTGCGGCACTATTTGTATGGGGTTAAAGATATAAATATCTTTACCGACTATTAACCTTTAACCTTTGCCGTGTCGGAATCCAATCCTAACGCTAAGATTAAAAGGTGGAAAGCGCGCATAGATGAATCTAATGCGCGAATCTTTTATATACCAGGCAAAGAAAATCTGGTTGCAGATGCCCTATCCAGACAACAGCTTAATGTTTTAGAAGAACAAGACGCTGAGTCGTGTGCGGCAACAATTCACAGTGAGCTTTCGCTCACCTACACCATAGAGACAACGGATAAGCCGTTAAACTGTTTCCAGAACCAAATAATCATTGAGGAGGCGCGTTCCCCATTGAAACGTACTTTCATTTTATTTGGGAATGCTACACGTAGATATCTTCTCTACGGATAAGAAATTTTTCCTCACCTGCATTGACAAATACTCCAAGTTTGCTGTAGTACAACCTATTCAATCAAGAACCATTGAAGATCTGAAGCCAGCCTTGCTTCAGAAGAATGTGTTTTTCCCAAAAGCAAAGGTGATCTATTGTGATAATGAACCATCATTGAACCACGATCTCTTCCATGCTAACCAACCATTTCGGAGTCAGCATTTCAAACGCGCCACCCCTACACAGTAGCTCTGATGGGCAAAAAAATAAAAATAGACAGAGGCATAAGCGACACTGTAGAGGTCATTGTACTAGCTACGGCTGAGTACAACAGGTCGATTCACTCGGTCACCAATAAAAGACCAGTTGACGTTGTTCAGGCGCACCCAGACGAACCGCAAGAAGGGAACAAGGTAGAATAAGAAACGCACAGATAGCGCTCAGAGCCAGAGAAAATTCTTCTCGGCAAAACAGGGTGTTTGAAGTGGGAGAGAAGGTCTTGGTAAAGTCGAATAAGAGACTTGGAAACAAGCTCACCCCTTTGTGCTTAGAAGCAGAAAATAAGCTTATTAATAATTCTTCACTTTCAGTATTCCCTTTGTGGTGGTGGGATTCATCCTTACAAACAAAAAAAAAAAAATATTCTTTTCCTCAGATTCGGAATCCCTTTACTCTTCTTCCTGTCCTTGGCCTCGGCGCACATCACCGATTACTCACATGCCAGGTACATCCCTATCATTGATGGCCAAATCCTCGTGTGGGAAGAGTTCGCCTATGCAAGACATTCAGCGAATCTCTCTGAATACAACCGTATGATAGAGGACACAAATAGTTTATATGACACGTTTTCGCATTCACACATGAGAAAATTGTTAAACGTGGACACTTCTCATCTCCGAGATTTATTAGATGCGTTGGGCGGACATCACAGGGTATCTAGGAGCTTAGACTTCCTGGGTTCCATATTAAAAATCGAAGCAGGCACGCCGGATGCCCATGACTTAGAGCAGATTAGATTTACAGAAATGCAACTAGTTAGTTCAAGCAACATGCAGATAGAAAATAAACCTTAAGGTTCAGAACTAAATCAATCAATTGACAAACACTGTAAATGTGATTCTTAAAGCAGCCAAGAGATCACCAATTGACTCCAGTCACCTGTATAAGACATTGCTAGCAAGACACAGAATGCTTATGATGGAGTTGCAAAACTTAATGCTCGCCATATCGCTTGCAAAGATTGGCATTGTTAACCCAAACATTTTAGATCATTCAGACTTGAAATCAGTTTGGCTTGAAGAGCCCACCAATACCCCCATAGGGGACCTTTTGTCCGTTTCATCCGTAAAAGTACTTCAGTCCGCTAACATTTTGCATTTTATCATTAAATTTCCAAAAATTAAGTTAGCTTGTAAAAAAATTACTATTTTAGTATATACTATACTATACTAGTTAACTTATGTCTATTTTTGATGTTATTCATAATATAAAATACGACCCCACGCCATTACATTGTGTATGCTTGGCTGGATATTAGGCAGCTGGCAAACACAGCCACATGCAGAGCTCAGCAGCTCTTATTTCTTAAGGCAATAAATAATTATCGACGTTCGTTTGATTTTTGATCTTAGCTCAACGAACATCGATGTTTAGTTCAAGTGATAAACATGTCACCATGAGCACTTGAAATGGTCACATAGCCGGCAATCACGACCTATGCGTGTGGTCGTTTTGATGGGAAATGCCAGGCTCTGCACTTCATGCGAGGCTAGCATTTCTTCTCTTTAAGGCTTCCTAACAATCATATTTGTATTTTAGTCTAAATCTCCTATTGAATAAAAGAAGACGCTCGTCTCTTAAATAAAATTCTTGGTGCACATTTTAGTTAACACAAGTCCGACCATCGTCGACCCAAATAACACAATAGCATTTCTAAATGCTAATAACATAATAATCGAATAGCATTTCTAAATGTTCGATAATATTTGAAACACAATAAAATTGGTTAATTTGTACATACAGCTTGCTAACTAATTGTTTGGGCGTAGTGAAAAATTTAGTCATTAATTATTATTATGCGCGTACACGCATACACACATACTTGCAAGCACTGACTGTACGCGTTAAGTATAGGGTTCAGGGTACCGTCTTACAATTACAATTAGCAGGAATTGCATCAGTTAGCTCTTTCGCAAGCAGAATCTTTACAAACTGTCATTAACATCGGTTGAGAAACAACGGAGGTATCGAAGATTTAAGTTAGACAACCATTCAGTTGTGCAGTTATTCACGCACTATCTGTATACGCGTGCAATGTCTAGGGTTCAGGGTATCTCCTAGTCGAGCTTTCTTGACTTAAGACCTCTTACTTGTGGTTGATACTGACACGACGTCAAGTGCTTGGCCTTTGCTAAAAAGAGGTAAAGGCTAACATGAGGCGCCAAAAACAGAGTGCAATGTACAACTTGAATTTTGCAAATTTCATTCAGATTGAACTAAAACTGCCAGTTGCATTTGACGTGCACCATTAACAATACGTATTTTGTGTGTGTGTGTGTGTGTGTGAGTGGGGGGGGGGGGAGAATGGGTGATATTCCTATTTAAACTCAGTGAGATATTAACATGTGCGCCGGTGATATAAACGATGCAACTAATTGCATGCAGTTTTCTTGATTTTCTTTCGAAAGTTGCTGCGAATTGCATCTCTCGTTTACACGTTGCAATTAATTCCATGATTCCATGAAAAATTTAGATATTTTTACTTTAGAGAAATATGGTCACACTGGTTGTTGTTTTTAATTTTTTTAAATTTATATAAGTAATTCAATCAGTTATCTTTCAAACCTATTAAACAAAACTTTAAAAACATTAACATAGAACAACACCGGAGATATGGAACCTTGAAGTTAAGTATGCAGTATGCAGTATGGTCGTACACATACGCACACATACTTGCAAGCACTGACTGTACGCGTAAAGTAAAGAGATCAGGGTATCGTCTAGTCGGGATTTCTCGACTAGAGCCTTCTTAATTGTTTTAAAACGACCTTAGGACACTACGCTTGAAATTTTTTACATACAATGTGCCAATTATTTGTTTACACACAGTGATAAATTTTGATATTCTCACTTTAGAGCTATTAGGAACACACTGGTTGTTGTGGAAAATTTTTATTGTTATTTTTTGTAAGTAATTCAGTCATTTATCTCTTAAACGTATTAAACAGAACTTAAAAAACATTAAAATTAACATTCCGTTTAATTCATAAACTTCAACTTCTGGGTTTTCCCATCTTATTCATTGAATCAAAGTTTATTTAATTCTTAGAACCCAAAGGGTTTACTTTAAGGGCTCTGTTTTGAAAGCTGTTTAACCTTGGAGCTTCATTTTTTACACTGTTTATAAAAGATGATCTTCCGTTTGAAATAAAACAATTTCGGGAGCTAATGTATGCTATTTCTATAAAATTATGCACGCCGGATGCAACTTATTGAATATTAATTGCAGTTAAAGTAAAGTAATGCCTTTTATGGAAGAATGCCGTATTTCAAAATTTATATTCATGATAAAAACCACTAGATCGCATTGAATGTGTTGAAGATTTGTCCTAATGGACCCAAGGCTTATGTTAGACAAGAATATCTCTTCCATTAAAAATCGAGCATCAGGTGCCTTGAGGTTAGCCAAGCGGTGGTCGAAGGCATTCAACGAACCCAACATAACAAATACTTTCTATACTTCTCGTGTACCACCGATTCTTGAATATGGATCTTGTTTATGGTATCCCAAATTTAGGATTCATCATGATAAAATAGAATCGGTGCACTCAGGGGTCTTAACTGGGATAATAACATAGGCCCACAAATTTTCGATTGAGTCGAAATCTGGACTTTGGGCAGGTATATCGAACCCCTTTTTATACCCTGATCCCATTAAAAATGGCAAAAACGGTATAATGGTTTTGTGCAAAAGTATATAACAGGCAGAAGGAAGCATCTCCGACCCCATAAAGTATATATATTCTTGATCAGTATCAACAGCCGAGTCGATATAGCCATGTCCGTTTGTCCGTCTGTCTGTCTGTCCGTATGTATGAACGCGTCAATCTCAGAGACTTTAAGAGCTAAAGAGCACAAATTTGGAACTTAATCTCGCCTAATTCCTAGGCTGTACAAGTTTGTTTTAGATTTTCGATAACTGTTCCTGTTTCCGATATACACACGTGATCGATAACTACAAATTCTTGAATTTGGAAAACTTTGAGATGGCATTTGAGACATTAGACAAAATAATGACAATCTGTGAAATTTATTGAAACCGGTTAAGAAACACCGGAGATATGAAACATTGAGGTTGAGTATGCAGTATGCAGTATGTGCGTACATATAAACACACATACTTGCAAGCACTGACTGTACGCGTAAAGTATAGGGTTCAAGGTATCGTCTTACAATTACAATTAGCAGGAATTGCATCAGTTAGCTCTTTCGCAAGCAGAATCTTTACAAACTGTCATTAACATCGGTTGAGAAACAACGGAGGTATCGAAGATTGAAGTTAGACAACCATTCAGTGGTGCAGTTATTCACGCACTATCCGTATACGCGTGCAATGTCTAGGGTTCAGGGTATCTCCTAGTCGAGCTTTCTTGACTTAAGACCTCTTACTTGTGGTTGATACTGACACGACGTCAAGTGCTTGGCCTCTGCTAAAAAGAGGTAAAGGCTAACATGAGGCGCCAAAAACAGAGTGCAATGTACAACTTGAATTTTGCAAATTTCATTCAGATTGAACTAAAACTGCCAGTTGCATTTGACGTGCACCATTAACAATACGTATTTTGTGTGTGTGTGTGTGTGTGTGTGAGTGGGGGGGGGGGGAGAAAGGGTGATATTCCTATTTAAACTCAGTGAGATATTAACATGTGCGCCGGTGATATAAACGATGCAACTAATTGCATGCAGTTTTCTTGATTTTCTTTTGAAAGTTGCTGCGAATTGCATCTCTCGTTTACACGTTGCAATTAATTCCATGATTCCATGAACAATTTAGATATTTTTACTTTAGAGAAATATGGTCACACTGGTTGTTGTTTTTAATTTTTTTTTTTTAAATTTATATAAGTAATTCAATCAGTTATCTTTCAAACCTATTAAACAAAACTTTAAAAACATTAACATAGAACAATACAAAATACTTCAAAATACACTAAATTCAACTACTAACGAAACGTTGTGAAATTCTGATTAACAGTTATTTTTAATAATAATAAAAAAGCGCAGCTCTTGGTAATACAATTTTCTAAGAAATTTCATAATTGGAATACAGTTTAAGACGGTTTTAAAATGCCAGGCTAGCGGTTACCTTCCGACATGATCCAGTTGGCTTATTACGACTCCACCTTTGGGAAATCGGCTTCTGAGATTGCAGAAATATAAGCAATTGGCAGGAAAACTGTTTATTTTATTTTAAGCCGTGGAAACAACGGGGGAAGGATGGCGACGAAAAAATAGATAAGCTGCCGATATCAACGCTTTGTTTCGAGCAACTCGAGATATGGTTATTCCACAATCATTCTTCATCTCATTGGCAAGCGATTTGGCCAATTTGGACTTTTATGGATCTGCGTGTTTTTATTTTAATTAAAAGTAACTGTACATACGAATTTCACATCGAAAATGCATCAAAAACGTAGGTGTGTAAAGCATTTAGTGGCAGTTGAATTCAGTACCTTTGTTAGTATTTTAAATGTTTCTTTGTTAATGCTAATGTTTTTTAAGTTCTGTTTAATAGGTTTAAGAGATAATTAATTGATTATAAAAAATAATTTAAAAAAAAATAAAAAACAACAACCAGTGTGTCCCAGTAGCTCTAAAGTGAAAACATCAAAATTTTTCACGGTGTGTAAACCTTTTCGTGGCAAAGTGTACGTATTTTGGGTTTCAGTCAGATTTCGTAATTGAATTGATTGAAAAATCTTGTGATTCCTTCGCAGAAGTTTCTTTTTTTTGATATTGCATATCACTCCAACAGCTGCTTTAATTGCTTTGTTGAATTTATTAAATTAAAAATGCATTTTACTTTTTACTTGAGTGTCTTAAGGGGGGGCTATCAAATATCTGTTGTCCACAGCTTCAATGAAATTTGTTGTTCCCATTTTATACCCTGATCCCATTAAAAATGGGAAAAAAGGGTATAATGATTTTCTGCAAAAGTATGTAACTGGCGACCTTATAAAGTATATATATTCTTGATCAGCATGAACAGTCGAGTCGATATAGACATTTCCGTCTGTCCGTCCGTATGTATGAACGCGTCGATCTCAGAGACTATAAGAGCTAGAAACTCCAGATTTGGTAATTCGATAACTCATCCCGTTTCCGATATACACATGGGATCGATAACAATAAAATCTTGAATTTAAAAAAATTTTAGATGGCATTTGAATTATTAATCAAAATAATAACAATCTGTGAAATTTTAATTAAAATCGGTTGAGAAACACCGGAGGTATCGAAGATTGAAGTTAGACAACCATTCAGTTGTGCAGTTATGCACGCACTATCTGTATACGCGTGCAATGTCTAGGGTTCAGGGTATCTCCTAGTCGAGCTTTCTTGACTTAAGACCTCTTACTTGTGGTTGATACTGACACGACGTCAAGTGCTTGGCCTCTGCTAAAAAGAGGTAAAGGCTAACATGAGGCGCCAAAAACAGAGTTCAATGTACAACTTGAATTTTGCAAATTTCATTCAGATTGAACTAAAACTGCCAGTTGCATTTGACGTGACCATTAACAATACGTATTTTGTGTGTAATTGTGTGTGTGTGGGGGGGGGGGGGAGAAAGGGTGATATTCCTATTTAAACTCAGTGAGATATTAACATGTGCGCCGGTGATATAAACGATGCAACTAATTGCATGCAGTTTTCTTGATTTTCTTTTGAAAGTTGCTGCGAATTGCATCTCTCGTTTACACGTTGCAATTAATTCCATGATTCCATGAAAAATTTAGATATTTTTACTTTAGAGAAATATGGTCACACTGGTTGTTGTTTTTAATATTTTTTTTTTTAATTTATATAAGTAATTCAATCAGTTATCTCTCAAACCTATTAAACAAAACTTTAAAAACATTAACATAGAACAATACAAAATACTTCAAAATACACTAAATTCAACTACTAACGAAACGTTGTGAAATTCTGATTAACAGTTATTTTTAATAATAATAAAAAAGCGCAGCTCTTGGTAATACAATTTTCTAAGAAATTTCATAATTGGAATACAGTTTAAGACGGTTTTAAAATGCCAGGCTAGCGACATGATCCAGTTGGCTTATTACGACTCCACCTTTGGGAAATCGGCTTCTGAGATTGCAGAAATATAAGCAATTGGCAGGAAAACTGTTTATTTTATTTTAAGCCGCGTAAACAACGGGGGAAGGATGGCGACGAAAAAATAGATAAGCTGCCGATATCAACGCTTTGTTTCGAGCAACTCGAGATATGGTTATTCCACAATCATTCTTCATCTCATTGGCAAGCGATTTGGCCAAAAAAATTTGGACTTTTATGGATCTGCGTGTTTTTATTTTAATTAAAAGTAACTGTACATACGAATTTCACAACGAAAATGCATCAAAAACGTAGGTGTGTACAGCATTTAGTGGCAGTTGAATTCAGTACCCTTGTTAGTATTTTAAATGTTTCTTTGTTAATGCTAATGTTTTTTAAGTTCTTTTTAATAGGTTTAAGAGATAATTAATTGATTATAAAAAATAATTTAAAAAAAAATAAAAAACAACAACCAGTGTGTCCCAGTAGCTCTAAAGTGAAAACATCAAAATTTTTCACGGTGTGTAAACCTTTTCGTGGCAAAGTGTACGTATTTTGGGTTTCAGTCAGATTTCGTAATTGAATTGATTGAAAAATCTTGTGATTCCTTCGCAGAAGTTTCTTTTTTTTTGATATTGCATATCACTCCAACAGCTGCTTTAATTGCTTTGTTGAATTTATTAAATTAAAAATGCATTTTACTTTTTACTTGAGTGTCTTAAGGGGGGGCTATCAAATATCTGTTGTCCACAGCTTCAATGAAATTTGTTGTTCCCATTTTATACCCTGATCCCATCAAAAATGGGAAAAAAGGGTATAATGATTTTCTGCAAAAGTATGTAACAGGCAGCAGGAAGCATCTCCGACCTTATAAAGTATATATATTCTTGATCAGCATGAACAGTCGAGTCGATATAGACATTTCCGTTTGTCCGTCCGTATGTATGAACGCGTCGATCTCAGAGACTATAAGAGCTAGAAACTCCAGATTTGGAACTTAAGCTCGCCTAATCCCTAGGCAGTACATGTTTGTTTTCGATTTTCGATAACTCATCCCGTTTCCGATATACACATGGGATCGATAACAATAAAATCTTGAACTTAAAAAAATGTTAGATGGCATTTGAATTATTAATCAAAATAATAACAATCTGTGAAATTTTAATTAAAATCGGTTGAGAAACACCGAAGGTATCGAAGATTGAAGTTAGACAACCATTCAGTTGTGCAGTTATGCACGCACTATCTGTATACGCGTGCAATGTCTAGGGTTCAGGGTATCTCCTAGTCGAGCTGTCTTGACTTAAGACCTCTTACTTGTGGTTGATACTGACACGACGTCAAGTGCTTGGCCTCTGCTAAAAAGAGGTAAAGGCTAACATGAGGCGCCAAAAACAGAGTGCAATGTACAACTTGAATTTTGCAAATTTCATTCAGATTGAACTAAAACTGCCAGTTGCATTTGACGTGCACCATTAACAATACGTATTTTGTGTGTGTGTGTGTGTGTGTGTGAGTGGGGGGGGGGGGGAGAATGGATGATATTCCTATTTAAACTCAGTGAGATATTAACATGTGCGCCGGTGATATAAACGATGCAACTAATTGCATGCAGTTTTCTTGATTTTCCTTTGAAAGTTGCTGCGAATTGCATCTCTCGTTTACACGTTGCAATTAATTCCATGATTCCATGAACAATTTAGATATTTTTACTTTAGAGAAATATGGTCACACTGGTTGTTGTTTTTAATTTTTTTTTTTTTAAATTTATATAAGTAATTCAATCAGTTATCTTTCAAACCTATTAAACAAAACTTTAAAAACATTAACATAGAACAATACAAAATACTTCAAAATACACTAAATTCAACTACTAACGAAACGTTGTGAAATTCTGATTAACAGTTATTTTTAATAATAATAAAAAAGCGCAGCTCTTGGTAATACAATTTTCTAAGAAATTTCATAATTGGAATACAGTTTAAGACGGTTTTAAAATGCCAGGCTAGCGGTTACCTTCCGACATGATCCAGTTGGCTTATTACGACTCCACCTTTGGGAAATCGGCTTCTGAGATTGCAGAAATATAAGCAATTGGCAGGAAAACTGTTTATTTTATTTTAAGCCGTGGAAACAACGGGGGAAGGATGGCGACGAAAAAATAGATAAGCTGCCGATATCAACGCTTTGTTTCGAGCAACTCGAGATATGGTTATTCCACAATCATTCTTCATCTCATTGGCAAGCGATTTGGCCAAAAAAATTTGGACTTTTATGGATCTGCGTGTTTTTATTTTAATTAAAAGTAACTGTACATACGAATTTCACAACGAAAATGCATCAAAAACGTAGGTGTGTAAAGCATTTAGTGGCAGTTGAATTCAGTACTTTTTCAGTATTTTAAATGTTTCTTTGTTAATGCTAATGTTTTTTAAGTTCTGTTTAATAGGTTTAAGAGATAATTAATTGATTATAAAAAATAATTTAAAAAAAAATAAAAAACAACAACCAGTGTGTCCCAGTAGCTCTAAAGTGAAAACATCAAAATTTTTCACGGTGTGTAAACCTTTTCGTGGCAAAGTGTACGTATTTTGGGTTTCAGTCAGATTTTGTAATTGAATTGATTGAAAAATCTTGTGATTCCTTCGCAGAAGTTTCTTTTTTTTGATATTGCATATCACTCCAACAGCTGCTTTAATTGCTTTGTTGAATTTATTAAATTAAAAATCCATTTTACTTTTTACTTGAGTGTCTTAAGGGGGGGCTATCAAATATCTGTTGTCCACAGCTTCAATGAAATTTGTTGTTCCCATTTTATACCCTGATCCCATTAAAAATGGGAAAAAGGGTATAATGATTTTCTGCAAAAGTATGTAACTGGCGACCTTATAAAGTATATATATTCTTGATCAGCATGAACAGTCGAGTCGATATAGACATTTCCGTCTGTCCGTCCGTATGTATGAACGCGTCGATCTCAGAGACTATAAGAGCTAGAAACTCCAGATTTGGAACTTAAGCTCGCCTAATCCCTAGGCAGTACATGTTTGTTTTCGATTTTCGATAACTCATCCCGTTTCCGATATACACATGGGATCGATAACAATAAAATCTTGAATTTACAAAAATTTTAGATGGCATTTGAATTATTAATCAAAATAATAACAATCTGTGAAATTTTAATTAAAATCGGTTGAGAAACACCGAAGGTATCGAAGATTGAAGTTAGACAACCATTCAGTTGTGCAGTTATGCACGCACTATCTGTATACGCGTGCAATGTCTAGGGTTCAGGGTATCTCCTAGTCGAGCTTTCTTGACTTAAGACCTCTTACTTGTGGTTGATACTGACACGACGTCAAGTGCTTGGCCTCTGCTAAAAAGAGGTAAAGGCTAACATGAGGCGCCAAAAACAGAGTGCAATGTACAACTTGAATTTTGCAAATTTCATTCAGATTGAACTAAAACTGCCAGTTGCATTTGACGTGCACCATTAACAATACGTATTTTGTGTGTGTGTGTGTGTTGGGGGGGGGAGAAAGGGTGATATTCCTATTTAAACTCAGTGAGATATTAACATGTGCGCCGGTGATATAAACGATGCAACTAATTGCATGCAGTTTTCTTGATTTTCCTTTAAAAGTTGCTGCGAATTGCATCTCTCGTTTACACGTTGCAATTAATTCCATGATTCCATGAACAATTTAGATATTTTTACTTTAGAGAAATATGGTCACACTGGTTGTTGTTTTTAATTTTTTTAATTTATATAAGTAATTCAATCAGTTATCTTTCAAACCTATTAAACAAAACTTTAAAAACATTAACATAGAACAACACCGGAGATATGGAACCTTGAAGTTGAGTATGCAGTATGCAGTATGGTCGTACACATACGCACACATACTTGCAAGCACTGACTGTACGCGTAAAGTAAAGAGATCAGGGTATCGTCTAGTCGGGATTTCTCGACTAGAGCCTTCTTAATTGTTTTAAAACGACCTTAGGACACTACGCTTGAAATTTTTCACATACAATGTGCCAATTATTTGTTTACACACAGTGATAAATTTTGATATTCTCACTTTAGAGCTATTAGGAACACACTGGTTGTTGTGGAAAATTTTTATTGTTATTTTTTGTAAGTAATTCAGTCAATTATCTCTTAAACGTATTAAACAGGACTTAAAAAACGTTAAAATTAACATTCCGTTTAATTCATAAACTTCAACTTTTGGGTTTTCCCATCTTATTCATTGAATCAAAGTTTATTTAATTCTTAGAACCCAAAGGGTTTACTTTAAGGGCTCTGTTTTGAAAGCTGTTTAACCTTGGAGCTTCATTTTTTACACTGTTTATAAAAGATGATCTTCCGTTTGAAATAAAACAATTTCGGGAGCTAATGTATGCTATTTCTATAAAATTATGCACGCCGGATGCAACTTATTGAATATTAATTGCAGTTAAAGTAAAGTAATGCCTTTTATGGAAGAATGCCGTATTTCAAAATTTATATTCATGATAAAAACCACTAGATCGCATTGAATGTGTTGAAGATTTGTCCTAATGGACCCAAGGCTTATGTTAGACAAGAATATCTCTTCCATTAAAAATCGAGCATCAGGTGCCTTGAGGTTAGCCAAGCGGTGGTCGAAGGCATTCAACGAACCCAACATAACAAATACTTTCTATACTTCTCGTGTACCACCGATTCTTGAATATGGATCTTGTTTATGGTATCCCAAATTTAGGATTCATCATGATAAAATAGAATCGGTGCACTCAGGGGTCTTAACTGGGATAATAACATAGGCCCACAAATTTTCGATTGAGTCGAAATCTGGACTTTGGGCAGGTATATCGAACCCCTTTTTATACCCTGATCCCATTAAAAATGGCAAAAACGGTATAATGGTTTTGTGCAAAAGTATATAACAGGCAGAAGGAAGCATCTCCGACCCCATAAAGTATATATATTCTTGATCAGTATCAACAGCCGAGTCGATATAGCCATGTCCGTTTGTCCGTCTGTCTGTCTGTCCGTATGTATGAACGCGTCAATCTCAGAGACTTTAAGAGCTAAAGAGCACAAATTTGGAACTTAATCTCGCCTAATTCCTAGGCTGTACAAGTTTGTTTTAGATTTTCGATAACTGTTCCTGTTTCCGATATACACATGTGATCGATAACTACAAATTCTTGAATTTGGAAAACTTTGAGATGACATTTGAGACATTAGACAAAATAATGACAATCTGTGAAATTTATTGAAACCGGTTAAGAAACACCGGAGATATGAAACATTGAGGTTGAGTATGCAGTATGCAGTATGTGCGTACATATAAACACACATACTTGCAAGCACTGACTGTACGCGTAAAGTATAGGGTTCAGGGTATCGTCTTACAATTACAATTAGCAGGAATTGCATCAGTTAGCTCTTTCGCAAGCAGAATCTTTACAAACTGTCATTAACATCGGTTGAGAAACACCGAAGGTATCGAAGATTGAAGTTAGACAACCATTCAGTCGTGCAGTTATGCACGCACTATCTGTATACGCGTGCAATGTCTAGGGTTCAGGGTATCTCCTAGTCGAGCTTTCTTGACTTAAGACCTCTTACTTGTGGTTGATACTGACACGACGTCAAGTGCTTGGCCTCTGCTAAAAAGATGTAAAGGCTAACATGAGGCGCCAAAAACAGAGTGCAATGTACAACTTGAATTTTGCAAATTTCATTCAGATTGAACTAAAACTGCCAGTTGCATTTGACGTGCACCATTAACAATACGTATTTTGTGTGTGTGTGTGTGTGTGTGAGTGGGGGGGGGGGGGGAGAATGGGTGATATTCCTATTTAAACTCAGTGAGATATTAACATGTGCGCCGGTGATATAAACGATGCAACTAATTGCATGCAGTTTTCTTGATTTTCCTTTGAAAGTTGCTGCGAATTGCATCTCTCGTTTACACGTTGCAATTAATTCCATGATTCCATGAACAATTTAGATATTTTTACTTTAGAGAAATATGGTCACACTGGTTGTTGTTTTTAATTTTTTTAATTTATATAAGTAATTCAATCAGTTATCTCTCAAACCTATTAAACAAAACTTTAAAAACATTAACATAGAACAATACAAAATACTTCAAAATACACTAAATTCAACTACTAACGAAACGTTGTGAAATTCTGATTAACAGTTATTTTTAATAATAATAAAAAAGCGCAGCTCTTGGTAATACAATTTTCTAAGAAATTTCATAATTGGAATACAGTTTAAGACGGTTTTAAAATGCCAGGCTAGCGGTTACCTTCCGACATGATCCAGTTGGCTTATTACGACTCCACCTTTGGGAAATCGGCTTCTGAGATTGCAGAAATATAAGCAATTGGCAGGAAAACTGTTTATTTTATTTTAAGCCGCGTAAACAACGGGGGAAGGATGGCGACGAAAAAATAGATAAGCTGCCGATATCAACGCTTTGTTTCGAGCAACTCGAGATATGGTTATTCCACAATCATTCTTCATCTCATTGGCAAGCGATTTGGCCAAAAAAATTTGGACTTTTATGGATCTGCGTGTTTTTATTTTAATTAAAAGTAACTGTACATACGAATTTCACATCGAAAATGCATCAAAAACGTAGGTGTGTAAAGCATTTAGTGGCAGTTGAATTCAGTACTTTTTCAGTATTTTAAATGTTTCTTTGTTAATGCTAATGTTTTTTAAGTTCTGTTTAATAGGTTTAAGAGATAATTAATTGATTATAAAAAATAATTTAAAAAAAAATAAAAAACAACAACCAGTGTGTCCCAGTAGCTCTAAAGTGAAAACATCAAAATTTTTCACGGTGTGTAAACCTTTTCGTGGCAAAGTGTACGTATTTTGGGTTTCAGTCAGATTTTGTAATTGAATTGATTGAAAAATCTTGTGATTCCTTCGCAGAAGTTTCTTTTTTTTGATATTGCATATCACTCCAACAGCTGCTTTAATTGCTTTGTTGAATTTATTAAATTAAAAATCCATTTTACTTTTTACTTGAGTGTCTTAAGGGGGGGCTATCAAATATCTGTTGTCCACAGCTTCAATGAAATTTGTTGTTCCCATTTTATACCCTGATCCCATTAAAAATGGGAAAAAAGGGTATAATGATTTTCTGCAAAAGTATGAAACAGGCAGCAGGAAGCATCTCCGACCTTATAAAGTATATATATTCTTGATCAGCATGAACAGTCCAGTCGATATAGACATTTCCGTCTGTCCGTCCGTATGTATGAACACGTCGATCTCAGAGACTATAAGAGCTAGAAACTCTAGATTTGGAACTTAAGCTCGCCTAATCCCTAGGCAGTACCTGTTTGTTTCGATTTTCGATAACTCATCCCGTTTCCGATATACACATGGAATCGATAACAATAAAATCTTGAATTTACAAAAATTTTAGATGGCATTTGAATTATTAATCAAAATAATAACAATCTGTGAAATTTTAATTAAAATCGGTTGAGAAACACCGAAGGTATCGAAGATTGAAGTTAGACAACCATTCAGTTGTGCAGTTATGCACGCACTATCTGTATACGCGTGCAATGTCTAGGGTTCAGGGTATCTCCTAGTCGAGCTTTCTTGACTTAAGACCTCTTACTTGTGGTTGATACTGACACGACGTCAAGTGCTTGGCCTCTGCTAAAAAGAGGTAAAGGCTAACATGAGGCGCCAAAAACAGAGTGCAATGTACAACTTGAATTTTGCAAATTTCATTCAGATTGAACTAAAACTGCCAGTTGCATTTGACGTGCACCATTAACAATACGTATTTTGTGTGTGTGTGTGTGTTGGGGGGGGGAGAAAGGGTGATATTCCTATTTAAACTCAGTGAGATATTAACATGTGCGCCGGTGATATAAACGATGCAACTAATTGCATGCAGTTTTCTTGATTTTCCTTTGAAAGTTGCTGCGAATTGCATCTCTCGTTTACACGTTGCAATTAATTCCATGATTCCATGAACAATTTAGATATTTTTACTTTAGAGAAATATGGTCACACTGGTTGTTGTTTTTAATTTTTTTAATTTATATAAGTAATTCAATCAGTTATCTTTCAAACCTATTAAACAAAACTTTAAAAACATTAACATAGAACAACACCGGAGATATGGAACCTTGAAGTTGAGTATGCAGTATGCAGTATGGTCGTACACATACGCACACATACTTGCAAGCACTGACTGTACGCGTAAAGTAAAGAGATCAGGGTATCGTCTAGTCGGGATTTCTCGACTAGAGCCTTCTTAATTGTTTTAAAACGACCTTAGGACACTACGCTTGAAATTTTTCACATACAATGTGCCAATTATTTGTTTACACACAGTGATAAATTTTGATATTCTCACTTTAGAGCTATTAGGAACACACTGGTTGTTGTGGAAAATTTTTATTGTTATTTTTTGTAAGTAATTCAGTCAATTATCTCTTAAACGTATTAAACAGGACTTAAAAAACGTTAAAATTAACATTCCGTTTAATTCATAAACTTCAACTTTTGGGTTTTCCCATCTTATTCATTGAATCAAAGTTTATTTAATTCTTAGAACCCAAAGGGTTTACTTTAAGGGCTCTGTTTTGAAAGCTGTTTAACCTTGGAGCTTCATTTTTTACACTGTTTATAAAAGATGATCTTCCGTTTGAAATAAAACAATTTCGGGAGCTAATGTATGCTATTTCTATAAAATTATGCACGCCGGATGCAACTTATTGAATATTAATTGCAGTTAAAGTAAAGTAATGCCTTTTATGGAAGAATGCCGTATTTCAAAATTTATATTCATGATAAAAACCACTAGATCGCATTGAATGTGTTGAAGATTTGTCCTAATGGACCCAAGGCTTATGTTAGACAAGAATATCTCTTCCATTAAAAATCGAGCATCAGGTGCCTTGAGGTTAGCCAAGCGGTGGTCGAAGGCATTCAACGAACCCAACATAACAAATACTTTCTATACTTCTCGTGTACCACCGATTCTTGAATATGGATCTTGTTTATGGTATCCCAAATTTAGGATTCATCATGATAAAATAGAATCGGTGCACTCAGGGGTCTTAACTGGGATAATAACATAGGCCCACAAATTTTCGATTAAGTCGAAATCTGGACTTTGGGCAGGTATATCGAACCCCTTTTTATACCCTGATCCCATTAAAAATGGCAAAAACGGTATAATGGTTTTGTGCAAAAGTATATAACAGGCAGAAGGAAGCATCTCCGACCCCATAAAGTATATATATTCTTGATCAGTATCAACAGCCGAGTCGATATAGCCATGTCCGTTTGTCCGTCTGTCTGTCTGTCCGTATGTATGAACGCGTCAATCTCAGAGACTTTAAGAGCTAAAGAGCACACATTTGGAACTTAATCTCGCCTAATTCCTAGGCTGTACAAGTTTGTTTTAGATTTTCGATAACTGTTCCTGTTTCCGATATACACATGTGATCGATAACTACAAATTCTTGAATTTGGAAAACTTTGAGATGGCATTTGAGACATTAGACAAAATAATGACAATCTGTGAAATTTATTGAAACCGGTTAAGAAACACCGGAGATATGAAACATTGAGGTTGAGTGTGCAGTATGCAGTATGTGCGTACATATAAACACACATACTTGCAAGCACTGACTGTACGCGTAAAGTATAGGGTTCAGGGTATCGTCTTACAATTACAATTAGCAGGAATTGCATCAGTTAGCTCTTTCGCAAGCAGAATCTTTACAAACTGTCATTAACATCGGTTGAGAAACACCGAAGGTATCGAAGATTGAAGTTAGACAACCATTCAGTCGTGCAGTTATGCACGCACTATCTGTATACGCGTGCAATGTCTAGGGTTCAGGGTATCTCCTAGTCGAGCTTTCTTGACTTAAGACCTCTTACTTGTGGTTGATACTGACACGACGTCAAGTGCTTGGCCTCTGCTAAAAAGATGTAAAGGCTAACATGAGGCGCCAAAAACAGAGTGCAATGTACAACTTGAATTTTGCAAATTTCATTCAGATTGAACTAAAACTGCCAGTTGCATTTGACGTGCACCATTAACAATACGTATTTTGTGTGTGTGTGTGTGTGTGTGTGAGTGGGGGGGGGGGGGGAGAATGGGTGATATTCCTATTTAAACTCAGTGAGATATTAACATGTGCGCCGGTGATATAAACGATGCAACTAATTGCATGCAGTTTTCTTGATTTTCCTTTGAAAGTTGCTGCGAATTGCATCTCTCGTTTACACGTTGCAATTAATTCCATGATTCCATGAACAATTTAGATATTTTTACTTTAGAGAAATATGGTCACACTGGTTGTTGTTTTTAATTTTTTTAATTTATATAAGTAATTCAATCAGTTATCTCTCAAACCTATTAAACAAAACTTTAAAAACATTAACATAGAACAATACAAAATACTTCAAAATACACTAAATTCAACTACTAACGAAACGTTGTGAAATTCTGATTAACAGTTATTTTTAATAATAATAAAAAAGCGCAGCTCTTGGTAATACAATTTTCTAAGAAATTTCATAATTGGAATACAGTTTAAGACGGTTTTAAAATGCCAGGCTAGCGGTTACCTTCCGACATGATCCAGTTGGCTTATTACGACTCCACCTTTGGGAAATCGGCTTCTGAGATTGCAGAAATATAAGCAATTGGCAGGAAAACTGTTTATTTTATTTTAAGCCGCGTAAACAACGGGGGAAGGATGGCGACGAAAAAATAGATAAGCTGCCGATATCAACGCTTTGTTTCGAGCAACTCGAGATATGGTTATTCCACAATCATTCTTCATCTCATTGGCAAGCGATTTGGGCAAAAAAATTTGGACTTTTATGGATCTGCGTGTTTTTATTTTAATTAAAAGTAACTGTACATACGAATTTCACAACGAAAATGCATCAAAAACGTAGGTGTGTACAGCATTTAGTGGCAGTTGAATTCAGTACCTTTGTTAGTATTTTAAATGTTTCTTTGTTAATGCTAATGTTTTTTAAGTTCTGTTTAATAGGTTTAAGAGATAATTAATTGATTATAAAAAATAATTTAAAAAAAAATAAAAAACAACAACCAGTGTGTCCCAGTAGCTCTAAAGTGAAAACATCAAAATTTTTCACGGTGTGTAAACCTTTTCGTGGCAAAGTGTACGTATTTTGGGTTTCAGTCAGATTTTGTAATTGAATTGATTGAAAAATCTTGTGATTCCTTCGCAGAAGTTTCTTTTTTTTGATATTGCATATCACTCCAACAGCTGCTTTAATTGCTTTGTTGAATTTATTAAATTAAAAATGCATTTTACTTTTTACTTGAGTGTCTTAAGGGGGGGCTATCAAATATCTGTTGTCCACAGCTTCAATGAAATTTGTTGTTCCCATTTTATACCCTGATCCCATTAAAAATGGGAAAAAAGGGTATAATGATTTTCTGCAAAAGTATGTAACTGGCAGCAGGAAGCATCTTCGACCTTATAAAGTATATATATTCTTGATCAGCATGAACAGTCGAGTCGATATAGACATTTCCGTCTATCCGTCCGTATGTATGAAAGCGTTGATCTCAGGGACTATAAGAGCTAGAAACTCCAGATTTGGAACTTAAGCTCGCCTAATCCCTAGGCAGTACATGTTTGTTTTCGATTTTCGATAACTCATCCCGTTTCCGATATACACATGGGATCGATAACAATAAAATCTTGAATTTAAAAAAATGTTAGATGGCATTTGAATTATTAATCAAAATAATAACAATCTGTGAAATTTTAATTAAAATCGGTTGAGAAACACCGGAGGTATCGAAGATTGAAGTTAGACAACCATTCAGTTGTGCAGTTATGCACGCACTATCTGTATACGCGTGCAATGTCTAGGGTTCAGGGTATCTCCTAGTCGAGCTTTCTTGACTTAAGACCTCTTACTTGTGGTTAATACTGACACGACGTCAAGTGCTTGGCCTCTGCTAAAAAGAGGTAAAGGCTAACATGAGGCGCCAAAAACAGAGTGCAATGTACAACTTGAATTTTGCAAATTTCACTCAGATTGAACTAAAATTGCCAGTTGCATTTGACGTGCACCATTAACAATACGTATTTTGTGTGTGTGTGTGTGTGTTGAGGGGGAGAAAATGTGATATTCCTATTTAAACTCAGTGAGATATTAACATGTGCGCCGGTGATTTAAACGATGCAACTAATTGCATGCAGTTTTCTTGATTTTCTTTTGAAAGTTGCTGCGAATTGCATCTCTCGTTTACACGTTGCAATTAATTCCATGATTCCATGAACAATTTAGATATTTTTACTTTAGAGAAATATGGTCACACTGGTTGTTTTTAATTTTTTTTTTTTTTAATTTATATAAGTAATTCAATCAGTATCTTTCAAACCTATTAAACAAAACTTTAAAAACATTAACATAGAACAATACAAAATACTTCAAAATACACTAAATTCAACTACTAACGAAACGTTGTGAAATTCTGATTAACAGTTATTTTTAATAATAATAAAAAAGCGCAGCTCTTGGTAATACAATTTTCTAAGAAATTTCATAATTGGAATACAGTTTAAGACGGTTTTAAAATGCCAGGCTAGCGGTTGCCTTCCGACATGATCCAGTTGGCTTATTACGACTATACCTTTGGGAAATCGGCTTCTGAGATTGCAGAAATATAAGCAATTGGCAGGAAAACTGTTTATTTTATTTTAAGCCGCGTAAACAACGGGGGAAGGATGGCGACGAAAAAATAGATAAGCTGCCGATATCAACGCTTTGTTTCGAGCAACTCGAGATATGGTTATTCCACAATCATTCTTCATCTCATTGGCAAGCGATTTGGCCAAAAAAATTTGGACTTTTATGGATCTGCGTGTTTTTATTTTAATTAAAAGTAACTGTACATACGAATTTCACATCGAAAATGCATCAAAAACGTAGGTGTGTAAAGCATTTAGTGGCAGTTGAATTCAGTACCCTTGTTAGTATTTTAAATGTTTCTTTGTTAATGCTAATGTTTTTTAAGTTCTGTTTAATAGGTTTAAAAGATAATTAATTGATTATAAAAAATAATTTAAAAAAAAATAAAAAACAACAACCAGTGTGTCCCAGTAGCTCTAAAGTGAAAACATCAAAATTTTTCACGGTGTGTAAACCTTTTCGTGGCAAAGTGTACGTATTTTGGGTTTCAGTCAGATTTCGTAATTGAATTGATTGAAAAATCTTGTGATTCCTTCGCAGAAGTTTCTTTTTTTTGATATTGCATATCACTCCAACAGCTGCTTTAATTGCTTTGTTGAATTTATTAAATTAAAAATGCATTTTACTTTTTACTTGAGTGTCTTAAGGGGGGGCTATCAAATATCTGTTGTCCACAGCTTCAATGAAATTTGTTGTTCCCATTTTATACCCTGATCCCATCAAAAATGGGAAAAAAGGGTATAATGATTTTCTGCAAAAGTAGGTAACAGGCAGCAGGAAGCATCTCCGACCTTATAAAGTATATATATTCTTGATCAGCATGAACAGTCGAGTCGATATAGACATTTCCGTTTGTCCGTCCGTATGTATGAACGCGTCGATCTCAGAGACTATAAGAGCTAGAAACTCCAGATTTGGAACTTAAGCTCGCCTAATCCCTAGGCAGTACATGTTTGTTTTCGATTTTCGATAACTCATCCCGTTTCCGATATACACATGGGATCGATAACAATTAAATCTTGAACTTAAAAAAATGTTAGATGGCATTTGAATTATTAATCAAAATAATAACAATCTGTTATTTTAATTAAAATCGGTTGAGAAACACCGGAGATATGGAACCTTGAAGTTAAGTATGCAGTATGCAGTATGGTCGTACACATACGCACACATACTTGCAAGCACTGACTGTACGCGTAAAGTAAAGAGATCAGGGTATCGTCTAGTCGGGATTTCTCGACTAGAGCCTTCTTAATTGTTTTAAAACGACCTTAGGACACTACGCTTGAAATTTTTCACATACAATGTGCCAATTATTTGTTTACACACAGTGATAAATTTTGATATTCTCACTTTAGAGCTATAAGGAACACACTGGTTGTTGTGGAAAATGTTTATTGTTATTTTTTGTAAGTAATTCAGTCAATTATCTCTTAAACGTATTAAACAGAACTTAAAAAACATTAAAATTAACATTCCGTTTAATTCATAAACTTCAACTTTTGGGTTTTCCCATCTTATTCATTGAATCAAAGTTTATTTAATTCTTAGAACCCAAAGGGTTTACTTTAAGGGCTCTGTTTTGAAAGCTGTTTAACCTTGGAGCTTCATTTTTTACACTGTTTATAAAAGATGATCTTTCGTTTGAAATAAAACAATTTCGGGAGCTAATGTATGCTATTACTATAAAATAATGCACGCCGGATGCAACTTATTGAATATTAATTGCAGTTAAAGTAAAGTAATGCCTTTTATGGAAGAATGCCGTATTTCAAAATTTATATTCATGATAAAAACCACTAGATCGCATTGAATGTGTTGAAGATTTGTCCTAATGGACCCAAGGCTTATGTTAGACAAGAATATCTCTTCCATTAAAAATCGAGCATCAGGTGCCTTGAGGTTAGCCAAGCGGTGGTCGAAGGCATTCAACGAACCCAACATAACAAATACTTTGTATACTTCTCGTGTACCACCGATTCTTGAATATGGATCTTGTTTATGGTATCCAAAATTTAGGATTCATCATGATAAAATAGAATCGGTGCAATCAGGGGTCTTCACTGGGATAATAACATAGGCCCACAGATTTTCGATTAAGTCGAAATCTGGACTTTGGGCAGGTATATCGAACCCCTTTTTATACCCTGATCCCATTAAAAATGGCAAAAACGGTATAATGGTTTTGTGCAAAAGTATATAACAGGCAGAAGGAAGCATCTCGACCTCTTAAAGTATATATATTCTTGATCAGTATCAACAGCCGAGTCGATATAGCCATGTCCGTTTGTCCGTCTGTCTGTCTGTCATTCAGATTGAGCTAAAACTGCCAGTTGCATTTGACGTGCACCATTAACAATACGTATTTTGTGTGTGTGTGTGTGTGTGTGTGTGAGTGGGGGGGGGGGGAGAATGGGTGATATTCCTATTTAAACTCAGTGAGATATTAACATGTGCGCCGGTGATATAAACGATGCAACTAATTGCATGCAGTTTTCTTGATTTTCTTTCGAAAGTTGCTGCGAATTGCATCTCTCGTTTACACGTTGCAATTAATTCCATGATTCCATGAACAATTTAGATATTTTTACTTTTGAGAAATATGGTCACACTGGTTGTTGTTTTTAATTTTTTTTTTTTAATTTATATAAGTAATTCAATCAGTTATCTCTCAGACCTATTAAACAAAAATTTAAAAACATTAACATAGAACAATACAAAATACTTCAAAATACACTAAATTCAACTACTAACGAAACGTTGTGAAATTCTGATTAACAGTTATTTTTAATAATAATAAAAAAGCGCAGCTCTTGGTAATACAATTTTCTAAGAAATTTCATAATTGGAATACAGTTTAAGACGGTTTTAAAATGCCAGGCTAGCGGTTACCTTCCGACATGATCCAGTTGGCTTATTACGACTCCACCTTTGGGAAATCGGCTTCTGAGATTGCAGAAATATAAGCAATTGGCAGGAAAACTGTTTATTTTATTTTAAGCCGCGTAAACAACGGGGGAAGGATAGCGACGAAAAAATAGATAAGCTGCCGATATCAACGCTTTGTTTCGAGCAACTCGAGATATGGTTATTCCACAATCACAAATTTGGACTTTTATGGATCTGCTTGTTTTTATTTTAATTAAAAGTAACTGTACATACGAATTTCACATCGAAAATGCATCAAAAACGTAGGTGTGTACAGCATTTAGTGGCAGTTGAATTCAGTACCTTTGTTAGTATTTTAAATGTTTCTTTGTTAATGCTAATGTTTTTTAAGTTCTGTTTAATAGGTTTAAGAGATAATTAATTGATTATAAAAAATAATTTAAAAAAAAATAAAAAACAACAACCAGTGTGTCCCAGTAGCTCTAAAGTGAAAACATCAAAATTTTTCACGGTGTGTAAACCTTTTCGTGGCAAAGTGTACGTATTTTGGGTTTCAGCCAGATTTTGTAATTGAATTGATTGAAAAATCTTGTGATTCCTTCGCAGAAGTTTCTTTTTTTTGATATTGCATATCACTCCAACAGCTGCTTTATTTGCTTTGTTGAATTTATTAAATTAAAAATGCATTTTACTTTTTACTTGAGTGTCTTAAGGGGGGGCTATCAAATATCTGTTGTCCACAGCTTCAATGAAATTTGTTGTTCCCATTTTATACCCTGATCCCATTAAAAATGGGAAAAAAGGGTATAATGATTTTCTGCAAAAGTATGTAACTGGCAGCAGGAAGCATCTTCGACCTTATAAAGTATATATATTCTTGATCAGCATGAACAGTCGAGTCGATATAGACATTTCCGTCTGTTCGTCCGTATGTATGAAAGCGTTGATTTCAGAGACTATAAGAGCTAGAAACTTCAGATTTGGAACTTAAGCTCGCCTAATCCCTAGGCAGTACATGTTTGTTTTCGATTTTCGATAACTCATCCCGTTTCCGATATACACATGGGATCGATAACAATAAAATCTTGAATTTAAAAAAATTTTAGATGGCATTTGAATTATTAATCAAAAATAATAACAATCTGTTATTTTAATTAAAATCGGTTGAGAAACACCGGAGATATGGAACCTTGAAGTTGAGTATGCAGTATGCAGTATGCAGTATGGTCGTACACATACGCACACATACTTGCAAGCACTGACTGTACGCGTAAAGTAAAGAGATCAGGGTATCGTCTAGTCGGGATTTCTCGACTAGAGCCTTCTTAATTGTTTTAAAACGACCTTAGGACACTACGCTTGAAATTTTTCACATAAAATGTGCCAATTATTTGTTTACACACAGTGATAAATTTTGATATTCTCACTTTAGAGCTATAAGGAAAAAACTGGTTGTTGTGGAAAATGTTTATTGTTATTTTTTGTAAGTAATTCAGTCAATTATCTCTTAAACGTATTAAACAGAACTTAAAAAACATTAAAATTAACATTCCGTTTAATTCATAAACTTCAACTTTTGGGTTTTCCCATCTTATTCATTGAATCAAAGTTTATTTAATTCTTAGAACCCAAAGGGTTTACTTTAAGGGCTCTGTTTTGAAAGCTGTTTAACCTTGGAGCTTCATTTTTTACACTGTTTATAAAAGATGATCTTCCGTTTGAAATAAAACAATTTCGGGAGCTAATGTATGCTATTTCTATAAAATTATGCACGCCGGATGCAACTTATTGAATATTAATTGCAGTTAAAGTAAAGTAATGCCTTTTATGGAAGAATGCCGTATTTCAAAATTTATATTCATGATAAAAACCACTAGATCGCATTGAATGTGTTGAAGATTTGTCCTAATGGACCCAAGGCTTATGTTAGACAAGAATATCTCTTCCATTAAAAATCGAGCATCAGGTGCCTTGAGGTTAGCCAAGCGGTGGTCGAAGGCATTCAACGAACCCAACATAACAAATACTTTGTATACTTCTCGTGTACCACCGATTCTTGAATATGGATCTTGTTTATGGTATCCAAAATTTAGGATTCATCATGATAAAATAGAATCGGTGCAATCAGGGGTCTTAACTGGGATAATAACATAGGCCCACAGATTTTCGATTAAGTCGAAATCTGGACTTTGGGCAGGTATATCGAACCCCTTTTTATACCCTGATCCCATTAAAAATGGCAAAAACGGTATAATGGTTTTGTGCAAAAGTATATAACAGGCAGAAGGAAGCATCTCGACCTCTTAAAGTATATATATTCTTGATCAGTATCAACAGCCGAGTCGATATAGCCATGTCCGTTTGTCCGTCTGTCTGTCTGTCATTCAGATTGAGCTAAAACTGCCAGTTGCATTTGACGTGCACCATTAACAATACGTATTTTGTGTGTGTGTGTGTGTGTGTGTGTGAGTGGGGGGGGGGGGAGAATGGGTGATATTCCTATTTAAACTCAGTGAGATATTAACATGTGCGCCGGTGATATAAACGATGCAACTAATTGCATGCAGTTTTCTTGATTTTCTTTTGAAAGTTGCTGCGAATTGCATCTCTCGTTTACACGTTGCAATTAATTCCATGATTCCATGAAAAATTTAGATATTTTTACTTTAGAGAAATATGGTCACACTGGTTGTTGTTTTTAATATTTTTTTTTTTAATTTATATAAGTAATTCAATCAGTTATCTCTCAAACCTATTAAACAAAACTTTAAAAACATTAACATAGAACAATACAAAATACTTCAAAATACACTAAATTCAACTACTAACGAAACGTTGTGAAATTCTGATTAACAGTTATTTTTAATAATAATAAAAAAGCGCAGCTCTTGGTAATACAATTTTCTAAGAAATTTCATAATTGGAATACAGTTTAAGACGGTTTTAAAATGCCAGGCTAGCGACATGATCCAGTTGGCTTATTACGACTCCACCTTTGGGAAATCGGCTTCTGAGATTGCAGAAATATAAGCAATTGGCAGGAAAACTGTTTATTTTATTTTAAGCCGCGTAAACAACGGGGGAAGGATGGCGACGAAAAAATAGATAAGCTGCCGATATCAACGCTTTGTTTCGAGCAACTCGAGATATGGTTATTCCACAATCATTCTTCATCTCATTGGCAAGCGATTTGGCCAAAAAAATTTGGACTTTTATGGATCTGCGTGTTTTTATTTTAATTAAAAGTAACTGTACATACGAATTTCACAACGAAAATGCATCAAAAACGTAGGTGTGTAAAGCATTTAGTGGCAGTTGAATTCAGTACTTTTTCAGTATTTTAAATGTTTCTTTGTTAATGCTAATGTTTTTTAAGTTCTGTTTAATAGGTTTAAGAGATAATTAATTGATTATAAAAAATAATTTAAAAAAAAATAAAAAACAACAACCAGTGTGTCCCAGTAGCTCTAAAGTGAAAACATCAAAATTTTTCACGGTGTGTAAACCTTTTCGTGGCAAAGTGTACGTATTTTGGGTTTCAGTCAGATTTTGTAATTGAATTGATTGAAAAATCTTGTGATTCCTTCGCAGAAGTTTATTTTTTTTGATATTGCATATCACTCCAACAGCTGCTTTAATTGCTTTGTTGAATTTATTAAATTAAAAATGCATTTTACTTTTTACTTGAGTGTCTTAAGGGGGGGCTATCAAATATCTGTTGTCCACAGCTTCAATGAAATTTGTTGTTCCCATTTTATACCCTGATCCCATCAAAAATGGGAAAAAAGGGTATAATGATTTTCTGCAAAAGTAGGTAACAGGCAGCAGGAAGCATCTCCGACCTTATAAAGTATATATATTCTTGATCAGCATGAACAGTCGAGTCGATATAGACATTTCCGTTTGTCCGTCCGTACGTATGAACGCGTCGATCTCAGAGACTATAAGAGCTAGAAACTCCAGATTTGGAACTTAAGCTCGCCTAATCCCTAGGCAGTACACGTTTGTTTTCGATTTTCGATAACTCATCCCGTTTCCGATATACACATGGGATCGATAACAATAAAATCTTGAACTTAAAAATATTTTAGATGGCATTTGAATTATTAATCAAAAATAATAACAATCTGTTATTTTAATTAAAATCGGTTGAGAAACACCGGAGATATGGAACCTTGAAGTTGAGTATGCAGTATGCAGTATGCAGTATGGTCGTACACATACGCACACATACTTGCAAGCACTGACTGTACGCGTAAAGTAAAGAGATCAGGGTATCGTCTAGTCGGGATTTCTCGACTAGAGCCTTCTTAATTGTTTTAAAACGACCTTAGGACACTACGCTTGAAATTTTTCACATAAAATGTGCCAATTATTTGTTTACACACAGTGATAAATTTTGATATTCTCACTTTAGAGCTATAAGGAAAAAACTGGTTGTTGTGGAAAATGTTTATTGTTATTTTTTGTAAGTAATTCAGTCAATTATCTCTTAAACGTATTAAACAGAACTTAAAAAACATTAAAATTAACATTCCGTTTAATTCATAAACTTCAACTTTTGGGTTTTCCCATCTTATTCATTGAATCAAAGTTTATTTAATTCTTAGAACCCAAAGGGTTTACTTTAAGGGCTCTGTTTTGAAAGCTGTTTAACCTTGGAGCTTCATTTTTTACACTGTTTATAAAAGATGATCTTCCGTTTGAAATAAAACAATTTCGGGAGCTAATGTATGCTATTTCTATAAAATTATGCACGCCGGATGCAACTTATTGAATATTAATTGCAGTTAAAGTAAAGTAATGCCTTTTATGGAAGAATGCCGTATTTCAAAATTTATATTCATGATAAAAACCACTAGATCGCATTGAATGTGTTGAAGATTTGTCCTAATGGACCCAAGGCTTATGTTAGACAAGAATATCTCTTCCATTAAAAATCGAGCATCAGGTGCCTTGAGGTTAGCCAAGCGGTGGTCGAAGGCATTCAACGAACCCAACATAACAAATACTTTGTATACTTCTCGTGTACCACCGATTCTTGAATATGGATCTTGTTTATGGTATCCAAAATTTAGGATTCATCATGATAAAATAGAATCGGTGCAATCAGGGGTCTTAACTGGGATAATAACATAGGCCCACAGATTTTCGATTAAGTCGAAATCTGGACTTTGGGCAGGTATATCGAACCCCTTTTTATACCCTGATCCCATTAAAAATGGCAAAAACGGTATAATGGTTTTGTGCAAAAGTATATAACAGGCAGAAGGAAGCATCTCGACCTCTTAAAGTATATATATTCTTGATCAGTATCAACAGCCGAGTCGATATAGCCATGTCCGTTTGTCCGTCTGTCTGTCTGTCATTCAGATTGAGCTAAAACTGCCAGTTGCATTTGACGTGCACCATTAACAATACGTATTTTGTGTGTGTGTGTGTGTGTGTGTGTGTGAGTGGGGGGGGGGGGGAGAATGGGTGATATTCCTATTTAAACTCAGTGAGATATTAACATGTGCGCCGGTGATATAAACGATGCAACTAATTGCATGCAGTTTTCTTGATTTTCTTTTGAAAGTTGCTGCGAATTGCATCTCTCGTTTACACGTTGCAATTAATTCCATGATTCCATGAAAAATTTAGATATTTTTACTTTAGAGAAATATGGTCACACTGGTTGTTGTTTTTAATATTTTTTTTTTTAATTTATATAAGTAATTCAATCAGTTATCTCTCAAACCTATTAAACAAAACTTTAAAAACATTAACATAGAACAATACAAAATACTTCAAAATACACTAAATTCAACTACTAACGAAACGTTGTGAAATTCTGATTAACAGTTATTTTTAATAATAATAAAAAAGCGCAGCTCTTGGTAATACAATTTTCTAAGAAATTTCATAATTGGAATACAGTTTAAGACGGTTTTAAAATGCCAGGCTAGCGGTTACCTTCCGACATGATCCAGTTGGCTTATTACGACTCCACCTTTGGGAAATCGGCTTCTGAGATTGCAGAAATATAAGCAATTGGCAGGAAAACTGTTTATTTTATTTTAAGCCGCGTAAACAACGGGGGAAGGATGGCGACGAAAAAATAAATAAGCTGCCGATATCAACGCTTTGTTTCGAGCAACTCGAGATATGGTTATTCCACAATCATTCTTCATCTCATTGGCAAGCGATTTGGCCAAAAAAATTTGGACTTTTATGGATCTGCGTGTTTTTATTTTAATTAAAAGTAACTGTACATACGAATTTCACAACGAAAATGCATCAAAAACGTAGGTGTGTAAAGCATTTAGTGGCAGTTGAATTCAGTACTTTTTCAGTATTTTAAATGTTTCTTTGTTAATGCTAATGTTTTTTAAGTTCTGTTTAATAGGTTTAAGAGATAATTAATTGATTATAAAAAATTATTTAAAAAAAAATAAAAAACAACAACCAGTGTGTCCCAGTAGCTCTAAAGTGAAAACATCAAAATTTTTCACGGTGTGTAAACCTTTTCGTGGCAAAGTGTACGTATTTTGGGTTTCAGTCAGATTTTGTAATTGAATTGATTGAAAAATCTTGTGATTCCTTCGCAGAAGTTTCTTTTTTTTGATATTGCATATCACTCCAACAGCTGCTTTAATTGCTTTGTTGAATTTATTAAATTAAAAATCCATTTTACTTTTTACTTGAGTGTCTTAAGGGGGGGCTATCAAATATCTGTTGTCCACAGCTTCAATGAAATTTGTTGTTCCCATTTTATACCCTGATCCCATTAAAAATGGGAAAAAAGGGTATAATGATTTTCTGCAAAAGTATGTAACTGGCAGCAGGAAGCATCTTCGACCTTATAAAGTATATATATTCTTGATCAGCATGAACAGTCGAGTCGATATAGACATTTCCGTCTGTCCGTCCGTATGTATGAACGCGTCGATCTCAGAGACTATAAGAGCTAGAAACTCCAGATTTGGAACTTAAGCTCGCCTAATCCCTAGGCAGTACATGTTTGTTTTCGATTTTCGATAACTCATCCCGTTTCCGATATACACATGGGATCGATAACAATAAAATCTTGAATTTAAAAAAATGTTAGATGGCATTTGAATTATTAATCAAAATAATAACAATCTGTGAAATTTTAATTAAAATCGGTTGAGAAACACCGGAGATATGGAACCTTGAAGTTAAGTATGCAGTATGCAGTATGGTCGTACACATACGCACACATACTTGCAAGCACTGACTGTACGCGTAAAGTAAAGAGATCAGGGTATCGTCTAGTCGGGATTTCTCGACTAGAGCCTTCTTAATTGTTTTAAAACGACCTTGGGACACTACGCTTGAAATTTTTCACATAAAATGTGCCAATTATTTGTTTACATACAGTGATAAATTTTGATATTCTCACTTTAGAGCTATAAGGAAAAAACTGGTTGTTGTGGAAAATGTTTATTGTTATTTTTTGTAAGTAATTCAGTCAATTATCTCTTAAACGTATTAAACAGAACTTAAAAAACATTAAAATTAACATTCCGTTTAATTCATAAACTTCAACTTTTGGGTTTTCCCATCTTATTCATTGAATCAAAGTTTATTTAATTCTTAGAACCCAAAGGGTTTACTTTAAGGGCTCTGTTTTGAAAGCTGTTTAACCTTGGAGCTTCATTTTTTACACTGTTTATAAAAGATGATCTTCCGTTTGAAATAAAACAATTTCGGGAGCTAATGTATGCTATTTCTATAAAATTATGCACGCCGGATGCAACTTATTGAATATTAATTGCAGTTAAAGTAAAGTAATGCCTTTTATGGAAGAATGCCGTATTTCAAAATTTATATTCATGATAAAAACCACTAGATCGCATTGAATGTGTTGAAGATTTGTCCTAATGGACCCAAGGCTTATGTTAGACAAGAATATCTCTTCCATTAAAAATCGAGCATCAGGTGCCTTGAGGTTAGCCAAGCGGTGGTCGAAGGCATTCAACGAACCCAACATAACAAATACTTTGTATACTTCTCGTGTACCACCGATTCTTGAATATGGATCTTGTTTATGGTATCCAAAATTTAGGATTCATCATGATAAAATAGAATCGGTGCAATCAGGGGTCTTCACTGGGATAATAACATAGGCCCACAGATTTTCGATTAAGTCGAAATCTGGACTTTGGGCAGGTATATCGAACCCCTTTTTATACCCTGATCCCATTAAAAATGGCAAAAACGGTATAATGGTTTTGTGCAAAAGTATATAACAGGCAGAAGGAAGCATCTCGACCCCTTAAAGTATATATATTCTTGATCAGTATCAACAGCCGAGTCGATATAGCCATGTCCGTTTGTCCGTCTGTCTGTCTGTCATTCAGATTGAGCTAAAACTGCCAGTTGCATTTGACGTGCACCATTAACAATACGTATTTTGTGTGTGTGTGTGTGTGTGTGTGTGAGTGGGGGGGGGGGGGGAGAATGGGTGATATTCCTATTTAAACTCAGTGAGATATTAACATGTGCGCCGGTGATATAAACGCTGCAACTAATTTTTTTTTTTTAATTTATATAAGTAATTCAATCAGTTATCTCTCAAACCTATTAAACAAAACTTTAAAAACATTAACATAGAACAATACAAAATACTTCAAAATACACTAAATTCAACTACTAACGAAACGTTGTGAAATTCTGATTAACAGTTATTTTTAATAATAATAAAAAAGCGCAGCTCTTGGTAATACAATTTTCTAAGAAATTTCATAATTGGAATACAGTTTAAGACGGTTTTAAAATGCCAGGCTAGCGGTTACCTTCCGACATGATCCAGTTGGCTTATTACGACTCCACCTTAGGGAAATCGGCTTCTGAGATTGCAGAAATATAAGCAATTGGCAGGAAAACTGTTTATTTTATTTTAAGCCGCGTAAACAACGGGGGAAGGATGGCGACGAAAAAATAGATAAGCTGCCGATATCAACGCTTTGTTTCGAGCAACTCGAGATATGGTTATTCCACAATCATTCTTCTTCTCATTGGCAAGCGATTTGGCCAAAAAAATTTGGACTTTTATGGATCTGCTTGTTTTTATTTTAATTAAAAGTAACTGTACATACGAATTTCACATCGAAAATGCATCAAAAACGTAGGTGTGTAAAGCATTTAGTGGCAGTTGAATTCAGTACCTTTGTTAGTATTTTAAATGTTTCTTTGTTAATGCTAATGTTTTTTAAGTTCTGTTTAATAGGTTTAAGAGATAATTAATTGATTATAAAAAATAATTTTAAAAAAAATAAAAAACAACAACCAGTGTGTCCCAGTAGCTCTAAAGTGAAAACATCAAAATTTTTCACGGTGTGTAAACCTTTTCGTGGCAAAGTGTACGTATTTTGGGTTTCAGCCAGATTTTGTAATTGAATTGATTGAAAAATCTTGTGATTCCTTCGCAGAAGTTTCTTTTTTTTGATATTGCATATCACTCCAACAGCTGCTTTAATTGCTTTGTTGAATTTATTAAATTAAAAATGCATTTTACTTTTTACTTGAGTGTCTTAAGGGGGGGCTATCAAATATCTGTTGTCCACAGCTTCAATGAAATTTGTTGTTCCCATTTTATACCCTGATCCCATTAAAAATGGGGAAAAAGGGTATAATGATTTTCTGCAAAAGTATGTAACTGGCAGCAGGAAGCATCTTCGACCTTATAAAGTATATATATTCTTGATCAGCATGAACAGTCGAGTCGATATAGACATTTCCGTCTGTCCGTCCGTATGTATGAACTCGTCGATCTCAGAGACTATAAGAGCTAGAAACTCCAGATTTGGAACTTAAGCTCGCCTAATCCCTAGGCAGTACATGTTTGTTTTCGATTTTCGATAACTCATCCCGTTTCCGATATACACATGGGATCGATAACAATAAAATCTTGAATTTAAAAAAATGTTAGATGGCATTTGAATTATTAATCAAAATAATAACAATCTGTGAAATTTTAATTAAAATCGGTTGAAAAACACCGGAGGTATCGAAGATTGAAGTTAGACAACCATTCAGTTGTGCAGTTATGCACGCACTATCTGTATACGCGTGCAATGTCTAGGGTTCAGGGTATCTCCTAGTCGAGCTTTCTTGACTTAAGACCTCTTACTTGTGGTTAATACTGACACGACGTCAAGTGCTTGGCCTCTGCTAAAAAGATGTAAAGGCTAACATGAGGCGCCAAAAACAGAGTGCAATGTACAACTTGAATTTTGCAAATTTCATTCAGATTGAACTAAAACTGCCAGTTGCATTTGACGTGCACCATTAACAATACGTATTTTGTGTGTGTGTGTGTGTGGGGGGGGGGGGGGAGAAAGGGTGATATTCCTATTTAAACTCAGTGAGATATTAACATGTGCGCCGGTGATATAAACGATGCAACTAATTGCATGCAGTTTTCTTGATTTTCTTTTGAAAGTTGCTGCGAATTGCATCTCTCGTTTACACGTTGCAATTAATTCCATGATTCCATGAAAAATTTAGATATTTTTAATTTAGAGAAATATGGTCACACTGGTTGTTGTTTTTAATTTTTTTTTTTTAATTTATATAAGTAATTCAATCAGTTATCTCTCAAACCTATTAAACAAAACTTTAAAAACATTAACATAGAACAATACAAAATACTTCAAAATACACTAAATTCAACTACTAACGAAACGTTGTGAAATTCTGATTAACAGTTATTTTTAATAATAATAAAAAAGCGCAGCTCTTGGTAATACAATTTTCTAAGAAATTTCATAATTGGAATACAGTTTAAGACGGTTTTAAAATGCCAGGCTAGCGGTTACCTTCCGACATGATCCAGTTGGCTTATTACGACTCCACCTTTGGGAAATCGGCTTCTGAGATTGCAGAAATATAAGCAATTGGTAGGAAAACTGTTTATTTTATTTTAAGCCGTGGAAACAACGGGGGAAGGATGGCGACGAAAAAATAGATAAGCTGCCGATATCAACGCTTTGTTTCGAGCAACTCGAGATATGGTTATTCCACAATCATTCTTCATCTCATTGGCAAGCGATTTGGCCAAAAAAATTTGGACTTTTATGGATCTGCGTGTTTTTATTTTAATTAAAAGTAACTGTACATACGAATTTCACAACGAAAATGCATCAAAAACGTAGGTGTGTACAGCATTTAGTGGCAGTTGAATTCAGTACTTTTTCAGTATTTTAAATGTTTCTTTGTTAATGCTAATGTTTTTTAAGTTCTGTTTAATAGGTTTAAGAGATAATTAATTGATTATAAAAAATAATTTAAAAAAAAATAAAAAACAACAACCAGTGTGTCCCAGTAGCTCTAAAGTGAAAACATCAAAATTTTTCACGGTGTGTAAACTTTTTCGTGGCAAAGTGTACGTATTTTGGGTTTCAGTCAGATTTCGTAATTGAATTGATTGAAAAATCTTGTGATTCCTTCGCAGAAGTTTCTTTTTTTTGATATTGCATATCACTCCAACAGCTGCTTTAATTGCTTTGTTGAATTTATTAAATTAAAAATGCATTTTACTTTTTACTAGAGTGTCTTAAGGGGGGCTATCAAATATCTGTTGTCCACAGCTTCAATGAAATTTGTTGTTCCCATTTTATACCCTGATCCCATCAAAAATGGGAAAAAAGGGTATAATGATTTTCTGCAAAAGTATGTAACAGGCAGCAGGAAGCATCTCCGACCTTATAAAGTATATATATTCTTGATCAGCATGAACAGTCGAGTCGATATAGACATTTCCGTTTGTCCGTCCGTATGTATGAACGCGTCGATCTCAGAGACTATAAGAGCTAGAAACTCCAGATTTGGAACTTAAGCTCGCCTAATCCCTAGGCAGTACATGTTTGTTTTCGATTTTCGACAACTCATCCCGTTTCCGATATACACATGGGATCGATAACAATAAAATCTTGAACTTAAAAAAATTTTAGATGGCATTTGAATTATTAATCAAAATAATAACAATCTGTGAAATTTTAATTAAAATCGGTTGAGAAACACCGGAGATATGGAACCTTGAAGTTGAGTATGCAGTATGCAGTATGGTCGTACACATACGCACACATACTTGCAAGCACTGACTGTACGCGTAAAGTAAAGAGATCAGGGTATCGTCTAGTCGGGATTTCTCGACTAGAGCCTTCTTAATTGTTTTAAAACGACCTTAGGACACTACGCTTGAAATTTTTCACATAAAATGTGCCAATTATTTGTTTACACACAGTGATAAATTTTGATATTCTCACTTTAGAGCTATAAGGAAAAAACTGGTTGTTGTGGAAAATGTTTATTGTTATTTTTTGTAAGTAATTCAGTCAATTATCTCTTAAATGTATTAAACAGAACTTAAAAAACATTAAAATTAACATTCCGTTTAATTCATAAACTTCAACTTTTGGGTTTTCCCATCTTGTTCATTGAATCAAAGTTTATTTAATTCTTAGAACCCAAAGGGTTTACTTTAAGGGCTCTGTTTTGAAAGCTGTTTAACCTTGGAGCTTCATTTTTTACACTGTTTATAAAAGATGATCTTCCGTTTGAAATAAAACAATTTCGGGAGCTAATGTATGCTATTTCTATAAAATTATGCACGCCGGATGCAACTTATTGAATATTAATTGCAGTTAAAGTAAAGTAATGCCTTTTATGGAAGAATGCCGTATTTCAAAATTTATATTCATGATAAAAACCACTAGATCGCATTGAATGTGTTGAAGATTTGTCCTAATGGACCCAAGGCTTATGTTAGACAAGAATATCTCTTCCATTAAAAATCGAGCATCAGGTGCCTTGAGGTTAGCCAAGCGGTGGTCGAAGGCATTCAACGAACCCAACATAACAAATACTTTGTATACTTCTCGTGTACCACCGATTCTTGAATATGGATCTTGTTTATGGTATCCAAAATTTAGGATTCATCATGATAAAATAGAATCGGTGCAATCAGGGGTCTTAACTGGGATAATAACATAGGCCCACAGATTTTCGATTAAGTCGAAATCTGGACTTTGGGCAGGTATATCGAACTCCTTTTTATACCCTGATCCCACTAAAAATGGCAAAAACGGTATAATGGTTTTGTGCAAAAGTATGTAACAGGCAGAAGGAAGCATCTCGACCCCTTAAAGTATATATATTCTTGATCAGTATCAACAGCCGAGTCGATATAGCCATGTCCGTTTGTCCGTCTGTCTGTCTGTCATTCAGATTGAGCTAAAACTGCCAGTTGCATTTGACGTGCACCATTAACAATACGTATTTTGTGTGTGTGTGTGTGTGTGTGTGTGTGTGTGTGTGTGTGTGTGTGTGAGTGGGGGGGGGGGGGAGAATGGGTGATATTCCTATTTAAACTCAGTGAGATATTAACATGTGCGCCGGTGATATAAACGATGCAACTAATTGCATGCAGTTTTCTTGATTTTCTTTTGAAAGTTGCTGCGAATTGCATCTCTCGTTTACACGTTGCAATTAATTCCATGATTCCATGAAAAATTTAGATATTTTTACTTTAGAGAAATATGGTCACACTGGTTGTTGTTTTTAATTTTTTTTTTTTAATTTATATAAGTAATTCAATCAGTTATCTCTCAAACCTATTAAACAAAACTTTAAAAACATTAACATAGAACAATACAAAATACTTCAAAATACACTAAATTCAACTACTAACGAAACGTTGTGAAATTCTGATTAACAGTTATTTTTAATAATAATAAAAAAGCGCAGCTCTTGGTAATACAATTTTCTAAGAAATTTCATAATTGGAATACAGTTTAAGACGGTTTTAAAATGCCAGGCTAGCGGTTACCTTCCGACATGATCCAGTTGGCTTATTACGACTCCACCTTTGGGAAATCGGCTTCTGAGATTGCAGAAATATAAACAATTGGCAGGAAAACTGTTTATTTTATTTTAAGCCGCGTAAACAACGGGGGAAGGATGGCGACGAAAAAATAGATAAGCTGCCGATATCAACGCTTTGTTTCGAGCAACTCGAGATGTGGTTATTCCACAATCCTTCTTCTTCTCATTGGCAAGCGATTTGGCCAAAAAAATTTGGACTTTTATGGATCTGCTTGTTTTTATTTTAATTAAAAGTAACTGTACATACGAATTTCACATCGAAAATGCATCAAAAACGTAGGTGTGTAAAGCATTTAGTGGCAGTTGAATTCAGTACCTTTGTTAGTATTTTAAATGTTTCTTTGTTAATGCTAATGTTTTTTAAGTTCTGTTTAATAGGTTTAAGAGATAATTAATTGATTATAAAAAATAATTTAAAAAAAAATAAAAAACAACAACCAGTGTGTCCCAGTAGCTCTAAAGTGAAAACATCAAAATTTTTCACGGTGTGTAAACCTTTTCGTGGCAAAGTGTACGTATTTTGGGTTTCAGCCAGATTTTGTAATTGAATTGATTGAAAAATCTTGTGATTCCTTCGCAGAAGTTTCTTTTTTTTGATATTGCATATCACTCCAACAGCTGCTTTAATTGCTTTGTTGAATTTATTAAATTAAAAATGCATTTTACTTTTTACTTGAGTGTCTTAAGGGGGGGCTATCAAATATCTGTTGTCCACAGCTTCAATGAAATTTGTTGTTCCCATTTTATACCCTGATCCCATCAAAAATGGGAAAAAAGGGTATAATGATTTTCTGCAAAAGTATGTAACAGGCAGCAGGAAGCATCTCCGACCTTATAAAGTATATATATTCTTGATCAGCATGAACAGTCGAGTCGATATAGACATTTCCGTCTGTCCGTCCGTATGTATGAACGCGTCGATCTCAGAGACTATAAGAGCTAGAAACTCCAGATTTGGAACTTAAGCTCGCCTAATCCCTAGGCAGTACAT
Source organism: Scaptomyza cyrtandrae (assembly GCA_035044605.1). Classification (NCBI taxonomy): domain Eukaryota; kingdom Metazoa; phylum Arthropoda; class Insecta; order Diptera; family Drosophilidae; genus Scaptomyza; species Scaptomyza cyrtandrae. The sequence continues at coordinate 362,938 of JAWNNS010000439.1, forward strand.
GTTTGTTTTCGATTTTCGATAACTCATCCCGTTTCCGATATACACATGGGATCGATAACAATAAAATCTTGAACTTAAAAAAATTTTAGATGGCATTTGAATTATTAATCAAAATAATAACAATCTGTGAAATTTTAATTAAAATCGGTTGAGAAACACCGGAGATATGGAACCTTGAAGTTGAGTATGCAGTATGCAGTATGGTCGTACACATACGCACACATACTTGCAAGCACTGACTGTACGCGTAAAGTAAAGAGATCAGGGTATCGTCTAGTCGGGATTTCTCGACTAGAGCCTTCTTAATTGTTTTAAAACGACCTTAGGACACTACGCTTGAAATTTTTCACATAAAATGTGCCAATTATTTGTTTACATACAGTGATAAATTTTGATATTCTCACTTTAGAGCTATAAGGAAAAAACTGGTTGTTGTGGAAAATGTTTATTGTTATTTTTTGTAAGTAATTCAGTCAATTATCTCTTAAACGTATTAAACAGAACTTAAAAAACATTAAAATTAACATTCCGTTTAATTCATAAACTTCAACTTTTGGGTTTTCCCATCTTGTTCATTGAATCAAAGTTTATTTAATTCTTAGAACCCAAAGGGTTTACTTTAAGGGCTCTGTTTTGAAAGCTGTTTAACCTTGGAGCTTCATTTTTTACACTGTTTATAAAAGATGATCTTCCGTTTGAAATAAAACAATTTCGGGAGCTAATGTATGCTATTTCTATAAAATTATGCACGCCGGATGCAACTTATTGAATATTAATTGCAGTTAAAGTAAAGTAATGCCTTTTATGGAAGAATGCCGTATTTCAAAATTTATATTCATGATAAAAACCACTAGATCGCATTGAATGTGTTGAAGATTTGTCCTAATGGACCCAAGGCTTATGTTAGACAAGAATATCTCTTCCATTAAAAATCGAGCATCAGGTGCCTTGAGGTTAGCCAAGCGGTGGTCGAAGGCATTCAACGAACCCAACATAACAAATACTTTGTATTCTTCTCGTGTACCACCGAGTCTTGAATATGGATCTTGTTTATGGTATCCAAAATTTAGGATTCATCATGATAAAATAGAATCGGTGCAATCAGGGGTCTTCACTGGGATAATAACATAGGCCCACAGATTTTCGATTAAGTCGAAATCTGGACTTTGGGCAGGTATATCGAACCCCTTTTTATACCCTGATCCCATTAAAAATGGCAAAAACGGTATAATGGTTTTGTGCAAAAGTATATAACAGGCAGAAGGAAGCATCTCGACCCCTTAAAGTATATATATTCTTGATCAGTATCAACAGCCGAGTCGATATAGCCATGTCCGTTTGTCCGTCTGTCTGTCTGTCATTCAGATTGAGCTAAAACTGCCAGTTGCATTTGACGTGCACCATTAACAATACGTATTTTGTGTGTGTGTGTGTGTGTGTGTGTGTGTGTGTGTGTGTGTGAGTGGGGGGGGGGGGGGTTGGGAGAATGGGTGATATTCCTATTTAAACTCAGTGAGATATTAACATGTGCGCCGGTGATATAAACGATGCAACTAATTGCATGCAGTTTTCTTGATTTTCTTTTGAAAGTTGCTGCGAATTGCATCTCTCGTTTACACGTTGCAATTAATTCCATGATTCCATGAAAAATTTAGATATTTTTACTTTAGAGAAATATGGTCACACTGGTTGTTGTTTTTAATTTTTTTTTTATACCCTGATCCCATTAAAAATGGGAAAAAAGGGTATAATGAAGTTGTGCAAAAGTATGTAACAGGCAGAAGGAAGCATCTCCGACCCCATAAAGTATATATATTCTTTATCAGCATCAACAGTCGAGTCGATATAGCCATGTCCGTCTGTCCGTCCGTCCGTCTGTCCGTCTGTATGTATGAACGCGTCGATCTCAGAGACTATAAGAGCTAGAGACTATAAGAGCTAGAGACTCCAGAACTTTGGAACTTAAGCTCGCCTAATCCCTAGGCAGTACAAGTTTTTTTCGATATCTCATCCCGTTTTAAATATACACATGTGATCGATAACAACAAAATCTTGAATTTTGAAAACTTTGAGATAACATTAAGCAAAATAATGACAATCTGTGAAATTTTTATTAAAATCGGTTAAGAAACACCGGAGATATGGGACATTGAAGTTGTGTATGCAGTATGCAGTATGTGCGTACATACAAACACACATATTTGCAAACACTGACTGTACGCGTAAGGTATAGGGATCAGGGTATCGTCTAGTCGGGATTTCTCGACTAGAGCCTTCTTACTTGTTATACCCTGATCCCATTAAAATGGGAAAAAGGGTATAACGGTTTTGTGCAAAAGTATGTAACAGGCTGAAGGAAGCATCTCCGACCCCATAAAGTATATATACTCTTTATCAGCATCAAAAGCCGAGTCGATATAGCCATGTCCGTCTGTCCGTCCGTCTGTCTGTCCGTCTGTCCGTATGTATGAGCCAACCGATCTCAGAGACTATAAAAGCTAGAGACTCCAGATTTAAAACTTAAGCGCGCCTAATCCCTATGCAGTAAAAGTTTGTTTTCGATTTTCGATAACTCATCCCGTTTTCGATATACACATGTGATCAATAACAACAAAATCTTGAATTTTGAAAATTTTGAGATGGCATTTGAAATAATGAACAAAATAATGACAATCTGTGAAATTTTATTAAAATCGGTTAAGAAACACCAGAGATATGGGGCATTGAAGTTGTGTATGCAGTATACAGTATGTGCGTACATACAAACACACATACTTGCAAACACTGACTGTACGCGTAAAGTGTAGGGATCAGGGTATCGTCTAGTCGGGATTTCTCGACTAGAGCTTTCTTACATGTTATAGTTAAAAAGCAGCCAGCACCTTACTTATTTGCCTTGTGTTTAGGATCAGTGTCCTGGTAATATATATAAATAATACAATTTTTAAATATTGTTTGGCATCCATTGCATTTTCAATGAAGCAAGATTCTCCAACTCCTTTGTTTGTGATGCACCCCAATACCATCACTGACAATTTTCCAAACTTTACAGTCGGTATAATATTTTTGTTTTCAAGTGATTTCAACGGCTTGCGTCACACTCGTCTGGTGCCATTATTATAGTATAGCATCATTTTTGATTTATCATAAAACACCACGTCGTCCCCATAGGAATCTGGCTGTCCCGCGTGTATCCTGGCCAAAGTTTAACGTCTCTTAACATGCTCCGCCAACATCACCGGCTTTTCCTCGAGATTAAAATATACTTACTGGCATTCGAGTTATATTGGACATTCATTCTTCATCTCATTGGCAATGGTTCTGGATTTTTGAATTTGGATTTTCATTGATCTCTTTAAACACAATTCGGTCTGCCCTTGGAGCTATTTGCCGGAGCCGTCCTTTTAAAGGCTTCGCCTCCATCCTTCTCTCGTTTTTTACGCGGCTTAAAACGTTGTTAACAGTTTCTAACGACAAATTATGAAATTTCTCAGAAAATTTAATTACCAACAGCTGAGAGATTTTATTTTTAAGATAGGTAAATGTTAATACGAAAATCACAACGAAAATTAAAACCAAACAAGAAAGCTCTAGTCGGGAAATCCCTGATCCCTATACTTTACGCGTACAGTCAGTGCTTGCAAGTATGTGTTTGTGTGTGTATGCGGGATTAGGCGAGCCTAAGCTCCAAATCTGGAGTCTCTAGCTCCTATAGTCTCTGAGATCGACGCGTTCATACATACAGACGGACGGACATGGCTATATCGACTCGGCTTTTGATGCTGATTATGAATATATATAATTGATGGGGTCGGAGATGCTTCCTTCTGCCTGTTACATACCTTTGCACAAAACCATTATACCCTTTTTCCCATGTTCAATGGGATCAGGGTATACAAAAACTATACTTTTTAACACCATTTGTAAATATGTATATAGATAATTCGATTTTTTTAGTATAGACATCGCGAAAACTAATCGAGGTGTTCTATAGGAATCTATTCACAAATCGTGGCGCTTGAGAAACTAAAAACTTTCAGCCAGTTCTATTCTGTTTATGGTAACGTTAGTTTCGCAGTAGCCTGCTTTATTTTGCCGTGACATGAATTTGGAAAAACGAACCACCATTTAATTACAGCATACTTTTAGGTGTATTTTTTAATTTCTGTGCTTTAAGCTTTATTAACTTTTAGGCCCGAAGCGCTACAACGCTACAACGTTAAAGCACCTTAAAATATAAAAAACAAAGAAAAAAAACTGAAAAACAGTCCAAAACAGCCAAAAGTGCTTAAAAATGAGTAACGGCAGTTTTTCCAAGAATTCGTTTTAACTAAAATCATTGCATACGGCATAGGCCGCATGTTAAAGTAAAAGCATTTTGAGTTTTGTGTTTGTCTTCTGAAGTTCAAAATGAATTTATCGTTAGCGCTACAGAACAAGCTAAGTCTTAAGTAAAATACCTACTGAATGTATGTCACTCATTTGTGATTTAGGCCCGAAAACTAACCAAACTTACAACATCACCTGTAGCCTAAAAACCAGCTAGATGAGCGGCAAAAATGCAATGCTCGTAGCACCAGCAGCTCCGCTGCGAGTTAACGGCACGCATAACATGAGGCCCGATGGCTCTTGTGGGAGCTCTTTCTTGTCTTGCTCTTGTGTTTAGTTTCTTTTTGTAAGTCGTTTGCGTCGGTCGATCGGTTTCTGCGAGAAGACGTCGAGGCACAAACACAAATTTCGAACAGGCCTACTTAACGGACCCATCAATATCAGTAATTGCACAAAGTGTCACAGTCACATTCACGTGCAACAACAAAAACAAAAAAGGTGCAAAAAACAAGATTGTAAAATATCAAGTTCAACATACCCTTGACCGTGTCAATTAAAAATATGCTAAGCATATTTGCAAAGTTACACAAATTTGATACGATAAAACAATAAATTCCTACTGACATACATACACAATTTCATGTGTGTATATATATGTAAAATGTGATAAACAAAAGTGCATCAAAAGATATGGAAGTGTGTCTTATATGTATGTACGTACGTTGTGGCAAAGAAAAGAAAAGAAACACGGCAAAGAGCAGCAGCAGAAAATGAAAACAAACAGAAAAGGAATTGCATAAGTTGATTTTGGCGTGTGCTTTGCTCATCTTCAGTTTCTGTTTCATACAATGCAAAAACGAAGCTTTTGTATTGTTTTTTTTATACCCTGATCCCATTAAAAATGGGAAAAAAGGGTATAATGAATTTGTGCAAAAGTATGTAACAGGCAGAAGGAAGCATCTCCGACCTTATAAAGTTTATATATTCTTTATCAGCATCAACAGTCGAGTCGATATAGCCATGTCCGTCTGTCCGTCTGTATGTATGAACGCGTCGATCTCAGAGATTATAAGAGCTAGAGACTCCAGATTTGGAACATAAGCTCACCTAATCCCTAGGTAGTACAAGTTTATTTTCGATAACTCTTCCCGTTACCGATATACACATGGGATCAATAACAACAAAATCTTGAATTTGTAAAACTTTGAGACAACGTTTGAAACATTAAAAAAAATAATGATAATCTGTGAAATTTTTTATTAAAATCGGTTGAGAAACATTGGAGATATGGAATATTGAAGTTGAGTATGCAGTATGCAGTATTCGCGTACACTCACACATCCTTGCAAGCACTGACTGTACGCGTTAAGTATTGGGTTCAGGGTATCATCTAGTCGGGATTTCTCGCCTTGAGCCTTTATATTTGTGTTTTTTAAATTATAGGAGTCTTTCAATTGGTGATCGATACACATGTATGAAGAAGCTTTTTAAGCCGAAAAACTCAATTATTACGAAATTAGAGTTTTGGCGCTTTTGTCAAAAACTTACGATATATTGTGCATAACCGCAATTATATTTAAATGACGGTATGTTGTCAACAAAAAAATACCACAAAAAATAGTAACACAATAAGAGCAAAAGGCAATTAACATAAACGTATTACAGCAGAAATAGCTTAATTGATTGCCACAATCCGTTGGTACCCTTTCCCATTTATTATGTGATTATTATGTGACGTGCAGCTTTAAATTTTTTTTTCTTCAGACTGATATTTCTGCTTTAAGTTTTAATGGTAAAAGCAGATGGAAGCCTCTCCGACTTATAAAGAATATGAAGGTATATATTTTAGATCAGCATCAACAGCCGAGTCATTTTGGACATGTCCATCTGTCACTATGAACCGCGTCGATCTTAGAGAGCTTTCCTAAGCCCTATACAAAAATAGTTTTTTTCAAATTATCGATAATTTTCGACATACACTTGAAATCGATGACACTAAAATCTTGAATTTGAAAATGTGTTTTAGCAACTATCAATCGCATCGTTCTCACAAACAATAAAAAAAAAAGCCTTCACATTTGGCGAATTAGGGCTCTTTATTGGCGCAATTGCCCAACCTATAAGGTGGCGTTAATACAAAAGTGACTTCGCAAATATCTGTGTCTATGATCTAGTCATGTCAGTATAAGGTTGCTAAGACCGCTGCGGGGTTTTAAAATTGATTAAATCGAAACATGAGAATCAATACAACCATTTATTCCACATCCTTACAGCTAGAGCTCCCAAATTTGGTGATGTCACGCACAAACTTTCTGCACTTTGAAGTCGGAAACCATACAGGGTGTATTGCAAAAACGGACTTTGCTACCATTTTTATTCCGGTACAAGAGTACCCCGCAGACTATACTTGTTTTATTTGTTTCATATATATATAATATTTAGGAATTTTATTTATTGAATCCTAGAAATTAAGCGTACATTCATTTTGTATACCATTAACCCATTAAAAATGGGTAAAAAGGGTATAATGGTTTTGTGCGAAAGTAAGTAACAGGCAGATGGAAACATCTGCGACGCCATAAGGTATATATATTCTTAATCAGCATCAACAGCCGAGTCGATATAGCCATGTCCGTCTGTCCATCCGTCCGTTCGTCCGTATGTATTAACGCGTCGATCGCAGAGAGTTCAGATTTGGAACACAAGCTCGCCTAATCCCTAGGCAGTACAAGTTTGTTATCGATTTTCGATAATTCTTCCCGTTTCCGAACCACACCTGTGATCGATAACAACTAAAAGTTAAGCTTCGAGACGGCGTTTAAAACATTAAACGAAATTATGACAATCTTTGAAACTTATTGAAATCGGTTGAGAAACACCGGAGATATGGACCATTGAAATTAAGTAATGGATTGGGGTCAGGGTATCGTCTACTGCGCCACTGCATAATGCCAAAACTTCGATCCTCGATTTTTTCGGTGTTTAAGGATTGGTTTCATTAAATTTTAAGAGATTTTAGTTATCTGATCCATAGTTTATAAAACCATGACAACTGCACCATAATGCTTTCTTGTTTGAGTTGTGCTTCCTATGCAATGCCATAAATTTTCCAACCCGCCCTGTTATTCAATAGGCATATTCAAATTTCATTGAAATATTAAATATTATTTGCTACTTGGTATTACTAAATTAATTTAAATTCTTTTTTTTTAACATAATTTCAAAATATTAGTTTGAGAAAACTAGGCCAATAATAATCTCGTTGCAGGTCTTAAACACATAAAATGTTTATGTAGCTTTTCAGCGCACAGGCAATGCATACCGAAATAAACCAACAATTTCCAATAATCAAGACAAACAAATTCAAATTTAGTGGCAAGTCTTTAAGTAATACTGCGAAGCTTATCGGCTAAATGGGTAATGGACGCTCTACTTACTTTTTATAAGCTCATGTCAAATCACGATCATGTATTAAGTACTTTTTGACAGTAAACAACTATACAACGTCAGTTACGAATAGGAATTTTCTTGTACTAAACCTTACCCAGCCTTAGTCTTTATAAGTCAGAGCGGCGTTGACTGGCCCAGTGGCCTATCATCAACTTTTAATTAATTATCTTGTACATATTCCGGAACATTCATGCGATACTCATCCTTAATCAATTCGCTAGCTATCGCTGACGCGGTATTGTACAGCTTTGCTAAGACCTCTTGAAAATATAGTGTCAAAATTGGGTCGCTAGGCCCAGTGGGGTGCTGGGAAATCGAAATCGACCTCGTGGTGCAAACCTCGTTTTGTAAACAGGAAATGTCTGGATATTTTACAGTTATTGGACTAGATTTACCAAATTTTGATAACATGCCCTAAAGAAGAGCATCAAAAATTAGCAGAGCACGTCCTGGTGAAGAATGTCAATGAAGAATGTGAATTGCCAGCACCCTAGTGGGCGTACCACCCCATTTTACACTTTATCTAAGCCGCTCATAAAACAGAAAAAAATTGCGTTCATACAGATGGTCTGTCGTTCATCCGGTATCAGAGGATACATTTTTGAAGTCAACCAACCCACCTCACCCGCCTCTTACAGCCTCTTTGTAAACAAATATTTCCCACATGTTTTAGTTATTGTATCAGAGTCGGTTTATTTCATTTAAAACGTTTATTAAATTTTAAAATATATCATTTTTGTCTCTGTATAAGTATAATGAGTAAATCGAATGGAAATAGACCAGACAAAATTAATAAGCATTAATCAAGTTTTGTCCAACAAACGTGGTATCAAAGTATCAACTTTTAATTGGCTTACTTATTTGATACCGAATGACGATACAATGCCTTTGCAATTTGGCACAGACTTGAACCAAAAACCCACTACACCACATAAGTTTAAGTTATTTTCATGATATATAACATTTTAAAATATTGCAGAGTTTTTTAAATTGACGGAGCAAACACCAATACAAATTAAGAAATATACAAATACATACATAGTAGCATTTTTTTTATCTGCCTGTGCACTGAAAAAATTATAGATGCAAAGATTTTTTTTAATGCTAATTTGAAGCAAGTCCAAGTTGCATTGACACATGGTAAATCAAAGTCGGTTTCCAAAGTTCATAGTTAAATACACTGAAAAAGTTGCATGCAAAGTAAAACTATTTAACTATATTAAACGATTAATAACAAATAATTGTATTATATATATTCATTAAAAATTGTATTATATATATTCATTAAACATTTTTTCAATAAAGGAATTTTCCATGGTTAATTTCTCAATTACCTAAACTATCTGAGGGACGAGGTACGGTCAGAGGAGGCTGACAACATGTTGAAATGGTCCGTGTTTACTTGAAGTCAAAATAATTTTTGAACTATTTGATTTATTGGACGTAGATGTACTAACGGACAGTAAATTCAAGTGGCCCAACGATACCAAGCACCGGCTTGTTAGCGCGTGGACCCAAGCATAAGGCTAAATGCGACCCACCTCAAGATCGCGAACATTTAGACCAACGGTCGGGGAACTTTTTGAATCATTACCCCAAAATAATGTGGAAAATGACTTTACCCCAAAATATTGTTGTGTAAGTTGCCATTAACCCCAAAATATTGTTGTGTAAGTTGCCATTACCACATGGTGATAAGCAAAAAAATAAATAAAAAAAATGGTCAATAGAATAAAAAATATATATTTCTAAATCATGACCATTACCCCAGAAATTTCACTTTTACCCCATTTGGGGTAATTTACCCCGGTTCCCCGACCGCTGATTTAGACGTATGACACAAGACTGGATTTTTTAGAGAGCATGCAGAAGTGGCACTATGTATAAAATGGGAAAGATCGTTATATATTGAACAGATGATCTGAAAAGGGTAATGGATAGCATAGTTAGAATAAAGAGCTTGAAAAGCTATAGGTAAAAAATTTCTAGTATTTCCAATGGGTAGGCCAAAATTTTCACGTAATTGCATTTCAATTCCCTTTGAAGGGATAAAAGTTGTCGTTGAATAAACAACTAAAAGAGCTTCTGTAACCTTGGCATATTTTTCGTATTTCCAAGCATACAATTTTAACCACAGCTTAAGACATTGAGAATAATCTTAAACATTTTTGTGACATCCAGATGAATTCCTGTTATCTAAAGAACATCCCTGATGTGTTTTCATGGCTGTGCTCACGGCAGTCGACTTTAGCCCGATCTTCAAAAACTTCTGTTGCATACCCGGTTTTCTTTTGCTTTCCTTTTTTCATATGTCATCAGTGTCCTCTCATCTAAAATATTATTTAGATTGTCCGATATTGCCTACCCAATAAAGCAGCGGTCGGGGAACTTTTTTAATCGTTACCCCAAATATTGTTGTCAAACTTGACGTTACACCATGGTGAAGAGTAAAAAAAAACAAATAAAAAGGCTCTAGTCGAGAAATCCCGACTAGACGATACCCTGATCCCTATACTTTACGCGTACAGTCAGTGCTTGCAAGTATGTGTTTGTGTGTACACGCGCATACCGCATACTGCATACTCAACTTCAATGTTCCATATCTCCGGTATTTCTTAACCGATTTTAATAAAAATTGCACAGATTGTTATTATTCAAGTAATTCAAGATTTTATTGTTTTTGATCCCATGAGTATAACGGAAACGGGATGAGTTATCGAAAATCGAAAAAAAAACTTGTACTGACTAGGGATCAGGCGAGCTTATGTTCCAAGTCTAAAATCTTTAGCTCTTATAGCTTCTGAGATCGACGCGTTCATACATACGGACGGACAGACGGACATGGCTATATCGACTCGACTGTTGATGCTTATCAAGAATATATAAACTTTATAAGGTCGGAGATGCTTCCTTCTGCCTGTTACATACTTTTGCACAAAACCATTATACCCTTTTTCCCCATTTTTAATGGGATTAGGGTATAAAAAGGCAATTCCATATTTTGATATTTTGCTTGAAAATATGTATCTACCAATATTTTTCAAACCAGAATACAAAAATATACATTATGAACTTTTCACGGTCTTAAAGACTTAAATCGCAATTGCCGTTTGGTTTGACATGACATTTAAAACCAAAACAAGTAAGAAGACTCTAGTCGAGAGATCCCTTACTCAACTTCAAAGATCCGTATCTCCGGTGTTTCTCAACCGATTTTAATAAAAATTTCACAGATATTCAAAATCTTAAACGTCTTTGTTTTGCAAATTCAAGATTTTGTTGTTATCGATCCTTTGTGTAAATCGGAAACGGGCAGAGTTATCGAAAATCAAAAACAAACTTGTACTGCCTAGGAGTTTTGCGAGCTTGTGTTCCAAGCCTGAAGTCTCTAGCTCTTATAGTCTCTGAGATCGACGCGTTCATACATAAGGACAGACGGACATGGCTATATCGACTCGGTTGTTTATGCTGATCAAGAATATAACAAAATCATTACCCATTTTTAATGGGTTCAGGGTATAAAAAATAAAATCTAGTTTTGAAAAATCAACTTTTTACCACTGTATGAATGAAAATAATTTTCTAAATTCGTTTTGAGCTATTTGGAGTTCCAATGAATACGGCTTTCAAATCAATAATCAGTTTTGGAAATATGCAATGCCACTGTGCGCCAGCTGACGCAACAATAAATTGTACAACAAAGGTCAAATAGTGAGCGAACGTCAGAAAAAAATAAATTTTTTATTTGTTGCTGTCTTTGTCTTTGGCTTAGGGCTTATTGTAAGCCGCTGTATGCATACATATTCGAAATTAGTTTTCTATGTTCGGAGCAATTGCAACAACAAAGAAGAACTGGGAGCAACGGGACTGGGAAACCTTGCATTAGTATGTAAGAAAACACATTCTTAAAATCAAGTTAAATAGGTGTAAACAAAGACTAAGCAGATAACTTGTAAATCACTTATGCCAATTAATTGGCTAAAAAACCACCTATTGACGAGGTTAGAAAGAACTGTTTAACTAAAAAATAATTATTCATGCTTAATATAATAAAAGAACCCTAACCCTAAATTGCGATCACGATTAGTAATAAATTATTAAAAAAATTAATTAACTGGCTTTTAATACTTTTGCGAAAAAAAAAATTGTGATTACTATCGCAAATAATCCAAATTTTTTCGTTATTACTTAAGGATTACAAAAAAAAATCCAAAGTAACAAAAAAATTATTCCTATTACATTTTTTGGATTTAAGGATTATAACCCAATTTTAAAGGAATTTGGCAACCAAAAAATGAATTTTTTTGTAAAAAAAAACTTTTTAACACAATTTAAAGTTAGAGGATTATTTCAAATTTGATTTTTTTGTTTTTGTTTTTCTTTCTCTATATATCATTTTAGTAGCACTATGTCGTGTGCCGAAAAAAGCACCTGTCGACTAAGTTATTTCTTAATATTTAAACAAAAAAGCATGTAAAAGTAAACGCAACAAAAATTTTGAATCATGCGAAAAAAATTTAGAAAAAATGTATTAAAACAATCAAATAATCTTACGCTTTCTTTTTATACCCTGAACACATTAAAAATGGGTAAAAAGGGTATAATAGTTTTGTGCAAAAGTGTGTAACAGGCAGAAGGAAGCATTTCCGACCCCATAAAGTATATATATTCTTGATCAGCATCGAGTCGATATAGCCATGTTCGTCTGTCCGTCAGTCCGTCTGTATGTATGAACGCGTCGATCTCAGAGACTATGAGAGCTAGAGACTCCAGATCTGGAACATAAGCTCGCATAACTCCTAGGCAGTTTGTTTTTCGATAACTCTTCCCGTTTCCGATATACACATGGGATCGATAACAACAAAATCTTGAATTTTGAAAACTTTAAGATGACATTTGAATTATTAAACAAAATCATGAAAATCTGTGAAATTTTATTAAAATCGGCTGAGAAACAACGGAGATATGGAACATTGAAGTTGAGTATGCAGTATGCAGTATGCGCGTAGACACACACACATACTTTCAAGAACTGACTAAACGCGTTAGGTATAGGGTTCAGGGTATCGTCTAGTCGGGATTTCTCGACTAGAGCCTTCTCACTTGTTATGAATGCCATATTAAAATACCTGCAGTGTTTTTTTATACTTTTTAAGGTCAAAAGCAAAGGCGATATATACACTTGAAAAATCCGCTCTTTTCTAGTGAACTTTTGACGAATTTTGCTTTATGCAAATCAGTAGTCAATTTTGGCTCTAGTTTATATATACCCCCATATAACAAACAAAACGAACCATCTCCGACCCCATAAAGTATATACATTCTTGATCAGCATCACCAACAGCGTCAACATAGCCATATCCTTCCGTCTGTATGTATGAAAGCGTCGTTAATAAAGACTATAAAAGCTAGATTCTCCAGATATGTAGTATAAGCTCGTCTAAGCCAAAGGCAGTACACGTTTGTTTCAAACGTTCAATAACTCTTTCCGTCTCTGACATCCATATGCAATCGAAAATAACAAAATCTTGAATTTGGAAATCTTGGAGATGGCGTTTTTTGTAGACGAAATTATGTCATATTTGCAAGCACTGACTGTACGAGTTACATATAGGATTCAGGGTAACTTCTAGTCGGGACTTCTCGACTAGAACCTTCTTACTTGCTATTTCTAAGACTCGCTGGCGATCAGACCCTAAAGTTGTGCGTTAGAAATATGTGTAGGTCAGTGGCTCTCCGCTCTACTTTTAGTGAGCACGCAACCTTACAGATATGCTTAATAACAATCGAGTTGAAAAGCGATTTGGTTCGATTCATGGCAAAATTATTAAATTTGATAACCCCATAGCGCCGCAAAAAACAAACAAAAACAAAGTTTCAATAAGGGGCACTAAAAACTAAATATGAGGTGTGTTTTCCATTACCATTAACCCACTGAGTTTTTATCACACAATCACACACACATACATACATACTATTACTCATATTAATATGACATTAGTTAAGTTCAGCAGCATTAATTGCATAACGCGACGTTGCTGCTGTCTTGACGCAATGGCTATTGCAAAATGTCTCACTGAGTCTAAGTGTGGCCTACTAATTAAGGCCATTTGACATTACAGTTACGAACACCTCAATGACAGCGCTCCAAATTGTAGGTGCAACGAGTCGTAAACTTGCCACCCATTCCCACATCATCAACACCGTTCACATCCTTACTACCATATATTAAAACAAATGTTTTAAGCATGTGCAAACAGAAACGTACAAACAATCAATCCATTAACCTATTCATGAGGTAACCGAAAATTAAAACCTGAAAGTTTTTTAACTTTATTGACCATTTCTTTGCCGTCTACGTCTACGTTGGGACAACTAATATACATATACAATTTGGTTTATAGCAAATACTGATACACAGTTGAATCTTCATGCGACCTTAGTTGCACAAATGCTTACATCACAAATCAACGCTGCGCTACTAAGCTTCAATTTGTAATATCTTCGTGTTTGTCAAGCGATTTTTATAAAAGTTTTACAGATTTTCGGTTTTTTCAAGTTTAAAATGTTTACGGTATCGATTCCATTTTTGCACCAAATACAAACAACAAATTAATTGAATATTTAAAACAAGCTTGTTTTGCCTATGATATGGGACAGCTTGTGTTTTAAATCTAAAGTCTCCTGCTTTTATAGTTTCTCAGATCGACGGGTTTATACAGATTGACTGATAGCTAAAACATATACATGTATACAATCTTCTTTGCATATTAAATTTCTCATGTAGGTGAAAAGATCTTGTCATTATCTGGAGATACCAGCATACTCCAAAGAGTTGAAAAACACTTTTTGCAAGGCTTTTGTGATAGTCAAATTTTTTTGTCAGATAAAATAAAAAACGTTTCAATTGAAGCAAATAGGTTGAAATATGTCTGGTTTTATAAGTCTGATACCGAAAGAAAAGTCCGTCATTTGTGTGTGTAAATATAGGGGCGGTAAATCGATCGGTAAATCACCTCGTGGTGCATATAAATAAAACACACGTACTTTCCACATTTAAACAGCTAAATGCACCAAGTTAATGGGAAGTTCGCTGGTGACTCCATCCAAAGGGCCGGAAAGTAAATTTCGGTGTCACACCTATCTTTGCTGCCTTAGCCCCTGCCTCCTTAAACGGAAATACGTACATTTTGCAAAACTTTGAAGCTTGAGTCACCAAATTAAGTAGAAAGATAGCTGGCGTTCATTCAGAAAGATCTACATCAAACATTTTGATAACAAATTCGCCCCACGCATTTCTTTAATTTTTTTATTTGGACGTAGATGTACCAACGAATAGTACATTGCATAATGTGGTTTAACAACATTAAGCACTGGCTTGTTAACGAGCGTACGCGCGGTCAAAGCTATCCACCGACCGAACAAGGAGCGCACTGGTTGGCAGGTGGTTACGAAGATCGCTAACATGAAAACAGATGACACAAGACTCATTTTTTAAAACAGCAAATAAGAGACGCACTATGTATCAAGTGGGAAAGGTCGTTATAGATTGAACATAATATCCTAGTGTTATGTGTTGTGGGAAGCATAGCTAGAATAACAAGTTTGAAGAGAAATATGTACAAAATTTGTTATCGGAACTGCAAACCCTATTTGGTTGATTAATTCAGAAGAATAAATTACACTATTGATTAGTTTAATAAAGAAGGTTAGAAAGAAGATTTATTAGTAGAAGTCTACTATGGTAAGAAGGTAAGTTAATATAATTGTCCCTGTTAAGACCCCTGGGCACCAGATGCGCGATGTGTAACAAGAAAGAAAAAGCAAGAATGCATTAGTCCTTTACTGTTCAAGGCAAAGCGATCCAATTTGGTTGCAAGATATCTGGTAGCGTCTTATTGAGATCGGCATTGATTACGATGACTCTCCAAACCACTCCACCAACTAACTCCTATTCAATTAAATATCTTTACAGTTATGAGCAAGTCACCATAAAATGTGAAGGGATCGACAACCTTTTTGGTAGTTTGTTTTCGATTTTCGATAACTCACACCGTTTCCGATATACACATGTGATCGATAACAACAAAGTCTTGAATTTGAGAAAATTTTAGATAGCATTTGAATTATTAATCAAAATAATAACTATCTGTGAAATTGTAATTAAAATCGGTTGAGAAACACCGGAGATATGGAACCTTGAAGTTAAGTATGCAGTACGCACACATACTTGCAAGCACTGACTGTACGCGTAAAGTATAGGGATCAGGGTATCGTCTAGTTGGGATTTCTCGACTAGAGCCTTCTTACTTGCTTTCATTTAGCTTTGTGCAAATATCGACATCATTTGCTTATGCAGATCAAGAACGTAGTCGAAGATGCTTCCTTGACTTATTTGAATCTCAATCTCGTTCAGTCGGAAAGAACAAAACTTTTGAAACTTTAATGGTCAACTTGCGACTTAACGTCTATGTTTCTATGTCTACTATTATTAACTGAATTGAGAATGTTAATGGAAAGAATTCAGGCAATATGCAGTTGTAACGCAAATAAGCATACTCAGAATCCATTTAACTTTGTTATTATTTAAGCATCAATACGAATGTGCTTTAATTTTAATGTGCATATGTAAGATTTATAAATACTAGACAATAGTTAAATCGAAATGTTTGATATTTAATTTAAAGTGTATCAATATTAATGCACAGCATTTTTAGATTTAAATATTATTTATGTAAGATAAATGTGTATACAACTTTTTTGAAACATCTCCGATAAAATAACACCAAAGCGACCGAAATTTGTAAACAATATTCAGCTGATACCAGTTACCCTAAACCCAATTCCTTACGCGAATGGTCAGTGCTTGCAAGTATATGTGTGTGCGTGTACGCGCTTACTGCATGCATACTTTACTTAACTTCAATGTTCCATATCTTCGGTTTTTCTGAAAATTAAAATGAAATCGCCAAATCGAAAATGTTGTGCGGTCTTCGGGTCCTGCCATGTCGTAGACCCACCAAACGCCTAAAATAAATTAAGAATCGTTATTTTAGTCCCAATTCCCAATACAAGCTAGAATCCAGATGGGAGCAAAATCATTCCTATGGATGGTGTCTCATCTTATTTCGGTCTTTCGGTTTCTTTGGAGGTTGACTAAGATCAACAACTTAGCTCTAGAGTACCTAAAGCTCTAAACGGACAATAATCCAATAATATCCTAATCCGACTACAGTTAAGGAAAATTTAAAGAGATTTTTAGCTGGTCCACCCAAAGAACATATATTGTTTTAAGACTTCACCTCATTTGGCTTTTGACACTAATCAAAAATATATACATTAACTTTACGGGGTCGGAGATGCTTTCTTCTGCTTTTAATTTCATACATTTGAACATAACTGTTATACCCTTTTTTCATGCTTTGTCAGGGTTAAAACCAATTAAGATTCTACTTATACATAACTTACAAGTACAGTAATTGTTTTTATGAAAGTGTGTGCTAATCTCCTCCTGTTTCAGATATACTTAAGTTTAAAAAAAAAAAACCAATCAATGACGCTCTAAGTCACACTTCCTCTACTAGTCTAGCGTATCCTAGTCACACTTCCTCTATTCATCATTCGTTTAAGTTTTCATTGGATTTTTTTTAAATTACTTTTATAAAATAAAACGAACGACATCATACTGGTATTTTGCGATCGATTATAGACACTGTCCTATAATGCTTACCATAACCGTTACCCGATTTGTTAGGTACATAAATTTAAAAAAAAAACAAGTAAGAAGGCTCTAGTCGAGAAACCCCGACTAGACGATACTCTGAATTCTATACTTTACGCGTACAGTCAGTGCTTCCAAGTATGTGTGTGTGTGCTTGTCTACGCGCATACTGTACACTGCATACTCAATTTCAATGTTCCATATCTACGGTGTTTCTTAACCGATTTCAATAAGAATTTCACAGATTTTCATTGTTTAGTTTAATAATCAAATGCCATCTCAAAATTTTCCAAATTCAAGACTTTGTTTTTACCGATTGTATGTGTGTATCGAAAACGGGATGAGTTATCGAAAATCGAAAACAAAATTGTACTTCTTAGGGATTAGGCGAGCTTAAGTTCCAAATCTGGAGTCTTTAGCTCTTATAGTCTCTGAGATCGACGCGTTTATACATACGGACAGACGGACTTGGCTTCATCGACTCGGCTGTTGATGCTGATCAAGAATATATATACTTTATGGGGTCGGAGATGCTTCCTTCTGCCTGTTACATACTTTTGGCCCAGAAAATGTATTTTAATGGGCTCTTACAAACAATATCATTCCATTATCTGCCGCTCGTTTGACCCAGTCGCGTTGTACCAATGACCTAATGTTCCAGTTTGTTGCTGCATTTCAGTGTCAACAAATAAAAGCTCAGCGATAAACTTGCACAAGCAGCAAAAATCTTTCCAACTATTTGTCATTTTCTTATGTTGCATGCATTTCTTTTTCTCGATCTACATAACAACGCAAAAATGACAACTGGCAACCGGTGTAAATGAGTTGTCACCACTCTAAAGAAAAAAGAAATAACAAAACTATGAGTTTTATCCAGTTGTAGACTGTATTAACCATGTCACAAATGTGCAAAAATAGTATCATGGCAAACACTAGTAACATGAATGAATGAAGTTGACACAGAAAGCGGTCAAGGCAAGCCCTTGGTGCATTTATTTTTAGGGCAAAATAAATTATAAGTTGATCGCAAAAATTTCAGTCAATAAAGTATTTTATCTTGAAATAAAAAACTCTCTCTTAATGATGAATCTGCTGATTACCACGAAAAACATTATTAGCAGCCATTTCTAGCACTGTTCCACACCACCCTTTTGTGTTTTTGTTTTACCCAGCCGAAAAATTTCCCGGTCTACAATTATCTGTGATAATCAAGTTGTCTTTGTAAGTTATTAATTCTCGTAACTGACAGATAGAAAAGTCAGTAAAATGGATAGGATTTTACATAAATCGCCAGTACTCGGCAGGTAAATTTTAATTTTAAATAATGTGAAAAAGTAACTAAGGAATGTCAGTTGTTGGTATCGGCTGCCAAAACGTAAATGTTCATCGTGGATGACCTCAGTGGTGGAATTTGATTGTCGTCAGTTATCAGCTAAGCAATTTTAAGGCGCGAAGCATTTTACTCATACTATGCCTAATACATAATAGGTCTCAGCATTTTGCAAAAATAACTTTTTTGAGAGAAGCATGTAATGTGTTGAATTATTTGTTAATGAGCATTTTTTTGCCAATTATTTGAAAAAAACAGTAGTTTCCATGAAACTTGCAACACAAAATAAAAATTGATTTCAGTATTTACTTTTCAAATGTAATAAAAATATAAAATATTGTGTGTTAGAATGGTTCACTGTTTGTTGCGGGGCAAATTCAGACGACACCAAATTAGACGAGATATAAGTAATGAGTACATATATATAGAAAGTAATAGCACAACAGCACCCTAAGTACTGCGCTAGGCTTAGACCTTAGAAGCATAGTTGACATAGTCAAAAGTCAACAGTAGTACATAGTGTCTATGTTTAGAAGTTTAGTGGTAAATCGTTAAAATTCAAAGTAAAAGACAGAAGGAGACGGCCACTACTTAAGGAAATTTTAAAAATTGTCATCTCTATCGCAAGAATGTCGACCTGTGCAATATACAACCACACAGACATGGTCGGAGCCATGTGCAAAATAACATATACATATATATATATATAGATATATATATATATATTTATATATATATTTTTATATCTTATAATACTTTAAAGTAACTACACCAATTCTCTGTAGATGGACGCAAGCGACTGCACTATACTCTGAAAACAGAATAAGAACAAGTGATGAGGATTTAGCTTGCAAAGGGAAAGATAATGTAGTTTCCGACTTAAAAAGGCGGATGGTATGGGTGGGCGTGACGTCCAAATTTTCGACAGATTTATTTGGGGAAGTCACTAGCTATATTGAAACCAAGTTTGGTGACTCTAGCCTAAAAGCTGTAAAAGATATAGAGATTTCCGATTGTAAAAGGCTGGCGGTAGGGGTGGGCGTGGCATCCAAATGTAGATCTTTGGGAAAAGTAATAAATCTTCTCAACAAATATTGTAACTCTAGCTTGAAAACTATAGAAGAATCGGGCATTTTTAAAAGGCTGGGGCTGAGTGTGGCAGGAGTGGGCGTGGCATCCAAACTTTATGGATGCACATCTTTTGAGGGAAGTATCCTCTTACCAAATTTGATGAAATTAGGTGTGCTTTTGGATTTGTTATTGATATTAAAGCCCCTCAGTTGAAGCAGCTCCCTAATATTTAAACTTTGTCCAACACATAGGCCCAGATATTTGCAAAGTTTCAATTCTCTAACAGACGGACGGACAGCATGACAGACATTACCCAAAACCAAAATACTCTTTATCTTCGGTATCAGAGTATAAAAAGAAGTTAGGAGACTCTAGTCGAGAAAGCTCAACAATCAGTTACCACGTAAAGTCATGCCTGCAATAATGCATTGTGGCTAAAATTTAATCTTTAATATCTTTAGTGTCGAAACAAGCAAGGCTCTAGTCGAGAAATCCCGACTAAACGATACCCTGATCCCTATACTTTACACGTACAGTCAGTGCTTGCAAGTATGTTTGCGTTTGTGTACGACCTTACTGCATACTGCATCCTCAATTTCAAGGTTCCATATCTCCGGTGTTTCTCAACCGATTTTAAAAAAAAATTTCACACATTGTTATTATTTTGATTAATAATTCAAATGCCATCTAAAATTTTTTCAAATTCAAGATTTTATTGTTATTGATCCCATGTGTAAATTGGAAACGGGATGAGTTATCGAAAATCGAAAACAAAATTGTACTGCCTAGAGATTATGCGAGCTTAAGTTCCAAATCTGGAGTCTCTAGCTTTTATAGTCTCTGAGATCGACGCGTTCATACATACAGACAGACGAACATGGCTATATCGACTCGACTGTTGATGCTGATCAAGAATATATATACTTTATAAGGTCGGAGATGCTTCCTTCTGCCTGTTACATACTTTTGCACAAAACCATTATACCCTTTTTCCCATTTTTAATGGGATCAGGGTATAAAAAGGTGCGTTCATGAAAACGAACGTACAGCATGACATTGCAAAATACCAATATACTTAAATAAATTTTTAAAACATACTTGTACTGCCTTTGGTGTAGAAGAGCTTATTTCCACAGCTTAGCACACTCAAAGATTACCATGCCTGCATTACTGCACCAATGCTTAATGACTAAACTGCAATCTTCCATATGTCCGGTGTTTCATAATTGATTTGAATAAAACTTTCACAGATTTTCATTTTTTCATCTTTGTTTTCAAAGAAATTTTAGATTTTATGTTATCGATTCCATGTGTGTTTCGAAACGGGATGAGGTATCGATATTGCATAAAACTTGTACTATTTAGGATTTAGGCTTAGAGCTTATGTTCCAAATATGCTACCTTCTGTCTGTTACATACTTTTGAACAAAATCACTTTACCCTTTTTACCCATTATTAGTGGGTTCAAGGTATAAAAAAAGAGTTTTATTGAGAATAAACAATAGGACAACGTACTATATTTTTTACACGTGACAAGAATAGGATTGTGCAAAGCATAACCAAACGAGCATGAACAAAAGAGCAAGGCGAAAAAATTGATCGTTGATCCACTTAAATCAAAAAGTAAGTAGGACCTAATAGAAAAGCAGAATAAAGATTTAACCTATGCAGGAAGATAATGCTATAAAGTGATCGCATTTTTGACTTTTTGTTTGGATTTAACGGACAAAAATATATAACACACGACATTTCTTATCTGTCAGACATGGCATACTAAAAACTAAAAAATCAACTTGATGATAAAAATCTAGTTTAGTTTCAAATTTCGATTTCGTACACTAGTTTATTAGACCGTGAGGTTTCCTTCTGCCTATTACTATTTGCCCACTTTAATAATCACTTTTTAAATATATTTTTTGGATATATAATAATAGGAACATGCCGACGAATTGATAACGTACTCCTATTTTAAAGTCCGTAAAAACAAATTAGGTAAAAATATAAATATATATATAATGTATTTATACATGATAGCTTATAAAAACTCACTTTTATTAAAAAGTGTTATTTTGTTGCAGTTAAGATTGAACTGGAGGAAAGCCGTTTCGGACTGAATGTGGTTGCTAGATTGCTAACCATGCCCACTTGCAAAAGTTTCCCGTCAACGGCAAAGACCAAGAAAACCGGAACGGATATATCCGCCGGTCATGTTTTGGCACAGGTGAAGCTCTCCAGGGAGCAGGCCTACTTCAATTCCTATGACTTTGATGCAATCGAAGTGCTGCCCTATAACAACGAAGACGATGAAGCATCCTCTTCTCCCAGTTACTGTAGCAGCACACGATATTCTTTGGCAACTGAAATGAACAGAACCAGCATTAACAAAACTGGCTCTGGCTTCAACAAATTTGGCTACATGCAGCAACTGGGGTCATTATTTGGCCTGAAAACTAATGTAGCAGATGAAGAAGGTGCACCTGCGGCAATGACGTGGTCATCCAAAGCCAGAGGCGTGGACAACGGCCCTCGCCAAGATCACAGTGTTGTCCCAAATAACGATAACTTTCTGCTGCCGCGAGCCTTGCTAAACACTGCTTCGTATCAGAGGTAAGTGTTGCACTCTCATTTACAATTGTTATATATTGCCAGATGACCCCTTTATTCTTGTTTTAATTCTATTGTAATTTTTTGGCGAAGTCAAAACATCGATTTTTAGCACAAAGTTGTTTACATTCATAACTGTTAAATTCGTCACAAGCTTAAAAAAATAGCTAACGTCATTACCTGACTTAACATGCACTAAAAAAAACTTGATCAGCGGGACTCTTCTTACCGACTTTAAAAAAAAGTTTCAAGAATACCGCTATCAAAGTTTTATTCTATGCAAGTTTTAATGGCAAAAATCAGAAGTCCGCAAGGGAAGAGGGGCAAGCAATTTTGAATTTTGCACGACTATAATAATTTGATTATAATTACATTTAATTTGTTTTAAGGCCTGTAATTTTAAATAATATTTTGGAACAACGTTTATTGTTGTTTAAGTGACAGGACATTTAATAAATTATGTGGTCAAAACGAACATATTGTTTTTAACGCAACACCAACTGCACAAAAACTTTATATACACTTTGTCAAGAAAGTGTTTACACAATGTGAACATTTTTGATTTTTTCACTTTAAATTAATTATATCTTAAGCCTATGAAACAAAAAGTAAAAAAACTAACATAAACGAAGAAATATTAAAAGTACCAACAACGGCACTAAATTCAACTGTCAAATTCAAATTCATTCTTAAGACATTGTAAACAGTATTCCTGCTTGTTGCTAACATTTCTGCAAACTCAGAGGCCGATTTCCCGAAGGTGGAGTTCTAATAAGCCAAATGGTTCACGTCGGAAGGTAACTGCTTGCCTGGTATTTGAAAACCCTCAAAAACTGTCCCGATATAAATTCTACATTCAAATTATGAAATTTCTTAGAAAATTGCATCACCAAGATCTGCGCGTTTTTATTTGTAATAAAAATAACTGTGAACACGAAATTCACAACGAAAAAAAAGGAAGTGTGTAAACATTTCGTTAGCAGTTGAATTTGAATTTGTATTGTTCTATGTTATGTTCAAAGATTATGTAAAGAAAGATAGGAAGCAAGCTACCCGTCTTTTTTTACAGTTAATATTTGCGCTCTGTGAATAAGTACCTATTTCCTTTTGGTATTTCTTCCAGTTAGATTCTTATTTTTCTTCATTGCTTATACTTCTCGGTCGGCCGCCGTGTATGAATTTGTTTTTGCTTTGTGTATGGACTGCTCATGCTGCGTCGTATGTATTTGGCACTGTCTGTTTATGCTGAAAGCCTAATTCATATTTTGCAGCATGAACACATATCAATGTATCCATTCCCTTACTCTTGTAAGCTAAGAGTGCCTTAGAATGAATTAGCAAACAAATTGAACATTTTCTCAAGTTTATCATGTAAAATTGTTTGGCTGCTGGTTATTTTGCTTTCAAATAGAGTAAATTTGCTTGCTATAGACTGAACCCACTAAAAAAAGGGAAAAAGGGTATATTGCTTGTGTGCAAAAGTATGTAACAGGCAGAAGGAAGGGTATCGTCTAGTTGCGATTTCTCGACTGGAGCCTTCTTTCTTGTGTTTAAAAATTTTGTTGTTGCCGACAAATGAGTATGTGTATGTATGTTTGTGTTTGTATGCTCATTGGTGTCGAAGGCAAATCATCTGTAGCTAGCCTGCTGCATGTGCCTTAGTCCGTTTTTTGTGTATGCATGCCTGTGCGTCTAATGGTACTAGGCAGAACGCAAAAATAATAGCACCAACAACACGTGACGGTTGTCGTTGCTGAAACGCACACGCTGCTCAATGTGTTTAAGTACCCTTTATTACAATGTTCAATTAAAGTCAATGAAATTATTAATATATATTTTTAATACAGGGACAAGTATTTGAATGCAAAATGTGTTTATTTTATGGTTAGTGCTAATTTAGTAGTTAGTCAATTTAATTCTGTTCAATAAGTCATTAATGATCTACCTAACTCCCAATATATACACATGTATATGTATGATGGAAATAATAGTTGAGTATTTCACGATCCGTGTACACTAAGATTCTCATTGGAGTTGAAAGGCAAAAACGATATTCATTTCCCCAGGAGCTTATTTCAGGTTTTATCGTTTCTGTTAAAAAAGAGGGTTAGCTTGTTTCCTATCTTTCTTTACATAATCTTTGGTCAAATGCAAGTGGCAGTTTGAGTTCAATCTGAATGCAATTTGCAAAATTCGAGTTGCACATTGCACTCTGTTTTTGGCGCCTTATGTTAGCCTTTACCTCTTTTTAGCAGAGGCGACATAAATTGCCAACCACTTGACGTCGTGTCATTCAATAACAACAAAAGCTGCAACCACAAGTATGAGGTCTTAAGTCAAGAAAGCTCGACTAGGAGATACCCTGAACCCTAGACATTGCACGCGTATACAGATAATGCGTGCATAACTGCGCAACTGAATGGTTGTTTAACTTCAATCTTCGATACCTCCGCTGTTTCTCAAGCGATGTTAATGGCAGTTTGTAAAGATTGTGCTTGCGAAAGAGGGGACTGATGCAATTCCTTCTAATTGCTAGCATTTCTGCAGTCTCAGAAACCGACTTCCCGAAGTTCGAGTTGTAATAACCCAAATGGTTCACGTCGAAAGGTAACCTCTAGTCTAGCATTTGAAAACCGTCAAAAACTGTCCCGATTATATATAAATTCTATATTCAAATTATGAAAAGTCTCTGAAAATTGCATCACCAAGAGCTGCGCATTTTCGTGTAAACATTTAATTGGCAAAGTGTATGTATGTATAATGTATAGAAGTTGATGGCTGCATGTGCAAACAAAACAAGTGAAAATGTTGCTGTCGGACGCAAACAATACTGAAACACTCTACTATTAGTATTGAAATAGGTGGTAACGAGTCTGATTGCGAAAAAGCCGACTGGTGCAGATCTTCGAAGAAAAAAATAAGCACTGCCAGCTACTTTTTCTCACAAACCAAAAAGCAAGCACATACACGTTGTTTTGCAATTTTAGGTTTTTTTACTATACTGAGATTTCCCTTACATGTAAATTATTCCTTCATGCATAGGCTGACCTTATCACTTTTTTGTGCCAATTTATGTGGTTGTTACCTCTTGATTGTTTTGTGAGAAGATTTTAGAGGTTAAGGTTTTTGTTTGAGGCAGCGACTTTTTTGCGTTATTGCAATAATAAAACGGTAATTTTTTTGCTTAGTTGCATTTCTGAAAGACCTCAAGTGCTCGCGCAGATCAACTTTTTGACAAAAAAAAACTTGGTAAAAACGGTTTAATGGTTTTGTGCAAAGGAAGGAAACATCTCCGACCCTATAAAGTATATACATGTAGTCCGTCCGTATGTATAAACGCGTCGCCTAGCCAGTACAAGTTTTTTTCGATAACTCTTCCCGTTTCCAATATAAACATGTGATCGAAAACAACAAAATCTTGAATTTGCAAAAATTTAAGATGGCGTATTGAACATCAAATAAAATAATGACCATCTGTGAAATTTTAATCAAAACCGGTTGAGAAACACCGGAGATATGAAACATTGAAGTTGAGTATGCAGTATGCGCGTACACACACACACATACTTGCAAGCACTGACTGTACGACTACAAAATATATCAAAATGAACGCCCCTTTGTTTATTCTAGTATTCATTATTAAAATAAGTATGATATGATTTAAAGTTAAGGGCAACACGAGCCTTATTGTATTATTACATGTTTATTGAATGCAAGGTAGTTTCATTAAATCTGTTAATAAACAAAATTATACTTGAAGAAGCTCTAAATCTGTTTAACAAACTCGTTTGTAAATTTCTTTAGCTTGTGCAGATGCGATTTTGCTTGACTTATATCTTCAAACAATCTGTACCTTTGATGCAATATGTTGAGCGACATGTTTCCATCGCTGGATTTAAGAACTTAACGTTTGGCTGTGGTGTTGCACCAAAAGCGTATCTACGTTATAGGTGCTCGTAGAAATGCAAGTACTCCGAGGTTCGTTTTACTCCATCAGATAAGGATATCGACATACTCTCAAAAAACCAATACGGACAGTGGATTTCTCAAAAACCTGACTTGATAGGAAAAAAAACATATTGAGTCGGATTCGGATTAATATACTGCGCCCTATTAAATAAAAACTTACGGTCGGGAACACTTACAGTATGCCCAACAAAGGTTGCGACAAGCCGAAAAATGTTGATATTTTCAATTTAGAGATGTATGGTCACACTGGTTGTTGTTTTTTATTTATTTTTTTTTAATTATTTTTTATAATCAATTAATTATCTCTTAGACCTATTAAATAGAACTTAAAAAACATTAACATTAACAAAGAAACATTTAAAATACTAACAAAGGCACTAAATTCAACAGCCCATAAATGCTTTACACACTTCAGATTTTGGTGCATTTTCGTTGTAAAATTTGTATGAAATTCGTATGTACAGTTACATTTAATTAAATTAAAAATGCTCAGATCCATAAAAGTCCAATTTTTTTTGGCCAGATCGCTTGTCAATGAAATGAAGAATGATTATGGAATCACTATATCTCGCGAATGTGGCCCATATCTATTTTACGTACGTACCCTAAAAAAAACGGCGCCAGCTTTTGAAAGCACTTGAAAATACCGACTATACACATTCGCGAGATATGGTGATTCCACACTCACTCTTCATCTCATTGGCAACCAATCTGCGCAAAAAATTTTAACTTTTATGGCTCTACGCATTTTTAATTTAATTAAAAGTAACTGTACATACGAATTTCATACGAATCTCACAACGCAAATGCAAAAACGGAGTGTCGCAAGATTTATTGGGTAGTTGAATTAAGTGCCTTTGTTAGTATTTTAAATGTTTCTTAAATAAATAGCTTTAAGAGATAATTGATTGAATTTCTTATAAAAAATAATAAAAAAAATAAAAAACAACAACCAGTGTGACCATACATCTCTAAATTTAAAATATCAACATTTTTTCGCCTTGTCGCAACCTTTGTTGGGCATACTGTATAATTTATACATTTATTTCATTTAAAATGTCTCTTGTTTGACCGATTCTCGAATATGGATCTTGTATATGGTATCCCAAATACAGGATTCATCGGTGCAAAAACAATTTTTACTCATTGCCCCTTCGGGGTCTTAACTGGAATAATAGTATTAATTTGCCTGCTTACCACAGGAGACTTTTACTAATAAATCTTCCCTCCCTGACTAATCGTAGAACTATGCTAGCCATAAACTTTGTTCACAAACTAATAAATGGTGAAATAGATTCGCCCAACCTAATCAATCAAATTAACTTTGCTGTACCTATTAGAAATAGTAGACATTTTTTACCTATGGCCCTGCATGCTCTCTATTCTTACTATGCTAACCATAACCCTTTTCGGATCTTATGTTCATTATATACTGATTTTTCCCACCTAATACATAGTACTACTTAGACATGCTTACTAAAAAAAATTGTGTTATGTCATTTGTCTACATGTTCGCGCTCATCGTAACCACACGTTACGCGGTGCGCCCCTCGGTCGGAAGGGCGGGAGGTGGGTCCCTTTGTGCTTGGGTCCGCGCGTTAACAAGCCGTTGCTTGGTATCGTTGGGCCACTTGAATGTACTGTCCGTTAGTAATCTACGTCTAATTTGAAAAAACATTTTTTTTTTCCTATAATTTTAAAATTTTGTTAAATTGCCGATAGCCAAACGGATTCAGGGTGGCCTGCAGCAGTTTTAACGTCGGCATCGAAATATTTTAAAATTCAAACATTATATTCTTTTAAAATGAAATAAGTGTATGATTAAATTTAGTAATATATATATAATATGGCGGCAGGCCGATTATTTAAGCGAACATGCGTTAATCAAAACATAAGCATTAAGGGGTAGTGCCCGCTCCTGTTACTTAACGCGAGCTAATAAACAACAAAAATGATCTCGAGTTAACAGTTGGAGGGCGCGCTGGAATCCTCTCTTTTATATTTACATTCTCATTATCAACAAGTGCAAAAAAAATATACAGGCTGACACGAAACTCTTTGCACAAAGTGAAAAACTTTTACTTTTTCACTTTAGAGCTATAGGCACACACTGGTTGTTGTTTTTAATATTTCTTAAAATTTTTATAAGTAATTCTGTCAATTATCTCTTGAACCTATTAAGCAAAACTTAAAAAACATTAACATTAACAAAAAACAATAAAAAATACTAACAAAGGCACTAAATTCAACTGACAAATAATTGTTTACACACTTCCTTTTTATACCCTGATCCCATTAAAAATGGGAATAAGGGTATTATGGTTTTGTGCAAAAGTATGTAACAGGCAGAAGGAAGCTTCTCCGACCTTATAAAGTATATATATTCTTGATCAGCATCAACAGCCGAGTCGATATAGCCATGTCCGTCTGTCCGTCTGTATGTATGAACGCGTCGTTCTCAGAGACTATAGGAGCTAGAGCCTCCAGATTTGGAACATAAGCTCGCCTAACCCCTAGGCAGTACAAGTTTATTTTCGATTTTCGATAACTCTTCCCGTTTCCGATATACACATGGGATCGATAACAACAAAATCTAGAACTTGGAATTTTTGAGATGGCATTTGAAATAATAAACAAAATAATAACAATCTGTGAATTTTTTTATTGAAATCGGTTGATAAACACCGGAGATATGGAACATTGAAGTTGAGTATGCAGTATGCAGGATTCGCGTAGACACACACACACACTGACTATACGAGTTAAGTATAAGGTTCAGGGTATCGTCTAATCGGGATTTCTCGACTAGAGCCTTCTTATTTGTTTATTTTTCAAAATTGTCAAATCGCGGGTAAACCATGCAGGCTTGCTAGACCTGAAAGGCTTACCAACTGGGTACATTTTTTCAAAATTTGTTTTGCAAAATTTACGGACATAATTTAATGGATTCACTTCACGATATTTCACCTGTGTAGGTATAGTGACCATCAGTTCTTATGTGGGATGGTATAAATCTTCGGGATACGACAATAGATTAGATCTTAAGACGGAAAGGGATGCTGGATCCAAGCAAAAATCGGATCAAGCATTTTGTCCCGTGAGTTTGGGACTGCATTGATTTGACTTAATGACAGTCCAGATAAATCTATTATAAAATCATTCTGAGCCTTGGGGGTAAAGCACACGAATCAGGACTGGCGATCCAAGTGGTTTCAGAAATGTTGAAATCACCAAGGACAATTAGGAAGTCACGATCAGAGAGCATTGCTGAGACAGAACGAATGGCAGACAAATGTGCTTCGTACACAGAGTTGTCTGAGGAAGGTGGTATATATGAGCAGGTAAAAAAAATTCGGACGAATGATCAGATATTACTGTCTCTGGAGAATAGTCAGCATCAACAGCAATAAGCACACCACCACCACGCCGTATTGAATAATTCCAATAGAACAATGATTATTATTGCTGTAGTTTTAAAATGAGCATTGAGTACTGTAGGGTCGGATGCCAAATTGCACTTTAATACACTGAAATAGTTGCACACCAAAGTAAAACTTTTTTTCTAACGATTTATTGATAATGTGGCTAAAAAGTTATTAAAATTAATAAAATTGAATTAAAATTATTTCTAATAGACTTAATGTTTCTGGTGAATATTCCTTGGTAAATTCCTCAAGTAATCTAATGTGTCTGACAGATGAGATAAGTGGATCAGATTAGGACGACATCATGTTGGGAAGCTTCGTGTTTTATTGAAGTCAAGAAATTTTGCACGTGTTTGCTTATCTATATATTTCTTGTAGCCCCTCTTTTATAGCTTTTTGGGCTTCTTCTGTCAACTCTCCCATCGATAAAAGTTGTCGTTTTATAAAATGCTCACCATGATCCAATATTGACAGGAGGAGTATTTTTTTTGTAGATACTTTGCATGTAAAAAAGCCCTTGTCTGCTTGGCATACTTTTCATATTTGCAAGCATCATCATTTTCGCCACAGCTTAGGACATTGATAATTATCTTGGACCTTTTTTAACCCACTTTTTATGAAAACTATGTTTGTATGGTCTAACGAACATGGAACTTATGGTGTACAAAATTAGCTTTGACTAAAGACCATGTATAAATTTCTGAAACGTCAGGTTGTAGAAAAAATAACACAGAAAACACTAGAACACCCCTTTTTTCTGTCTTTACATCCATATAATTTCATTTCAATTTTCATGAAATTCTAACGTGATACGCAATCTGAAAACACCAGCGCGGAAAAATACGTTAGAAACGACTTCAATATTTAATAAAAAAAACCTTATTTACTTGTGTTTTGCTGTGTTTTTTGAGCACACTCGATCGCAGACTATCGATATTCACATTCAACGGTCAACTGACAAATTATTTTAAGCTCTACTGTTCTTACTAACACGAACGACTCAGAAACTTTTCTGTAATTCTGCCTCTTGCTCACAAAAATATCTTCTCTTTTTTTTCTGTTGTGCAGCGTTGAAGGCAATGTGGCGACTTCAATGTCATTCGCAGCGTCATTGCTCGCAATGAATGGTATAGAACCGGAACAGACGACGCATTTATCTGTGACGATACCTAATAAAATCAAACCTTTAATAGAACTAACTCGAAGCAAAAAACGCTCCAAAGCATCTAGTGCACAAAGCACACACACCACCGACTCTGGCCTGGGAAATACCACTTTTGCTACAACGTCTTCAGTAGCAGGAACAGCAACAACACCAAGAGCAGCAACATCAGCTCGTGGTGGCACCGGCTCACATTTTTCCACTGATAAAAGCGGTTCGTCGGGTTATTATAGCTCCCATGTGTGCTCCACATACTCACAAGAAGAGCACATTTACTGCGAACCGGTAATAGATATCCTAGACAGCATCGAGAAAGATAAGAGCATAACCGTTAGCAGGTTGCGGCCCCAATTGCACTTGCCAACGAATATTGCTGGCAATATGTCAACAGCAAACACAGTAGGGACTAGTCAACATTCAAACAAGCAGCATGTGCAGGCAAAGCAGACTGGAGCTGTTCAAGCAAATGCTGCGCCCGAAACTGATAGACTGCTCACATATTGCTGCCAGAAAAAGCCGCAGCAGCAACAACAGTTTCTTCAACCCCACTACAGTGAAAAGCTGCGTAATTTGGAGAAGAGCATTGAGAATTTAGATCGTCACTTGAAAAAATTTCAACGCCTCTCTGCTCCACTTCAAACCTTCGTGCAGCAGGACATCGTGAAGCCAACAACAGATGGAGGTAATTTGGACATCGGGGAGAAACTGCGCAATCAGCTGCCCACAATTATGGAGGGATTTGCTGCCACCCAGAGACAGCAACTCGAGCTGGATGTTGATGACTCACTGCAGGACATAGATCTAGATGCTTTTTTGCTGCAGCCCAGGCAGAAACAGCAGGGACAACGACAAAATTTACAGTTCGTTACGGGCATTGATAATCTAAGATTCTTTAGCGACAATCAGCTTGAGGAAAACAATTTCAAGTGTGCCAAATACATTAACTCCTGTCCTGAAGACGCTTATCGTGTGGATAACGAAATGTCATTGGCTGCTGCACCATCGAACGTGGTAAACGCCGTCAATACTAATTCTTTCTATGCCAAACGCTACGAGGATCAGCTGCATTTTCAAAGCACTCGTGAGCTTCTCGAGGATGTGCGAGACAAGATTCGCCTGCTGTCACCAACGCCTACAACGGACATACCCCAAGAACTGGATAGCATGATACAGACGCTTAAGGACGAACTGGAAACGTATCTGCAGCGTATGATTCAACATAGCGAATTGGAGTTGCGTCAGCTGTGTAACGGATTGGGCAAACAGCAACATGTGATGCGACTGCAAAATGCCATAGAGCGAAGGCGCAGCTTTGCAGGCGACTTGAAATTGAATGGGTGTTATAAGTCTGTCTGTGAAGAAGGGGTCCTAAGTTCTTTCAGCGGTCGACCTTCAACAGTACGCACACATATTATGAGCATACGTTGTGCCAGCGATCCGAACTTTAAGATGAAACGAAAATCCATCACGGAGATTTTTCCCGCCACCGATCGTTACATCGATACAACGACCCTATCGCGCAGTGCTACGCCAACGACAACACCTTCAAAAACGCCAATTGAACTAAAGACAACAAGTGCAATGGTGACTCAAATGCAGCGCAACCTCACTTTCCACAAGCCCTTGCTGGCTGGTGATGGTTCTAGGTTCCGCCTTAGTAACGGTACTGACAAAACGGAGAGCATTGCTGAGTGGCATCAAAAGAAGCCAAGCATCTGGGAAATGTACTACGGCACTAATCGACTGCAGCAATCGTTGCTGGGTAAACAACGTCACGGCGGGGAGCTGGTTATCACCAGTGCACATCCGACGCTATCATATGTGAGTATTAAATACACACTAAGAGTTGTTAGACATTTAACATACTACAGCAAACCCAACACAATTCTTAAAGATTTCCTTAAAACAAGTAGAATTTCTTTGTGTAAAAAAAAGCTTTGCCGGATTTTAATCGCTTACATTTTCGACATCACTGCCAAAATAGACGGCTTCGTAAAGCACATATCATAGGAAATTAGAAAAGATTTAAATCTCCGCCAAACTTTTTGTAATAGCTGGGGAAGAAAAAAAATTTTTAGTTTTGGCCGACTTCAGCGTCTGCCACACGCTTTTACATATAATTATATTTGTAAACAGTTTCAAAACATGCAACGAGTAAAGAAAATGTGAGTCCAAAATAGCGCCCTTTTTCGTTTAACAGGAATGGTCTCGACTATTTAGAGATCGTAGGAAAGGGGGAATAAATATTCCTTCTGCTTTGTCAGCTCATTCTCAAAATGTGCGATGCGTGACTAAAGTTAAGATGGTCAATTTTCGACTTTTGCTTCTATCTGCTTGCTAATGCCTAACATGGGAAGGTAGTATAGATTTATTAAGAGCTTTGTGAAATTGTATGGCCAAACGTAGGGTACTTAAATATGACTTCCAATATATATGCGTATGTATATATTGGGAATTAGGTAGAGCATTAATGACTAATTGAACAGGTTTAAAATGACTAAATACCAAATTAACACTAACCATAAAATTAACGCATTTTGCATTCTTATACCTAACCTTAAATGTCCTTATATCAAAATAATACATATTAAAAATTGCATTGACTCTGATTGAATATTGTTACAAAGGGTATTAAACGTTGTGCAGCTTTTGCTTTCCAGCAGCGAAAAGCATCACGTGTTGTCGTTGTTTGTCTTTTTGCGTTTTGACTATTCTCTTTGGGCGCACTCGCATGCATAATCACATAGACTGGCCTATGCCACCCTGAATCCGTTTGGCCCTGCAACAGCAGCCCACCAATCCCACATAATAAAATTAAAATATTAAATAATTTTTTGCTTGTTCTTTTTTTTTTGAGACACTCTCTAATACAAGAGTAGAAAGAATTTATTGGCATGAGCTCTGATACATATGTACATATATATTAGGTTTTTAGAAAACAGACTCTGCCAAATACATACGACAAAACAGTCCATAATGAAAACAAAGCCCAATTCAAATATGGCGGCAGGCCCAGATGTATAAGCAATCGATACATAAACAGCTGACTGGGTGCTGACCGCAGCCAACTTAACACAAGCCTAAGTCCATACTTGGGCATGGAAAAGTTTACAGATGGTGGGCGTGGTATTGTCCACTCATGTATTGTATACTCGTTGAAAAAATGTACAATGTTTAACGCATAAAAGGAAGGATTCCAGCCACCATATATTAAATAGACTTTGCCACACTTTACACATTGTGAAAATTTTTGATTTTTTCATTTTGTTTGTTTATTTTTTCTATAAATAATTCAATTAATTATCTCTTTAGCCTATTAAAAAAAACTTAAAAATTCAATTATCTCTTAAACCTATTAATCCAAACTTAAAAAATGTTAACACTAACAAAGAACAATAAAAAGTACTGTTTTCCACAAAAATGATTAGACACCGTAAAATTTTTTGATTTTTTCGCTGTTTGTTTATAAGTAATTCAATCAATTATCTCTTAGACCTATTAACAAAACTTAAAAAATATTAATACAAACAAAGAACAATAAAAAGTACTAACAAAGGCACTGAAATCAACTGCCACGAAAATGTTTACGCAATGTCAATCTTTTTATTGCTTTTTGGTTTTAAACTATAATTAATATTTTGTATGTCCACCGTTGGCTTCTATAACCGCTCCCCTTTTCATCGATTTAATGAGATTTTGGACACATTCCAATTGAATATTTTGCCATTTCTCCAAGATTACCGCCTAGAGATCATTATTACTATACCCTGATCCCATTAAAAATGGGGAAAAAGGGTATAATGGTTTTGTGCAAAAGTATGTAACAGGCAGAAGGAAGCATCTCCGACCCCATAAAGTATGTATATTCTTGATCAGCATCAACAGCCGCGTCGATATAGCCATGTCCGTCTGTCCGTCCGTCCGTCTGTATGTATGAACGCGTTGATCTTAGAGACTATAAAAGCTAAAAATTCCAGATTTGGAATTTAAACTCGCCTAATCCCTAGGCAGGACAAGTTTGTTTTCGATTTTCGATAACTCTTCCCGTTTTCGATATACACATGGGATCGGTAACAACAAAATCTTAAAATTGAAAAACTTTGAGATAGCGTTCAAAATATTAAACAAAATAATGACAATCTGTGAAATTGTTGTTTTAACTGTTAATTATTGAAATCGGTTGAGAAACGCCGGAGATGTGCAACATTGAAGTTGTGTATGCAGTATGCGCGTACCCTATTCCCTATACACTGACTGTACGCGTAAGGTATAGGGTTCAGGGTATCGTCTGGTCAGGATTTCTCGACAAGAGCCTTTTTACTTGTTTAAGATAAAGTTAAACGTGTCTGAACATGCTCCTCCGCTCATATTAACGCTTTTTTTGAGCAACTCTCCATCCTTCCCCCGTTTTTTACGTGGCTTAAAACATTGTAAACAAAAATCAAAATTTTAGTTGGCAATCTGTACACTTAGTTAACAAACTGTACATACAGCTTGACACGAAAGAGTTTACACAATGTGAACAATTTTTTTTTATAGCCATAGGGATACACTGGTTGTGGTATTAAATACTTTTTTTAATTTTAATGAATAATTTAATCAAATATCTCTTAACCCTATAAAACAAAACTTAAAAAATATTAACATCATCAAAGAAAAATAAAAATACAAACAAAGGCACTAAGTTCAGCTGACACGAAAGTGTTTACACACTTTCTTTTTATACCCTGAACCCATTGAAAATGGGTAAAATGGATATAATAATTTTGTGCAAAAGTATGTAACAGATAGAAGGAAGAATCTCCGTGATTTGTGATTTCTGTTCTCGTATGTCCCGCGTAGTTCAAGTAAGTTTAAGAAAAACAGAGCTTTTATGATTACCGATGGCAAAATAATCTTGAATTTACAAATTGTGATTTATAGATTATGGAAAAAATAATAAAAATCTGTAAAATTTTTATCAATATCGGTTAAGAAACACTGGATATATCGGAATTGGGATTATTTGTAATCAAAATAAGTTAATATTCGAGAAAACTTAAAATTGACAAAATTTTCGTCGAATAGAAACAAAATTTAGCTTCAGCAACAGTTACCATGCTCATCAAATTTTGTTTAACTGGTATAAATTTGATCCCTAGCCTCGGTGTGTTGAATATAGGGGTTCGTGCAGTTTTAAAACTAATCTAGCGTAACGATAAGTAGAAGCGGATGCGTTGCCATCAGCAATGACGCCATCAATAATTGTTAAAAAGTACATGCTATTACCAATGAGCATCGTATTAAAGTTTTATTAATATTCAGTAGGCGATATGCTATATTACCGTTGCCGTGGCCAATGCTCGAGTTGGTAGCCCATCCATTTGGTAGTTTTGCGTGAAACAGTTTTATAATATTAATAGGACTCACTCAACACTAAACTTCTACTTGTACCTTAAGCCAGAAACAACGGCGTTTCGGCGTTCTCTTTTTCCTTTGGTGTGCTTGATAAGAGCAGAGAGTACTGAATATACAGAGAGGATCCCAGCGTCGTCAACTTCTGTTAACTTTGAACATTTTTGATGCTTTTCAGTACCTATTTCCCCTCATCGCTTGTTTCTTTTCGGTTATCTTTCCGGACTACCGCTATGTTTGAATTTGATTTTGCTTTGTATATCGACTGCACATGCTTTGTCCCATGTACTTTTGGCACTGTCTGTTTATGCTAAAAGCCGAATTCATATTTCGCAGCATGAAAACATATCAATGTATCCATTCCCTTACTCTTGTAAGCTAAGAGTGCCTTAGAATGAATTCAGAGAGTACTGAATATACAGAGAGGATCCCAGCGTCGTCAACTTCTGTTAACTTTGAACATTTTTGATGCTTTTCAGTACCTATTTCCCCTCATCGCTTGTTTCATTTCGGTTATCTTTCCGGACTACCGCCATGTTTGAATTTGATTTTGCTTTGTATATCGACTGCACATGCTTTGTCTCGTGTACTTTTGGCACTGTCTGTTTATGCTGAAAGTTTAATTCATATTTCGCAGCATGAACACATATCAATGTATCCATTCCCTTACTCTTGTAAGCTAAGAGTGCCTTAGAATGAATTAGCAAACAAATTGAACATTTTCTCAAGTTTATCATATGAAATTGGTGAGCTGCTGGTTATTTTGCTTTCAAATAGAGTAAATTCGCTTGTTATAGACTGAACCCACTAAAAAAAAAGGGAAAAAGGGTATATTGTTTGTAAGCAAAAGTATGTAACAGGCAGAAGGAAGTAAAGGGTTCAGGGTATCGTCTAGTTGCGATCTCTTGACTAGAGCCTTCTTTCTTGTGTGTTAAAAGTTGTTGCCGACCAATGAGTATGTATATGTATGTTTGTGTTTGTATGCTCATTGAAGTCGAAGGCGAATCGTCTACGGACGGCCTGCTGCAGTGGGCTTGGACCGTCTTTTTGTGTATGCATGTGTCTGCGTCTAACGGGACTAGGCAGAACGCAAAAATAATAACAACAACAACACGTGACGGTTGTCGTTGCTGAAACGCACACGCTGCTCAATGTTGTTTCGATACCCTTTATTACAATATTTAATTAATGTCAATGACATTTTCAATATATAACAATGTTATATAAGGACAATTAATGTTAGGTATATGAGTGCAAAATGCGTTTATTTTATGGTTAGTGTTAATTTGGTATTTAGTCATTTAAAACCCTTTTCAATAAGTCATTAGTGATCTACCTAATTGCCAATATATACATAAGCATATATGGTGGAAGTCATATTTAGGTATCTCACGTTTGGCCATTCAATTGTACGAAGTTCATACAAAGCTATGCTGCCTTCCCATTTTAGGCATTAGCAAGCAGATAGAACCAAAAGTCGACCACCAACCAAAACAAAGCTAAATAATGGACGATCACTATCCTTATCTAACCCATCGCACACTTCGTGAATGAGTTGACAAGGCAGAAGTGATACTTATTTCCCCACGAGCCAATAATTTTAAAAATGTTAAGTTAACAGAAGATGACGACGCTGGGTTCCTCTCTGTATATTCAGTACTCTCTGGATCAATGAGAATGTAAAGTAAATAAAATAAAGTATTTATATTAATAAAATTTTATATTTATTTGTATATAACATATTGCAGCCATCTTCTCGACCAGAATCGGATTTTACGCTCGATTTGCCGCGTGCCGAGCAGCTACGGCTCAAAATGGAGAAGGAGAAGAGGTTTCGTCAAAGATGTCGCTTCATCACCACTTTTCTAAGTCTAGTATTTTTTTTGCTGACCGTTATAGTCGTCAGTTTGGTTTTAACGCGCGGAAAACGCATGTTTGGAAGCATGATTTAGCCAATAAACTTAATAAAATAAAACATAAGGATACTAATTAATTATCACATATTCATAACACATATGTTTATGTAGGAACTAAAACATTTAAATATACAAAATTTCAGTGCCGTAATAGCTCATAGAGTATAAACAACAATAAAAAGTGCGTTTAAATATAAATAATTTGTCTTGTAAGTCTAGAGTAGTTAGATACTCCAATTTACTAATTGAATGCTCAACATGTTTGTTGAGGATAGGCACACGCAGCCGTATTATAAATTTTTCTTGTGATCTTAGATATTAAGTTATGTGCAAGTCAAAATATATTAAGTTTGAATTGTTAATGGTTATTGTATTATACGTAAGTCTCCCGTGCACTGTGTCAATGAATAAAGCAACAATTATAAAAGAAACCAACAGGTTTTGGTTTTTAGACAAAATTAATACAGGGCTATGCAAATTTTGTACAAAAAGTGTGGTTTGGCAGAATTTTTTGTCTAGTACTTAAAAATTGGCATAAATTCACAAATTCTGTAAAATTTGTCATTTTTATATTTTTGTTTTCAAAAAAACATTGTATATGTATGGTTAGACGAAAATTGATCTGTTTACACTTTGTCAAGACAGTGTTTACACATTGTGCAAATTTTTGATTTTTTCACTTCAGAACATACTGGTTGTTAGTTTAAATTTTTTTTATTATTGTCTTTAAGTAATTCAATCAATTATCTCTTAAGCCTATTAAACATAACTTAAAAAACATTAAAAAATAAAAATTAAAAATACTAACAAATGCACTAAATTGAACTTCAAAAATTTTAAGTCCCTACCTCTAATTTCGAGCTGTACAGTCAGTGCTTCCAAGTGCTTCCAACGGCTGGCGGTACCTAAATTTTCTTTAGGCCACATTCGCGTGATATGGTGATTCCACAATCATTCTTAATCTCATTGGCAACTTGCGTATTTTTAATTTAATTAAATGTAACTGTACATACGAATTCCATACGAATCTTACAAAGAAAACGTACCAAAAAAGGAAGTGTCGCAACATTTATTGGGCAGTTGAATTTAGTGCATTTGTTAGTATTTTAAATGTTTCTTTGTTAGTGTTAATGTTTCTTAAGTTTTGTTTAATAGGTTTTAGAGATAATTGACTGAATTAAAACATTCAATGTATCCCTTATAGCTCTAAAGGGAAAATATTAAAACTTTTCACCTTGTCGCAACCTTTGTTGAGCACACTGTACATAGATGCATTCAAACGTGCATGTATTAAAACGCTTGCATGCAGACAAAAATAAATTTTTATTTTTTTTTAAATATTATTATTGCGCCAGATAAGGAAAAACTTACAACATAAAATTACTTTTGAGATGGCCAGTTTCTTAAATAACAAGTAAGAAGGCTCTAGTCGAGAAATCCCGACTAGACGATACCCTGATCCCTATACTTTACGCGTACAGTCAGTGCTTGCAAGTATGTGTGCGTGTGGACGACCATACTGCATACTCAACTTCAAGGTTACATATCTCCGGTGTTTCTCAACCGACTTTAATTAAAATTGCGCAGATTGTTAATATTTTGATTGATAATTCAAATGCTATCTAAAATTTTTTTCAAATTCAAGATTTTGTTGTTATTGATCACATGTGTATATCGGAAACGGGACGAGTTATCGAAAATCAAAAACAAACTTGTACTGCCTGGAGTCTCTAGCTCTTATAGTCTCTGAGATCGACGCGTTCATACATACAGACGGACGGACTTGGCTATATCGACTCGACAGTTGATGCTGATAAAGAATATATATACTTTATGGGGTCGGAGATGCTTCCTTCTGCCTGTTACATACTTTTGCACAACTTCATTATATCCTTTTTTCCCATTTTTAATGGGATCAGGGTATAAAAATCGCAGTATTTCCATGTGGACCCGATCAATTTGACTGTGAGTTCATAATATGCGTATGCTTTGCCGGTTCACCTCGAACAGTGTGTGATCCTCATCTTCGTCGCTATTTACATCCTCGATGGACATTGGAAGGGGTGTCAACTCATGATTGGCGCGGTCCCCCTGAACGCCGTATTTGCGTTCAGTTCGTTGTAAGCGCAATCTGAAATAAAAAGCGAAAAATAACGTGGTTACATTATTAAATTATCTGGATTTGCAACCTGCTAACACTTTATATGAACACAAGTGAAAACGTTGCAGTCGCACGCAAACGCTTTCAGAATACTCTGATACCAACACATGTCATTTTTATTACCTTTAAACTTTGAATCAGTATTTTCTGCGGCCTCCTTGGTCTAATAATAGCAATTTTTCCAATTCCTACAGGACTTAAGGTCCTTTTTTATTAGAATTCTTGCTTATTTGAATGACAGAGTCCAAAATCCAATATGCTTCTTAGCAAAGTTGAGCCGGTACAACTGATTTATCATATTAATAAACGGCTTCTTTCGTGCTACTTGACCATTCAAGTCTTGTTGACGTAGCACCCGGCGTACAGTTTGCAGGCTACCTTTTCGTTTTTGGGTTTACGAACCAAATCATAGGTCCGGTATTGTAAAATCCTGGCTATTCTGGAACTGCCCACATACAATTATTCCGAAAATTGAAAATTAGAGGTCGATTTTGGACCCTTCCATTTTAAAACAAGATTTAAAAATGACTTTAAATTTGGGATCGTAGAATAATGGCAAAAAGAGCGCAAGAAAAAAAAAAAAAATTTTATTGACTCAATGCAAAACAGACTTAAAGCCGTTAACGAACAAAGAAGACCCACAGAAAATACTAATTTAAAGTTTTTCGTTATTGTTTTAATTTTATATCATCTTTACAAAATAAACCGAAAGTAAGGTAACCTTTTTTACCCTAAAATTAAACTTCAGATACTTAAGAAAAAACTTATATTGTTTTTTTTTAATAATAAATACTATGATAAATGGCGTTAAAATTTTTTCGGTATAGTTGGCAAGTTACAGCCATTTGTGTAACTTGTGTATGCCTGTATAAAATAAGCTGTGGGTCACTATATATAAGTCGCTTGCCCTTTTGTATTTCAAAGGAGGGAGTGTAACGCAGCATTTATTAAGGCAAAACAAAGGAAATTACAATGTCTAATAACGATAGTAGTAAGCATTTATCTTACCGATATAAACGCACAACTAGCAACAAAAGAGCCGAGATTGTTAGACCCATTATTGCATAGAACACAGCGGCAAATGAATGCGGAAAGTCGTCTTCTTTGCTTATATTATTCGATCGGTCAACGTGCACATCCTCCTGATGCAAGTTATATATTGAGAAATGTCCATTTTGATCAGCATCTATTGTTGCATGCTGCTGCTTCGCAACAATGTTCACTGTATTCACTACAGCTTTTTGTGCCAGCGTTAGTGCTGGTGAAAGGTGATCTTTTTTAACACTTCTTCTTGTATCTTTTTTAGTATAGATTGTTGTTGTTGTGGTCACGGCGTCGATGTTGGTT
Organism: Scaptomyza cyrtandrae; assembly: GCA_035044605.1. Classification (NCBI taxonomy): domain Eukaryota; kingdom Metazoa; phylum Arthropoda; class Insecta; order Diptera; family Drosophilidae; genus Scaptomyza; species Scaptomyza cyrtandrae. Next base: position 404,817 of record JAWNNS010000439.1, read on the forward strand.
TGTCGCAGCACCGACAACGTTACCAGCATTGCCGCTGCAATTACAGTCCAATTCTGAGAGTAGTGTTTCATCTAGGAATTCGTCCAATTTAAAAGCTTATAACACGAATGTGAATGCACATTTTTCGTATATTTTACAATACTGATGCGTAGCTTATTATTTTCTTGTATTTATTTACACAAAGTAGGGCTGCAGTATAGGTTTATTATCACCATCATCTCCATTTGACCACGAATACTATTATAAATTGTTATCGATGTTATTTTTGAAAAGATTATATCGTAACGTTTATGAAAGCGTATTCAAGAATAACAAATAATTATATATTTATATATATATATATATATATATATATATATATAAAAATTTACATTTAACTAAAATATTTTAGTTGGCCTTTCCTCTTTAGGGCTCTGTCTCGCATCATTAGCGAAGATTAAGAAAATCTACCATACAAATATGCCTTCTAGCCCAATGACTATGTAATGAATCAAGACGCGAAACCAGGGACACCTCCTGCTTAAAAAAGTTGAGCTCTGCAACGTAGCTCGTGTTTTCTCTTAATATTGACCGTTGACGTTGCTCAATGTGTTTTAATACCCTTTAAGAACATATAACATTTAAGTCAGCGGTCGGGGAACTTTTTGAATCATTACCCCAAATTTTTTTGACAAACTGGACTTTCCCTTAAAATATTGTTGTGTAAGTTGCCATTACTCCAAAGTATTGTTGTGTAAGTTGCCATTACCCCAAAATATTGTTGTGAAAGTTGCCATTACCCCATGGTGAAAAGCAAAAACAAAAATAAGGTCAACATAATATAAAATGGTTAAATACATACCTTTTTAATGAATTACCCCATGGCAAAGAGCAAATAAAACAAGTTAGAAGGAAGAAGTTCATCGAGAAATCCCGACTAGACGATACCCTGAACCCTATACTTTACGCGTATAGTCTGTGCTTGCAAGTATGAGTGTGTGAGTGCATACTGCATACTCAACTTCAATGTTCCATATCTCCGTTGTTTCTCAACCGAATTTAATAAAATTTTCACAGATTATCATTATTTTGTTTATTTATTCAAATGCCGTCTCAAAGTTTTCCAAATTCATGATTTTGTTTTTATCGATCCCATTTGTATATCGGAAACGGGATGAGCTATCGAAAATCGTTAAGTTCCAAATCTTAAGTCTCTAGCTCTTATAGTCTCTGAGATCGACGCGCTCATACATACAGTCAGACGGACGGATGGACAGACGGACGGACGGATAGACGGACATGGCTATATCGACTCGACTGTTGATGCTAATCAAGAATATGAATACTTAATGGGGTCGGAGATGCTTCTTTCTGCATGTTACATACATTTGCACAATATATATATATTATTTTTACCCATTTTTAATGGGTTCAGGGTATAAAAAAAAGAACAGGTCTATAGAATAGAAAATTCTAAATATATATTTCTGAATCATGACCATTACCCCCAGAAATTTCACTTTTACTTCATTTGGGGAAATTTACCCCGGTTCACCGACCACTGATTTAAGTCAATGAAATTATGAATGTATATTTTTAATACAGGGACAAGTATTTTAATACAAAAGTCGAATATTTAAAATCTCAACTTCGGCCACTACACAACGGCAAAATGAAGTACGACAACGTTTAATCTTCGTCTGACGCATCACACGCTTCGAGCTAATGAGAATCCATGTACACTAAGATTCTCATTGGAGTCTACAAAGCAAAAACGACATTCATTTCCCCAGGAGCTTATTTTAGGTTTTATCGTTTCTGTTAAAAAAGAGGGGTAGCTTGTTTCCTATCTATGGCCAAACGTAAGATACTTAAATGTGACTTCCACCATATATGCGTATGATTATATTGGGACTTAGGTAGATCATTAATGACTTATTGAACAATGTTAAAATGACTAAATACCAAATTAACACTAACCATAAAATAAACACATTTTGCATTCGAATACTTGTTCCTGTATAAAAAATATACATTAATATTTCATTGACATTAATTAAATATTTTAACAAAGGGTAGTAAAACACATTGAGCAGCGTGTGCGTTTCAGCAACGACAACCATCACGTTATGTTGTTTTTATTATTTTTGCGTTCTGCCTAGTCCCGTTAGACGTACAAGCATGCATACAAAAAAAGACGGACCAAGGCACATGCAGCAGGCTAGCTGCAGATGATTTGCCTTCGACACCAATGAGCATACAAACGCAAAAATACATATGGATATGTACATACTCATTTGTCGGCAACAACAAAATTTTAAAAAACAATTTAGGCTCTAGTTGAGAAATCCCGACCAGATGATACCCTGAACCCTATACTGTACTTACTGCTACATACTATACATCGACTGGCTGTTCATACTAATCAGTATCATATATACTTTATGGGGTCGGAGAAGCTTCCTTTTGCGTGCTACATACGTTTGCACATAAACAATACACCATTTTTTCTAGTGCCAAATACATACGACACAGCATGAGCAATCCAGACACAAAGCAAAAACAAATTCATACACGGCTGCAGACCGAGAAGTATAAGCAATGAAGAAAAAGAAGAATCTAACTGGGAGAAATATGAAGGGGAAATAGGTGCTTGTTCACAGAGCGCAAATATTGACTGTAAAAAAAAAGGGTAGCTTGTTTCTAATCTTTAATCATTACATTGTCGTAGGGTTAGTCAACTGGACCGACTCGTCAACTCCCACAAAAACCGTAGGTATCGCACAGTTAAATCGATATTTATACTATCGATATGAACTTACTTCCTGAATGTGAAAAGAAAAATGTACTTGTCGATATATGCTAAATCAACAACCCCACTTTTTTTAGTTAAAAAGAGTGTCTTTTACAAACGGCAAAAAATAGTTAATATTATTAAATTACAGTTAGAAAAGGTTAATCCGAGTGCTTAAAAGACACGCGTAGCACTAAACAACATCGCACAACAGGTAAATGAATGTTGAAACATAGTTTTGTGCAAACTTGTAAACTGTGGGCTACTACTATTGGTATTAAAATGGCGAACAAAAGAAGAAAAAAATTGTTGTGCTCCACAAGAGAAACCACTACGTCAGAGATTAAATGCCAGTGCAAATTAGAGTCAAAACTTTTTTCGTACAAATGTTCCATAAAATAAATTAATTTTTTTCGTATTAAAAATTGTTTTTAGGGTTGTGCAAAAATTATGATTTTTTCGATCTTAAATGTGTGTGTAAATTTATACAATAAAGAAGTTACATATGAAAATGAACATGCCCGAACTCACAATTTGCAACCTATTCTTAAATACTTACATACAGCTGTATGTATAATTACATAAAAGCATGTGTGTGTGTACATTTGTCAGTGTTGCATACGGCTATTTTGTAATTAACTACAAAAACAGTATCGTCATGTCAATTTATGTATAAACGTATATGCTATGATCCACACATAGCATAAACTATTGTTTTTATACCCTGAACCCATCTAAAATGGGTAAAAAGGGTATAATGGTTTAGTGCAAAAGTATGTAACAGGCAGAAGGAAGCATCTCCGACTCCATAAAGTATATGTGTTCTTGATCAGCATCAACAGATGAGTTGATAAAGCCATGTTCGACTGTCCGTCCGTCTGAATGTATGAACGCGTCGATCTCAGAGACTTTAAGAGCTAAAGAGCACAGATTTGGTTCGACCAATCCCTAGGCAGTACAATTTTGTTTTTGATTTTCGATAACTCTTTCCGTTTCCGACATACACATGGGATCGATAACAACAAAATCTTGAGTATGGAAAACTTTGAGAAGCAGTTTGAAACATTATGCAAAATAATAACAATCTGTGAAATTTTTATTAAATCGGTAAAGAAACAATGTAGATATGAAACAACACACACGTGTACACAAGTATAGGGTTCGTGGTATCGTCTAGTCGGGATTTCTCGACTAGAGCTTTCTTACTTTAAATTAAAATTAGCATTCAAATGTGACTAAAAGTTCGTATACCACTACGACTAACTTAATTCATTTTACTTGTTTGCAGGTTAAATATAATTTTTTACATATCTCCATAATTTGTTACATTTAATTTGCCAAAATTCCGTCCAAAATACCTAAGAAAAGATTTGCATCCAAACGACGACAGGTCACCCAAATCACGTTGCAGTCGCATGTGTCAGTTGTCCCTTTGTCAACACAACAAGAGCATCAGTACCACCAACGACAGGATCGGATAGAGGGCAAACTCTTTTTGCCACCGGCTGCCAAAATGAATCGCTCTAGCAACTCCCAAACAACACAAAGACCCGTTAATTTGGATGACATCTGGAAGGAGCTTGTGGAAGGCATTCTGCAGATATTCGAACATGAGAAATCCCTTACACGTAATCAGTACATGAGATTCTACACGCACGTCTATGACTATTGTACAAGTGTCAGCGCGGCACCGAGTGGTCGCAGCAGCGGTAAAGCGGGTGGTGCTCAGTTGGTTGGCAAAAAGCTGTATGATCGCCTTGAACTGTTTTTAAAGGACTATTTGAAGGACTTACTAACCACCTTTCAGTCAATAAGTGGCGAGGAGGTGCTTCTCTCACGCTACACAAGGCAATGGAAGTCTTATCAGTTCTCTAGCACCGTCCTTGATGGCATTTGCAATTACCTCAATCGGAACTGGGTAAAGCGCGAGTGTGAGGAGGGCCAGAAGGGCATCTATAAGATCTATCGCCTCGCTCTTGTTGCTTGGAAGGGACATTTATTTCATGTGCTTAACGAGCCCGTGACCAAAGCGATTTTAAAGTCAATCGAGGAAGAGCGTCATGGCAAATTAATAAATCGTGCCTTGGTTCGCGATGTTATTGAATGCTATGTCGAGTTGAGCTTCAACGAGGATGACGCTGATGCCACTGAACACAAACTATCGGTCTATAAAGATAATTTTGAAGTAAAATTTATAACAGACACCTACGCTTTCTACGAAAAAGAATCCGATGCGTTCTTATCGACCAATACAGTGACAGAGTACTTGAAGCATGTCGAGAACAGGCTTGAAGAGGAGAAACAGCGTGTACGTGGTCGTAATTCCAAGAATGCACTGTCCTACCTACATGAGACAACCGCTGATGTCCTAAAAGCAACATGCGAACAGGTGGGTAGTGTTTTTAGCTTTAATTTAGTTTACAGCTACTAAGGGAAAAAAAAAAATCCTTTAAAAAAATCTGCAAAGCATTGTAGATTAAATTGTGGAGTATTGCAAACACCAAAAAAAATTACAATGATTTTGTGCAAATGTTTGTTTGTCTGTCCGTCGATCCCGGAGGCTATTAGAGCTAGAGACTTGGGATTTGAAAATTAAGTGTACATCAAGTCAAATTTTTTTGCCCCAAATGTCAACACAATATGAATGCTGACATGACACTAAAACTCACGAAACTTTTCTATATAGGACGTACATTGTTGTTTAGCTTTTTTGGGTTTGGTGGATTTCGTCAGGGTATTTAATTTCTGTCTCAGACTTTAGTTTTATATACCATCAGTTTGAGTTTATTTAGTTCCAAACAAAGGTCACTGATAATGCTAATAATAATAATATCTGGCCAGCCTAATCCTTTCATACAAGATTTTCAATTGTTTCGAATCAACCCTAGATTTAATGAAGTCACGCCTGCTTCCGTGGATTAATATAAAAATATATAGAATAGATATGCACTGAACACAACGGCGCTACTATTTTTATACCCTGAACCCATTGTTTTTGTGCAAAATTATGTAACAGGCAAAAGGAAGCATCTCCAACCCCATAAAGTAGATATATATAGGCATGTGTGTCCGTCCGTCCGTAAGTATGAATGCCTCGACCTCCAGATTTGGAACATAAGCTCGTCTAATCCCTGGGCAGTACAAGTTTGTTAAAAATTTTCGATAACTCTTCCCGTTTCCGAAACACACGTTGTTTATAACAACAAAATCTTGAACATGGAAAACTTTGAGGCGGAGTTCAAAACATTATAATTAATAATGACAATTAAAAAAAAATTCGGAGATATGGAACTTTGAAATTAAGCAAAGTATGCGGTATATGCGTACTCAGACACACAGGGTTCAGGGTATCGTTTAGTCGGGATTTCTCGACTAGAGATTTCTTACTTGTAGTAAACAAGTATTAAAATAAATTTAAATTGGTAATGTTACAATTTGTAATTACACATAGGTATTGATTGAGAAACATCTGCGACTATTTCACACTGAGTTCCAAAACCTGTTGAACGCCGACAGAAATGACGATCTCAAGCGAATGTATTCGCTGGTCGCTCTTTCACCCAAGAACTTAGACGAATTGAAAAAAATACTCGAGGATCACATACTGCAACAGGGCACGGAAGCCATTGAGAAATGCTGCACCAGCGATGCGGCAAACGATCCAAAAACTTATGTACAAACCATACTCGATACGCACAAAAAGTATAATGCGCTTGTGCTGACTGCATTCGACAATGACAATGGATTTGTGGCTGCATTGGATAAGGCGTGCGGCAAATTTATAAATTCAAATGTGGTGACCAGACCAAACAATGCCGGCAAGTCGCCGGAATTGTTAGCTAAGTATTGCGATCTTTTGCTCAAGAAATCCTCAAAGAACCCTGAAGACAAAGAGCTTGAAGATAATCTGAATCAAGTAATGGTCGTCTTCAAATATATTGAGGACAAGGATGTCTTCCAGAAGTACTACTCAAATATGCTCGCAAAGCGTTTAGTCAGTCATACATCGGCATCCGATGATGCAGAGGCAATGATGATCTCCAAGCTCAAACAAACGTGTGGCTATGAATACACTGTCAAGCTGCAGCGCATGTTCCAGGACATTGGGCTGTCCAAAGACTTGAATTCAAACTTTAAGGAGTACCTGAAGACCCAAAATATAACTTCCGAAATTGATTTTGGCATCGAGGTCCTTTCTACTAATGCATGGCCCTTCACGCAAAACAACAATTTTTTGCTTCCCTCGGAATTAGAACGTTCCGTTCAACAGTTTACCATTTTTTACTCTGCGCGTCACTCGGGGCGAAAGCTTAATTGGCTGTATCACAAATGCAAGGGCGAACTCATAATGAACGTTAATCGCAGCAATGTCGTGTACACACTGCAAGTAAGCACGTTTCAAATGTCAGTACTGTTGCAATTCAACGACCAGCTAAGTTTCACAGTGCAGCAACTACGCGACAATACGCAATCCCAGCTAGAGAACTTGATACAGGTGAAGCATAAATAATACATTGTTTTTTTTTTTATTTCTCCAATCAATTTTTGTGTGTTTTTGTTTAGGTACTGCAAATACTTCTTAAGGCTAAAGTTCTGACTTCACACGACAGCGAGAATGCGTTGACGCCAGACTCTACTGTTGAGCTATTCCTGGATTACAAGAGCAAGAAGCGTCGCATTAACATCAACCATCCGTTGAAGACTGAGCTTAAAGTTGAACAGGAAACTGTCACCAAACACATTGAGGAGGACCGGAAGCTATTAATACAAGCGGCGATTGTACGCATTATGAAGATGCGCAAGCGTCTCAATCATACGAATCTCATCTCTGAGGTGCTTAACCAGCTATCGACCCGATTTAAGCCCAATGTGCCCGTTATTAAAAAATGCATAGATATCTTAATTGAAAAGGAGTATCTAGAACGCATGGAGGGGCACAAGGACACCTACAGCTATTTAGCCTAAACTCATGTTAGAGATTGAACAACTTTCTAAAACTATTTTTGCCAGTAGATGGTATCGTAAGAAATCAACTTGAACCTGTCGCTTCCTTTTCCTGTCTAAGTATAACAACAACGATAATAACTATAATGTCCTGATCACCTGTCTATCAAACGATAAAAGATTGTAATGTGCAAGCACAGATAAAAATTGTGTAGCTTCATTCTTGTTTTTAAAATATGAGTTTCTCTTGGTTCATTTCTGTTCATCATTTTATTCATATTATAAGACAAGTATGGAAAAAACAAATGTGAAGTTAAAAAACAAAGCAAATATATAAGTTTGAATATCAACGAGTTGGCATACTTACTAATAAATGGGCACATACCATTAACATTAAAAAGTTCGTGATTTTGTGGGACGCAAACTCATGAGCTGCTGCAGAAATAATAAAATTGATGTGAGCAAAGCATTTCTAGAGAATTTTAAAATACGTAAGAAGTATCTGAATTCCATACATTAACAGTACTGTTGTTGCTTGTATGTACTGCTCTATATTTAAAATAGCAATCTTTCGACTCCAAAACAAACATCGTCTTGCAAGTGAGAATTTTTTAAATGCTATGAGTAAACACAGCTGCTCATGATTCGCCTCACGTTCTACATCGTGAAATGTCATTCGGAAGTCCATTGAAAGTCCCAGGTACTTGGCTATCGTTGGCTGCTCAGCAGAAACGTCGTCAAACGTTCATGCTTTTTTAAACGCTGATGCCTATGTTTCACCACCACCATCAACCATTCCTCAAGCAAATGGAATTACTCCTAAATTTTATTTGCTGTCTCATATTGACAAGCTGCGAATATTCCTAGAAGCATCTTATTTCCGTTAATGTTCATCTGTGTGACGTTTGGCCTACGGTATAGAAGCGGACCCAGGGCTCTTCTTTGGAAGACAGTGGCATTAAAAGGTCGGCTTAGGGATATTGATTCCCGCGCAATTTTGACTTACGCATTGAAAATCAATGAAACCTGAAGAAGTGCTCGCTTTGGACATCCTTTAAGAATGGCGTTGGTTGAGCACATTACTTGCATTTTCTTAATATAAATGGATTGGATTGTCAGAAATATCTGAAAGGAATCTGTGTATGCTATTGGCGTTTCGTTTTTTCTCTCCCTCCCTCTATGCGGATCTCACATTTCCTAAAAGCGCCTCGTGCCTTAAGGGAGGTTAGCGGTAATTGTACTAAGCATCTGCTGCATTTTTTTTTTTATACCCTGAACCCAATAAAAATGAGTAAAAAAGGTATAATGGTTTTGTGCAAAAGTCCTTCTGTCCGTCTGTATGTATGAACGCGTCGATCTCTGAGACTATAAGAGCTAGAGACTCCAAAACTTCGGAACTTAAGCTCGCCTAATCCCTAGGCAGTACAAGTTTGTTTTCGATAACTCTACCCGTTTCCGATATACACATGGGATCAAAAACAACAAAATCTTGAATTTAAACGAAACATTAAACGAAATAATGCCAATCTGTGAAAATTTTATTAAAATCGGTTGAGAAACACCGGAGATATGGAACATTGAAGTTGAGTGTGCAGTATGCCGTATGCGCGTCCACACACACTCATATATTTTGCAAGCACTGACTGTATGCGCAAAGTATAATGTTGAGGGTATCGTCCAGTCGGGATTTCTCGACTAGAGCCTTCTTACTTGTTTTTTCTATATTCCATCTGTCTGTCCGTATGTATGAACGCGTCGATCTCAGAGACTTTAAGAGCTAAAGAGCACAGATTTGGAACTTAAGTTCGACTAATCCCTAGGCAGTACAAGTTTGTTTTCGATTTTCGATAACTCATCCCGTTTCCGATATACACATGGGATCGATAACAACAAAATCTTGAGTATGGAAAACTTTGAGAAACCGTATGAATCATTAAGCAAAATAATGACAATCTGCGAAATTGTTATTGAAATTGGTTGAGAATCACATGGATATGGAACATTGAAGTTGAGTATGCAGTATGCAGTATGCAGTATGCGCGTAGACACACACACACTTGCAAGAACTGACTATACGCGTTAAGTATAGGGTTCAGGGTATCTTCTAGTCGGGATTTCTCGACTAGAGCCTTCTTGTTTATTTTAATTTTTGGACGTAGATGTACTAACGGACAGTACATTCAAGTGGCCAAACGATACCGAACACCGGCTTGTTAACGCGCGGATCCAAGCATAAAGCTTAAAGCGACCCACCTCCCGCCCGAACTACCGAGGGGCGCATTGTTCTACGTTTAGTAAGAGAGGGAAGGTTTATTAGTAAAAGTCTACTGTGGTAAGCAGGTAATTTAATACTTTTATCCCAGTTGAGACCCCGAAGGGCAAAGAGTAAAAATTGTTTTTGCACCGAATCTATTCTATCCTGATGAATCCTGTATTTGGAATACCATATACAAGATCTTTATTCGAGAATCGGTCGAACAAGAGACATATAAACAGTTTTTGTTATGAAGGGTCGTCGAATTCCTTCGACCAGCGCTTAATGAACCCCAAGGCACTTGATGCTCGACTTGTTATTGAATATGATTGTCCATTAAGATACCCAAATCCTCAACCAAACCAATCCGACCAAGTGGTAGGTTATCCAGAATATAGAAATAAACAAGTAAGAAGGCTCTAGTCGAGAAATCCCGACTGGACGATACCCTGAACAAAATATATGAATGTGTGTGGACTTCAATGTTCCATATCTCCGGTGTTTCTCAACCGATTTTAATAAAATTTTCACAGATTGGCATTATTTCGTTAATGTTTCGTTTAAATTCAAGATTTTGTTGTTTTTGATCCCATGTGTATATCGGAAACGGGTAGAGTTATCGAAAACAAACTTGTACTGCCTAGGGATTAGGCGAGCTTAAGTTCCGAAGTTTTGGAGTCTCTAGCTCTTATAGTCTCTGAGATCGACGCGTTCATACATACAGACGGACAGAAGGACTTTTGCAAAACAACATTATACCCTTTTTACCCATTTTAAATGGGTTCCAGGTATCAAAAAGGGCATTCGACTATAAAAAGACATAACTTTTCATTAACTGCAATTGAGATGCAGTAAATTTACTCTGCACCAAGTTTGAAAATTGTCTAAGTCACTTTGCAATTTATGACTAGACAGAAGAGTTGTAGCTGGCACGCATAATTTCACATCATCAGCATACATCAGCACCCGAGAGTGGTTTATCACGGACGGGAGGTCGTTTATGAATAGAATAAATAATAACGGTCCAAAATGACTTCCTTGTGGAACACCAGAAGTGACCTGGACCGCTTTAGAAACTGAGCAATTAAAATACACTCTCTGAGCTCTAAAAGTTTAATAATCTTGAATCCGAAGAATAAGATTATTGGGAAAGCCCAAAAGTTTAAGTTTATATATATTAAAAGGAAATGATTTACAGAGTCGAAAGCCTTATCAAAAGCAGTGTAAATAACATCAGTTTTCATTTTATCTTGAAAGCCCTTAGTAACAATTGATGTGAATTCTAGCAAGTTAGTGGTGGTAGATCTTTGATTCATAAATCCGTGCTATCTCGGTGAAATCAAAGATATACAAAGGTGTTGAAGATGAGAGGCTATTAATTTCTTAAAAATCTTAGGAACATCAGACAGCTTCGAGATACCCCTATAATTTTGAGCATTAGATTTGTTTCCTTTTTTATGCAAAGAAATAACATATGACTCCTTCCAAATTTTTGGGAAAGTGCATAGCTCCACGGACAAACTAAACAATTTATGCAATAGTTTTAAAAGACCCTGAGAACAGTATCAATCACAGTACCTAAGCACACAGCAAGGTATTCCATCAGGTCCTGGAGAAAATGTGGGCTTAATAACCTGAAGATCACAAAGTAGTGAACTCTCTGTGATTTTCGGTATGAAAATGCAATTTGAGCCATTAAGTTGATAGGGGTAAGGTATGACGACTAGTTGAAAACAAGGGCTATAAGACGTTTGAAAAAATTTAGCAAATGGATCGGTAATAGCCTGATCTGAGTTGGTTTTCATTTCATCAAAGAATATGTTTGATGGAAGAGTCGATGACATGCGTTTCACATTAACGAAATCAAAAACCCCTTTAGGATCCTTCTGAAACTTTAATCTACACTTAGTCAGGTAGTTCCTGTAACATTGGTTATTGAGGACTGAAAAACTGGACCGAGCAATCAAGTGTGCAGAAAAAGCTAAAGTTTCGATTAACGATTTTTAATATTTGTCAACTCTTTGGTAAACCACACAGGTTTATTAGAACTGTTTGGCATTCCGTAAGGGACACACAATTCTAAAAACGAATTTAAAGTATTATAAAAAATACTGATTGCCACTTCCACTCGTAGAGGGGAGACCAGTCAGTCAGGGCCAACAGCCGAATAAGTTTTGAAAAATCGGTTTTCCAAAATTGACGTACTCGCCTTAAACGTTTTCTACTGGGGCATAGCGCCCGGTAGGGTAAAGTGATCGACACCTCCAACGTTGGGTGGTATAAATCTTCTGGATAAGAAATGCGTTGTGATCGGGTAATGGATGACGAGGATGGACCCAAAACAAAAACCAGATCAAGCATTTTATTAAGAGGATTTGGGATATTATTTATTTGATTCAATGATTTCCCAAGTAAGTTAATCAAGAATTCATCCTGTGCCGAGGGGGTCAGGGCACCAGAGTCGGGACAAGAAATGCAAGTAACTTCAGCAATATTGAAATCACCAAGAACTACAAGGAAATCGCGATCCGAAAGCATGCAAGAAACGGACAGTATAGCAGACAATTGAGCATCGGAAACAGAGTTAAAAGAGGAAGCGGGTATGTAAGAGCAAGTAACAAAAATTCCAACACCATTAAAACTTAACTTAACACCAACAGATTCTTTATCTATAGAACCACCTACAATTACTGTCTCCGAAGAACAATCTACATGAACAGCAATAAGCACATCTCCGCCACGTTGAAGCGTACGGTCTTGTCTATGGATACAGTATCTGTTGGATACAACTTCAGAACTAAGAACAAGCTTGAATGATGTGAAAACCTTTTGGTCAAGGCAGAAAAAAACTGATCTTTATTGGTTACGAGCAGCTGCTCCTGGTGCAGAAAGCGAAACAGCAGCATGTTCATGCTGTTTTATTGCATGACTATATCGATAAAGAAAAGAACAATTTTTTTTATTCTTCCTGCTGGTCGGGTTGTGACGGTAGACCACTTTGTGTTCCATGTCTTTCTTTATATGTATACATAGTATATTGCATATTTTACTAGAAATTTGCCATCGTCTCTTTCCGCCAGAATAATGAATTGCCCTGAAGTCTTTTACACACGTCTACTGAATCATATTATTTTTCAGCTTCTTACTTCGACTGCTGTTTGCCTATGTTGGCACTCGTCTAGCAAGCGCTTAAAATTTTTCTCTGTAGTACCCATCTTATCGTCTCCGCACAATAATATGTAATGTTTGGGTTGTTGTTGTCAGCAGTCGTACCCTAGATTTAAATGTCATATATCCAGTTCAGTCTTAGTAGCGACTTGTATTTGTGTATCTTTTTTTAAGGCTGAGTCGGGATCTTCGTCTTAGGAGCCAGTAAAGTTGCATAAAATTTAATTAAGCTGCTTTATTTTTTGACGTGATCTCTTCATGTACGCCTCTAGTCAATGGTGAGACCCAGATTTTTGGCGCTTCTTGTTGTTAGCAATTGTGATAATATTACTAGTGGACACGTTTCATTCCTAAGTGTATACACCAAATTTATGGAATTTTTTGTTATAATGCTTACAAGTCATGATTCTAAGGCATTCTATTGTGCTTGCTGTGACTCGATACTAGTATTGGAGTGTGTTTCTGGGTGGTGTGTTGTGAAGGTGTATAGCACTGGAAAGAGAACGCTGCCTTGCGGCACGCCAGCACCTATGAGTGGTGAGTATTTTAGAGGTATAACTTTAATAGCAAGTAGTTTGACATGGGAAGTTTGTTCTTCAGTTTGTAGAGAAAGCCTATGGTGGCTTACAGCTTATTTTCATTAGCGGAATTAAAAAACAATTAAGAAAGCTCTAGTCAAGAAATACCAACTAGAAGATACACTAAACCCTTCATTTAACGCGTAAAGTCATTGTGTGTTTGCGCGTATACTGCATTCTTGACTTAACTTCAATGTTCCATATCTCCGGTGTTTCTCAACCGATTTTTTAATCACAGAGTTTTATTGTTTCGTCTGTAGTTTTTAACGCCGTTCCCAAGTTTTCCAATTTCAAGATTTTATTTCTTGTGTATTTCGGAATAATATATGTATATAAAATATATATATATGATCAGGAATATATATTCTTAATGTGGTCGGAGAAACTTCCTTCTGCCTGTTAAATACTTTTTCAAAAAGCCATTATACCCTTTTTACCTATTTTCGATGGGTTCAGGCTTAACAAGAAACTTATCTGTGTGCATACTGTTATACTGAACCAGAAAAGTCCTTTGAAGTATTTTAGCTGAGGTCAAAAGAAGCACGCCTAGAGGCGGTCTTGGAACAACTATAGAAAAAACAAGTAAGAAGGCTCTAGTCGAGGAACCCCGACTGGACGATACCCTGATCTCTATACTTTACGCGTACAGTCAGTACTTGCAAGTATGTGTGCGCGTGTGTACGACCATACTGCATACTCAACTTCAAGGTTCCATATCTCGGGTGTTTCTCAACCGATTTTAATTAAAATTTCACAGATTGTTATTATTTTGATTAATTATTCAAATGCCATCTTAAGTTTTTCCAAAGTCAAGATTTTATTGTTATCGATCCCATGTGTATATTGGAAACAGGATGAGTTATCGAAAATCGAAAACAAACTTGTACTGCCTAGGGATTAGGCGAGCTTAAGTTCAAAATCTGGAGTCTCTAGCTCTTATAGTCTCTGAGATCGACGCGTTCATACATACAGACGGACAGACGGACATGGCTATATCGACTCGACTGTTGATGCTGATAAAGAATATATATACTTTATAAGGTCGGAGATGCTTCCTTCTGCCTGTTACATACTTTTGCACAAAACCATTATACCCTTTTTCCCATTTTTAATGGGATCAGGGTATAAAAATTCGAAAGAGCGAGCTTTTGTGTAGTCTTTTTTTTCCATGAATCATAAACATACGCTTAAACATCATTTCAGTAGAGGACCGAGCTAAACTTTTCCCGCAATTCTTACCAAGAAATGAAGAAAAAAGGCTTGTGAAAATGTTGAATGAGCTTTTGAAATACAAGGTAAATGTCGAAAACACAACATAAATCTTTTGTTTAAGCCGAAAAGTACGCAGCGACATCTGCAGCTGCCCACCGCACCAGCACAATAACAGATACCAAAGTGTAAAGTAATAACATATGAATAACATATAAAATCGTGTTAATCGTCAGGCATCAGTTTTATTACAACCCATTAAAAGTGCGTATATAAGTTCGCGTCGACCCTATGCGTTATAAAAAATTGGATTTTCATTCATGGTTCTTCGTGCCGGCAGGATGGCTGGCACCCGTGATCGTTTGCGCAAAGATTTTCATGCAGGAAATCTGCCTTCTATATCCTCAAATAGGAGATATTCGAATACCTAGGTGGGGCTCTTTACAGCCGAAGGCGACTACTCATATTCATGGATTCTGGGACGCATCCCAAAAGGCGTGTAGGGCAGCCTTATATGTTCGCGCATGAGTAGATTTTCGGACCGGTCAAGACTCGAACTTTGTGGAGCTGTTCTTCTCGCGGAATTATTTTCAGCCATCATTTCTCAGATGCCCATAGAAAAGTCCGAATCTTTTACTGACTCAACGATCGTTTTATCCTGGCTTTGCAAATCACACTGCGCCTGGACAACGCCAACCATGTTTTCAAGATCGGCCAGGTACTGACCTCAGCGTGGTCGCACGTGCGGTCAGATGACAATCGAGTTGATTTAGCAAGCCGTGGAGTGTTGTCAGTGGAACTGTCAAGACTGGTTGCGTCTCGCTTAGGAAAAATGGTCTGTTCCGGCAGATTCCTGTCTCGAGATAGACCTAGTTAAGGTCAACATTGCGGAGCTGTGTCTATCACAGGATCCTCTAGAGCGTTTATCCAATTTAGGCCGAACATTAGGAGTTCTCATGTATTGTGTATCTTCTTTTTAAGGCTAAGTCGGGATCCGCCAAACGATGTCGCCGTTCCTCTATGCTGTTATTAAATAGTGAGCTTCTAGCAGCTCAGGAGTGATTCGAAATCCTTAGATAATGGAACTCCTATCCGCAGGAGTATACGTGGCGTTTAGTCGTTTTCTTTTGAAGTTCACCCATCAATTCTCGCTGCATAGCGGACATCAATTGATGATGCGCCTCATTCGGATTACTACTGGATTCTATCCATATTGAAACTACGTCAAAAGTCTACTCCGACAATGGAAAGACGTTTGTTGCAGCCTCCAGAGTCAAAACTCCTGACTTACTGGATGCTACAAAAATAAATAAAAGCGGGAGGCCGCTGCCAAAAGCTTCAAGACGCTCTTCGTAAGTCGACTTCAACTTTTAAATATACTTGGAAGAGCTTTCCACCCTACTCCCAAGGATAGAAGCCTGCCTGAACTCGAAACCAATTTCTCCCTTATCCAAGGATGTGATAGACTTGTTGACTCCTCAATCCTTAATAGATGGCAACGGGTCAAGGGTTTCATCCAACACTTCTGCTTCCGTTGAAAGGAACTTCGCAAATGAACTATCCGAAACAAATTTGCAGCAGGGCGACATGGTAGTTGTCAGGAAGGACAATTTTCCATCCAACGAATGGCGCTTGGGACGCGTCAAGAAAACGAATGAGCAAGGCTGAGTGGCCGACTTACTCACAACCCGTGGGATCCTAAAATGTCCAGTGGTCAAGCTTACCCTCCTTCCAATACATTTTCCCCCAATCGTGTCTAACCATATTGTATGGTGTACAGAAGTACATCCTGACTAACTCGTGACACCCAAACCACGAAACAAACATGAAGTCGCGTATTTGCCGTTTCTGCAGAGGGTGTGCAAGCGTTAAAGAAGTGTCAGCGTTTCATGCACTTTCGGTTCCGGTCAGTGCATTCCGGGCGATCCTGTCGCAGTAGCGACGGGTGCCGCGTCTGCCGTGTGGTTCATCAAACCCTCCTTTACCTCAAAAAGAGCCATTCTCCGGTCTCTCCACTCTTTAGTCCCAGAGGCATAATAGGCAACACCACCACAAACATTAAAAATTGCGATGCCGACGGTAATCGTCAACGATGCGTCCCCAACATGCTAATTGCTGATAAACGATAGCTTAAGCCGTCAACAATCTGTTTGGTGTTGGTCGTCGACATATACGGCACTATTATGCAGCCTGGCGTATTTCCACGGGCTAGTGGCCCAAAATAAGTGAATAAAGAAAGTTAAGCAAAAGCCACGCCAGGCGTCAGTTTTATTACAGCCCGTTAAAAGTGCATATATTAAAATTTTTGTCGGTACTGTGCGTTATGAAAAATAGGATTTTTTCCCCCTCTACTTTTTATACCCTGATCCCATTAAAAATGGGAAAAAAGGGTATAATGGTTTTGTGCAAAAGTATGTAACGGGCAGAAGGAAGCTTCTCCGACCCCATAAAGTATATATATTCTTGATCAGCATCAACAGCCGAGTCGATATAGCCATGTCCGTTTGTCCGTCTGTCTGTCCGTATGTATGAGCCAACCGATCTCAGAGACTATAAGAGCTAGAGACTCCAGATTTCGAACTTAAGCTCGCCTAATCCCTAGGCAGTACAAGTTGGTTTCGATTTTCGATAACTCATCCCGTTTTCGATATACACATGGGATCGATAACAACAAAATCTTGAATTTTGAAAACTTTGAAATGGCATTTGAAATAATGAACAAAATAATGACAATCTGTGAAATTTTTATTAAAATCGGCTAAGAAACACCGGAGATATGGGACATTGATGTTATGTATGCAGTATGCAGTATGTGCGTACATACAAACACACATATTTGCAAACACTGACTGTACGCGTAAGATATAGGGATCAGGGTATCGTCTAGTCGGGATTTCTCGACTAGAGCCTTCCTACTTGTTCAATTTGTTTCTTTCAGCAAAAAGAATGCTTCATTGATTTTCATCATAAAATAACTGCGCTATATAGTATACTAGTACTTTTCTTTTTTAACAGAGCATTCAAGAAGAATTGTTATATTTTTAAGTTGATTTTTAAGAAAATAAAATTCGCACTATTTTTTCGGGTTTTATGTAAATAAATACATAAAACTATTTTTTTTATGGTAAACTTTTGGCTTTGCTTCTTAAGATGGCCCACAGGGTTGATAAGTATTTCACCCTTTAAAAGCTCATCCTCTAAGAAAGAAATAAAATTTCAGCGAAATTGATTAGGCCCACCAATCACCGCCTTAAATGTATGTTTCCCACAATCTTTTTGGAATTAAGCACAGAGCTTTTTATTGGATCATTTAACAAAAAAGAATTAAGAAGGCTTTAGTCGAGAAATCCCTTCTAGAAGATAGAAGTCAGTGCTTGCAAGTATGTGTGTGTGTGAGTACGCGTATACTGCATATACTTCACTTGACTTCAATGTTCCGTATCTATAATGTTTCTCAACTGATTTCAATAAAACACAGCTTTTCATTAAAGTTTCTAAAGTTTCAAACGCCGTTTCCAATTTTTCCAAATTCCAGATTTTATTTTTATCGATCTCACGTCTATATCGGAAAAGGAAAAGTTATCGAAAATTTGTACTGCCTAGAGATTAGGCGAGCTTATGTTCCAAATCTGGAGTCTTTAGCTCGGAGTTGCTTCCTTCTGTATTTTAAATACTTTTTCACAAAACCATTACACATTTTTTATCAATTCTCAAACTGCTTTGCTTGAAATGCCTCTTCAAACCATCACTGAGAATTTTTCAAACTTTACCGTTGGTATAATATTTTGGTTTCTAGTGCTTTCAACGGCTGGTGCCACACTCTGCTGGAGCCATCATCAAAGTATAAAATCATTTTTGTTTCATTACAAAACACCATGTCGTCCTAATATATATCTGGCTGTCCCGCCTAGATCCTGGAAAAAGTCTAACGTCTCTTAACATGCTCAGCCGACATGAAAGGTTTTTTTTTAAAGTTGTTTTTATACCATAAACCCATTAAAAATGGGTCAAAAGGGTATAATGGTTTTGTGCAAAAGTATGTAACAGGCAGAAGGAAGCATCTCCGACCCCATAAAGTATATATGTTCTTGATCGTCTAGTCGGTATTTCTTGACTTGACCTTTTTTACTTGTTTTCTTCTAGATACGACCCAAGTGTTGTTCTCTGGACCTCCTGTCTTGGCAGCAGTGAGATTTGGCTCAGGTGAGTTGTTGCACAGTTTTTAACCCCTCTCAGTTCCTTTGTGGCACGGTTGAGATCTTTATAACGCGCATTTCTGCTGATTTGCCACACATGCCATAGGCGTCTCTTCTACCTCTTCGTCTTCATTACCTGATCATTACTGAGATAGCTACATATATAGTATTGTCAATATCTACATCTGTTTAGGTCAACATTTCTCTCTAGACGTATGCGGCATGTAAGGATGACTGCTCTGTTGCAAAGTATACTATTGGGTTTTTTGCAATGGCTAAGCGCCGAGCTCTAAGACCCTGCTTTGAAAGTTCACACTTGATGTACTCCTGAGGCGTTGTGAAATAAAATATATATATATATTTAATTAATTAATTTATCTTATGAAAAAATGTTGGTTCCTTAATACTTTTAACTCTTGAATGTCACGTCCATTTTTTAAGCTACTGTCATCAAATTTGGTGGGAAGACAACCTCTTTCGAACTCTATACGTTCCCAAATGAAATAAACAAAAAATTATCAGTTTGAAAGATATTCAACCACTGTAAAACTCAAAATAATTGTTTCAATTCAATAAACAAAAATGTTTCGGGATATTTAAAATAAAACTTAATTTATCTAATAAATAAATAAATAAATAATAAATCTAGTTTTTTATATTTCCAATGCTTTATTTGCGATTCCACTGTGCGCTACAGACACTATTTATAACTTTTTCAAAATTTTCACAATTCTCTCTTTCTCCTAACCACCTGTTATGGAAGTGTGTCGAAGTTCGATTTGTCCGTGTACACTGTTTTCACTTGTTTTGTTTGATATACTGAATCAATTTAGGTCACCAAATGCCCATTTTTAAAGAAAACCCAAATTTTTTTGTCTTCACAAGCATTTTGCTAGCTATTTTTGCTGATCTATTAGATAATATACATATAAAACTAATTAATTAAGTGCGTGCGCTTACAAAACGACTAACAATGGAGATCGACAGTTGATTAAAGGTTATCACCTAATCCTCGTCGTCGAGTGTAAGAACCTTAGTCTGAAAGCGCATTCGTTTTGTATTTTTCACAATGCTATTGGTTAGCAAATTTGTGCCTGTGTTTTCACATGACAGATGATTCCACAGCCGCTTAATTCGTACAACTACAGTCGAGTTAAAATCAAATTTTCTTGTGGATGGAAATTCGACTTTTGGGTTAGCCTGCTTCGCAAGTGTCAAAACAGATGGAAGTTTACGCAGCTTAACGACAGCCTGCTTTAAGTTTTCACTGCAGTGATGTTGTCTCGCCTGGTCATCATTAACATCCGATTGCGCGCCAACATTGGATAGTGAACAGCCCCTTTTTTGTAATGTTGTAGCTTTTGATTTGCACGACTGTGAACTGAAAGGAATGGGATAAGTTAGTGAAAAAGAAAAATTGTGCTTTTCGATTAAGCTCACTTGGAGACACCCTGTTTCTTAACCGATTTTAATAAAAATTTCACAGATTGTCATTATTTTGTTTAATAGTTAAAGTGTTATCTGAAAGTTTTCCAAATTCAAGATTTTTTTGTTATCGATCCCATGTGTATATCGGAAACTGCCTAGGGATTAGGCGAGCTTAAGTTCCAAAGTTTTGGAGTCTCTAGCTCTTATAGTCTCTGAGATCGACGCGCTCATACATACAGACGAACGGACAGATGGACATGGCTATATCGACTCGGCTGTTGATGCTGGTCAAGAATATATATACTTTATGAGGTTGGAGATGCTTTCTTCTGCTTGTTACATACTTTTGCACAAAACCATTATACCATTTTTACCCATTTTTAATGGGTTTAGGGGGTAAAAATATTAATTAAGTACAATTTTTCACAATATATCGCTTTACACCAAAAGAAACTGTTAACTGACTCGACCATTCAGAACTATAGGAAAATTCAAAGCATAGAAGAAAATTTTGTATTCATCGTAAAAAGCTATACCTGTGGATGTTGGCTCAAAAATGGGAAAAGGGTCTGGACAGTAACTGGTATACAAATAAACAATAAACTGGTATCCAATAAAAAAAATACATTTAAAAGACGGTTTTTTTTTATAGTAAGCATGTTTAGATACTATGGAAGCTATCTAAAGATGGGTCCCGGGTTATTTTGATATGGCATGGAACGAGACTGCAAGCAAGCGTGATTGTAGGCAGAGGCGTTTCTATTAAGGCCTAAGCCGTACTGTGACGTAGGGAAATGAACAGTACGGCAGCAACTAAGGAACAAAGAGAGACTCTTGCGGTAAACCAGCTTTTAAAATATTTACTGGTAAAAAAATTGCAACATGCGAGCAGTATTCTCCTTGCATGTCATTGCAGAAAAGAAAGATCATAGCTGGGAAAAGAAGTAGTTTTCTAGCAAAAGATGTCACCCAAATAAAAAACTTAGAAACCTTCGACCCATCAAAAATAGATCTCTCAGGTGGCAGTGCATGCATCTCCCACTATAAAACTAATAAAGACACACAAAAAGTTTTTGATGCTGATCAATAATTTATATATACTTTATGGGGTAGAACACACTTTCCCTTGCATGTTAAAGACATTGAATGATATCATTAAAACCTTTTTACCCGGTTTTGTATAAAGTACAGAATTCAATACTTACCTATTTTGTATGATCTGATATTTGTTAATTGTTGGTGGCGCTGCAGCGCTTATTTTTCCCGGTTCCTCTGGATGGCAACCGTAGTCTTTACCCTTTATCCAATTTTCATAGCGTTCGGGCTGAAAGTGTCGCACAAATGTCTCCATTGAAATTTTAACCATATCACTTTGACATTTACAAATGCTTGCGCGCTTGCCATATTCAATCCAGCGCTTGGAGGCAAAATTGGTTGATTCGGCACCGTTGAATCCATGATTAAAACCAGCATGATAGCCAAATGGAAATGTGATCATTATTTCACCAGCCTCCTGAGTGATCTTATTAAAAGGTATGTTGTGCTGACGTAAAACTTTTGGACTGATCATTGTCATTTTGTGACGAAGATAAGCATTACACTCCTGATAATTATCAGGAAAAGTCTCATTAGCCAATTTCTCCAAACGTCTGCCGTATTTTGGGGGAACGGCATACCAAGTCTTTGGTGCACCAAAGTGCAAGTAGTTTATAGAATACAGATCCATGTCTTCGGTGTGCCAAGCAAATGAACTCTTCCACATGCCGAAATACAAATAAGCCGTATTGACGCCATCTATTTCAATACCATAATCTGTGTTAACCAGATTCAGTATAGTATCCAATCGTCCAATATTCCACACAACCAAATCCTCGTCACTCAGCGTGCCCTTAATATCTGCTGCGTAAAGCGGAGACACATATGTTATGTTCTTCCAGTACTTGCGCTCCAAATCGTCATAGTCGATATGGCGTGGTGTCTGGTGTAGCTCAGACTCAGCCTTTTCCATAAACTGACGGAGCGTTATTTGACGACGCTCTGTTATGTTAAGTTGTTGATACTTTCCATGGGCGCTGTGAACAAGAAATCAGCAAAACACTCTAAATTCCTTATAAATGCATTCACTTACCCAGTGACAAACTGAGAAGTTGGCGGTGGTAAGGTCATATTTATATTTTCAATATCATAACCCGATTTACGTGGTATCCATTCCACAGGCGGAATAATTTTAACCAATCCAGCCTTATGTGCTCCACGTGATTCAATATACTCAATATAGGCGGCAAAATTACTAAATTCTTCGTATGTCGGCCGGAAGGTCATGATTCTGGCTATATTTTTGTCGTCATCGTCGCCAAATATTAAATTCCTAGACATTATTTATACAAAATTAGCACACATCATACCAAATAGTGTTGATAACGTCGTTTTTCCCCGTAATTACTTGCTAGTGCTGGATAACACGCTCCAAGGCTGAAAAATGTCTAATGGTATATTTACACTGACGCCGCCAGCAACGCTATTAACAGTTGGCCTTAAGACCTTCAAATGGGAATATTAAATCGGCTTTTTATGCTCGTCAAAAGTATATATACTTTATGGGTTCAAAGAATCTTCTATTAAAAGTAAGGCAGGAATCCTCTGCATGCCTATTATTATACTTGTTATGCCCTGAACCCATTAAAAATGGGTCAGAATGGTATAATGGTCTTGTGCAAAAGTATGTAACAGGCAGAAGGAAGCTTCTCCGACCCCATATATGTTCTCAATCAGAATCAAAAGCCGAGTCGATATAGCCATGTCCGTCTGTCTGTCTGTCCGTATGTATGAACGCGTTGATCTCAGAGACTATAAGAGCTAGAGACTCCAAAACTTTGGAACTTAAGCTCGCCTAGTCCCTAGGCAGTACAAGTTTGTTTTCGATTTTCGATAACTCATCCCGTTTTCGATATACACATGTGATCGATAACAACAAAATCTTGAATTTTGAAAACTTTAAGATGGCATTTGAAATAATGAACAAAACAATGACAATCTGTGAAATTTTTATTAAAATCGGTTAAGAATCACCGGAGATATGGGACATTGAAGTTGTGTATGCAGTATGCAGTATGTGCGTACATACAAACACACATACTTGCAAACACTGACTGTACGCGTAAAGTATAGGGATCAGGGTATCGTCTAGTCGGGATTTCTCGACTAGAGCCTTCTTACTTGTTTATCATAATCATTTGTAGTCAGCAGTAAAGGGAACCTACCCAAACTACCTGTCCCATTTTATCCAAATTTGTAATTTGCAAGACCGCTCTCCTCCCAAATCATTTAAAAATATGGTTTTGAAAACTATTTATATATTTTATTATATATTAATGTTTTTATTACTTAACGGGGTGCTAGCATTGAGAGTTTCCTCTGACATGATTATCGTCTCTTCATTAAAAGCCTCAATGTCGCTCTTTTCCCGCTCTTTCCTCCAAATCACACTTCTATGGTGACCTAGAGAGAATCCGTATAGCTCTCACGCGTGGCACGTCGTCCACCGTCCTTCCGGTGATCTCATCATCAATAGTTTGGCTGTACGTAACATGGATATTTCTTTAGTCTGTAAAACTTTTTCAGTTTCTGGAAGGACTTCTCCAGGAGGCTTTTGGCGTGAGTTGTGGCTTTCTGATTGCGATATCCGTTGGGCCAAAACATGAAAATCCTCCTTCTACCCATGTAGTTCTCTTGAATTATGATATCAGCATGCAGACTAGCCATTTTCTTTGTCTCAATCAAACCTGACTAAACAGGTACAGGACGAAATGGGCACTCATGATTTCAATGCTCGAGTAACCAGAAAAAATAGCTTAATAAGCGCAAAAAACGAAGAGACTAGCATGACGTTTTTTAAAACCCACATGGACGAGGATTCTGAGTTCTCTAGCTCAGTTTGTTTTGGCAGACAATACTGAATTGGATCTCAAAAACTTAAGCGAAAATGCCATGGTGTGGGCATGCTTCCTTCAGCCTGTTACACACAAAACCATTATACCCTTTTTACCAATTTTTAATGGATTCAGGAAATAAAACAACAGCAGTCCATAATCAAAACAAAAACAAATTTAAATATGGCGGCAGGCCCAAAAATATAAGGAAAGAAGCAATAATCGAAACATGAGCAGCTGATTGGAATTAAGGGGTACTGCCCGCTCTCGATGCTTTGCACGAGCTCTAGAGTATAAATGAAAATTTACAAGTTAACAAATGGAGGGATTTTTATTTTTTTTATCTTTATATTCCATACTTGTTGGTTGACTGGATACCCAGAAATCACATATGGAGTTTAAATAAGAATTACGTTTTGCAGTGTTGGAAACGCACCTTTATCCACCATCGTTACAAAACTATCCGGAGATATGGAACATTGAAGTTGAGTCAAGAATGCAGTATACATACATACACAACACACACACATGCTTGCAAGCACTGAGTGTAAGCGTAAAGTACAGGGTTCGGGGTATCGTCTGGTCGGGATTTCTCGACTAGAGCCTTCTTACTTGTTTCGTATGTATTTCAAAGACGTTTGCACATAAACAATACACCCTTTTTCCCATTTTTCCCAGTGCCAACTACATACGACACAGCATGAGCAGTCAAGACACAAAGCAAAAACAAATTCATACACGGCGGCAGACCGAGAAGTATAAGCAATGAAGAAAAATAAGAATCTAACTGGGAGAAATACGAAGGGGAAATATGTACTTATTCACAGAGCGCAAATATTAGAGGGGTAGCTTGTTTCCAATCTTGATTCATTACATTATCGTAGTGTGTGTACATATGATTTAAAATACAATTCTATTTTATCTTGAAAGAGTTTTTTCCACCTCTAGTTCTCATACAAAATAAATGGCTTTCAGCAACATTTGAAGGTAATTGCTTAAAGCAGCTTTTGTGAGGAAAGGGCATTTATTGTTGCTGATTATATTTGAAAACAGCGCGGTTTAACATTTATAATTTTATCAATTTAATTTTGGAAAACACAATGCGTTTTGTATTTACTGTTATAATGAATGAAATGTAATACACATGCAAATGCAAAAGCAAACTACTTTCCCGGAATTTACTACTTACGAATTGATAAGACTAAACCTTACAATATCACAGACTACTAGGAAAACAGACAATTGATAAGGTTATTGTGGGCCAACAAATACCTAAAATACATAAAGGATTTGTATTTTTGTATTCCATACATCCGTAAAAACAAAAGCAAAATACATTAAGTTATATTGCGACAAAAAGATAAATCTCAATTATTTCCAAGAGCTTTAATCTCTTACAACTGGGCCGACAACGATAATGACTAACTTGCAGGTATCTCAATTTAAGCAGCCACAGAAAATCAGAGAAATGGTTTTTTGTAGCAGGCAGTATAAAAGCCACAGGTAAAGGCATTTAATATTACAGTCTCTAATCACCGCTGAGGAGAGTTGATCGTAGAACCAATAGAAGAACTGCCTTCGTGGGCACGCATAAACAGTATTATATACAAAGAAAAGTAAAACACGTTCACAATTATAATCTCTTTAATTTTAATCTCTACGTTTATCTCTACTATGGGTTTTAACAGCACTAAGGACAGACCAACAAAACGTAAGTAAATTAAGTACTTGAGTACTAGATTTACCTACTATTGTGATTGTGTGTTAAATCTAACAATCTTATGAGGTACAATTGCGCTCACTACTAAGCAATTTTTGATTAAATATATATTATGGAAGCATTGCAGAAATCTAGTTAATTAGCGAAATAATAAAAGTCTTTGTTGTTTGTTAAATTGCAATGATTTCTTTAAAGTGATTTTATAATCAGCTCGAAAACGTTGTTGATACGCCTTGTAATCTAGAAGTGAAGTGAAGCACTTAAGTTCTCGAAGAAAATATATTGAATCGGAATTTTTCAAGCACATGTAAACTTTCAGTTTTAATAATATAGAATACTCGATTTGTAGTTCACTTATAAGTTCGATGTTTCTTGCATTCAAAGAATATAAGGCATCCAACAATCCAAACCTTGTCAAAAAGTTTATTTGCTTATTAAATATTTGCATTAATATTGCCTCATTTAAGCAGGGCAACAAATTTGAAAAATATTGAACACATTTTCACGAACTAAAAAAGTTTATTTAAGTTAATATAAGTGTAACGCATAGGAGAAAGCATATCCGACCCCATATAAAGAATATATAATCTTTATAAGCATTGCGAGCTAAAATAGCCATGGTCATCAGTCCGTCTGTTTGTTTCTGTCTGTTTTATGCAAACAAGCCCAATACATTGAACATGTCTGTTTTTATACCCTGAACCCATTAAAAATGGGTCAAAAACGGTTAAATGGTTTTGTGCAAAAGTATGTAACAGGCAAAAGTAACCATCTCCGACCCCATAAAGTACATATATTCTCGATCAGCATCAACAGCCGAGTCGATATAGCCATGTCCGCCTGTCCGTATGTATAAACGCGTCGATCTCAGACTATAAGAGCTAGAGATTTTGAACATAAGCTCGCCTAGTCACTAGGCTGTACATGTTTGTTTTTGATATTCGATAAATCTTCCCATTTCCGATATACACATGGGATCGATAACTATAAAATCTTGAATTTAAAAAACTTTGAGCGTTTGAAACATTAATCGAAATAATGACAATCTGTGAAATTTTTATTGAAATCGATTGAGAAACACCGGAGATATGGAACATTGAAGTTGAGTATGCAGTATGCGCGTACACACACACACATACACAAGTATATGGTTCAGGGTATCGTCTAGTCGGGATTTCTCGACTAGAGCCTTCACACTTGTTTCCAATGAGTGTGTAATACCACGAGAGGAAAACAGAGCGCACTCCATCTTTAAACTCCTACAAGTTTAAATATACAGATTGGCTTGGGCCAAGTAACGAGAGGAAGCAGTACCCCTTAATGCCAATCAGCTGCTCATGTTTTGATTATTGCTTCTTTGATAATATTTCTCGGCCTGCTGCTTTGATTATGTACCGCTGATGTTTTGTCGTATATATTTGTCTTCCTTACCGTTGAAACTTAAGTGTATCTTTAGAACAACTCGCAAACTAATTGATAATTTTTGAAATCGTTATGTAAAATTGGTGGGGTGCAGGTTATTTTGCTTTGCATTGCATGGCTGCTATATTCTGCTAAATTCTAGTAAAAAATGAATAATTATGGTTTGCCGATATATTAAGTATACATTTGTATTCATCATACAGTTACTTAATTTTTAAATTAAAATATTTTTTTTATTAGAATTTTTTGATTTGCCGACGGCAAAACGGCTGCACGCGTCCTAGGCTCGTCTTTGTGTGTATGCATGTGAGTGCGCCCAACGGGAATAGACGAAACACAACAAGACACACAACAACAACTGTGCTGGGACGCACAAGCTGCTTAATGTCTTAATACCCTTTATTACAATATTCAATTAAGGTTAAGGAATTAATAATATGTGTTCATTTAATACAAGGACAAATAATGTTAAGCATATGAGTACGAAATGCGTTCATTTTATGGTTAGTGCTTATTTTGTATTCAGTCATTCGAAACCTGTTCAATTAGTCATAAATGCTCTACATAATTTCCAATATATAAATAAACGTATATGATGGAAATCATATTTTAGTATTTCACGTTTGGCTATTCAATTGCACGAAGTTCTTATCAAGTCTATACTACCCTCACATTTTAGGCATTAGCAAACATCTTGAATCAAAAGTCGAAAATTGACAATCTCAAGTTCTGTCACAACAACAAGAGTGTAATGAAGTAGCCAACAACTAATTCTTGTCTCACGCATCGCACACTTTGCAATCAAAACTAAACCCCTAAAAAATTATGGCCGACCATTTTTATAGAGTAGACAGAATTAGTTGACAAAGCAGTTTAATTTTATTTCCCAACGAGCCAATCTTTAAACTTCTGTCGTTACATACTATTGCACAAAATCATTACACTCTTTTAACCGATTTCATGGTCTCAGGGTATACTTAAACCGTGTCACTTACTGTGAAGGTCAACCTACGCTAGTGACGGACCATGACGAGGGGTAAGAATGGCGACTAACAAAATGTACAAAAAGATTGGAAAATATGATACGATTTTTCGATTAGATTGTATATCAATCTAAAGGTATTGTTTTCTTTATTATTGGACGTAGATGTACTAACGGACAGTACATTCAAGTGGCCCAACGATACCAAGCACCGGCTTGTTAACGCGCGGACCCAAGCATAAAGCGACCCACCTCCCGCCCTTCCGACCGAGGGGCGCACCGCATAACGTGCGGTTACGAAGATCGCGAACATGTAGACAAATGACGTAAGATAATTTTTTTTAGAGAGCATGCAGAAGTGGTACTAGTAATAAGGTGGGAAAGATCGTTATATACTGAACATAAGATCCGAAAAGGGTTATGGATAGCATAGTTAGAAAAGCAAGCATGCAGGGCTATTGGTAAAAAATGTCTACTACTTCTAATAGGTACAGCAAAGTTAATTTGGTTAATTAGTATTGGGGAATCTATTTCACCATTTATTAATTTGTGAAAAAAGGTTATTGCTAGCATAGTTCTACGATGATTAAGAGAGGGAAGATTTATTAGTAAAAGTCTACTGTGGTAAGCAGGTAAATTAGTACTATTGTCCCAGTTAAGACCCCGAAGGGCAAAGAGCAAAAATTGTTTTTGTACCGATTCTATTCTATCCTGATGAGTCCTGTATTTGGGATACCATATACAAGATCCATATTCAAGAATAGGTCGGACAAGAGACACATAAAGAGTTTTTGTTAAGTAGGGGTCGTCGAATTCCTTCGACCAGCGTTTAATGAACCCCAAGACACTTGATGCTCGATTTGAGATTAAAGCAATATGCTTGTCAAACTTAAGCTTTGGGTCCATTAAGATACCCAGATCCTCAACCAAATCAATCCGATCCAATGGTAGGTTATCCAGAAGATAGATATTAAAAAAAGGCATTCGCCTATAAAAAGACATAACTTTGCATTTACTGCAATTGAGATGCAGTAAATTTACTCTGCACCAAGTTTGAAAATTGTCTAAGTCACTTTGCAGTCTATGACCAGACAGAAGACTTGCAGCTGACATGCATAATTTTACATCATCAGCATACATTAGTACCCGAGAATGATTAATAACAGACGGAAGGTCGTTTATGAACAGTGTAAATAATAACGGTCCGAGGTGACTTCCTTGTGGAACACCAGAAGTGACCTGCACCGCTTTAGATACTGAGACATTAAAATAGACTCTCTGAGTTCTAGAAGTTAAATAATCTTGAATCCAAAGGATAAGATTATTAGGAAAGCCCAAAAGTTTAAGTTTATAAATTAACAGGAGGTGATTTACAGAGTCAAAAGCCTTACTGAAATCAGTGTAAATAACATCAGTTTGCAGTTTGTCTTCAAAGCCCTTAATAACAAATGATGTGAATTCTAGTAAGTTAGTAGAGGTAGATCTATGTTTCATGAACCCGTGCTGGCACGGTGAAATCATAGATTTACAAAGATGTTGAAGATGAGAGGTTATTAGTTTCTCAAAAATCTTAGGAATAGCAGACAACTTGGAGATACCCCTATAATTTTGAGCATTCGATTTGTTTCCTTTTTTGTGCAAAGGAATAATATAAGACTCTTTCCAAATTTTTTGGAAAGAGCATAGCTCTACGGACATACTAAAAACTTTATGCAAAGGTTTTACAAGATCCTGAGCACAGTACCTAAGCACACAGCTTGGTATTCCATCAGGTCCTGGAGAAAATGTGGGCTTTATAACCAGAAAATCACAAAGTAGTGAGCTCTCTGTGATTTCCAATATAAAAATGCAATTTGAGGCATTAAGCTGATAGGGATAAGGCGTGACGACTGGTTGAAAACAAGGGCTATAGGTCGTTTGAAAAAATTCAGCAAATAGATCGGCAATGGCCTGATCTGAATTGGCTTTCATTTTATCAAAGAATATATTAGATGGAAGAGTCGATGTCTTGCGTTTCGCATTAACGAAATCAAAAAACCGTTTAGGATCCTGCTGAAACTGTAATCTACACCTAGTCAGGTAATTCCTGTAACATTTGTTATTGAGGACTGAAAAGTTGGAACGAGCAATCAAGTATGCAGAACAAGCTAACTGAGAGCTTGATTTTCTGAAACTCTTGTAGAGTTTCGATTTACGGTTTTTTAGAATAGTCAACTCTCTGGTAAACCACACAGGTTTGTTTGACCTGTTTGGCGTTCCATAAGGGACACACAAATCAAGTAAAGAATTTAAAGTATTATAAAAAATACTGATTGCCACGTCCAAATTGTCAGACCCGTAAAGGGTAGACCAGTCAGTCAGGGCCAGCAGCCGAGTAAGTTTTGCGAAATCGGTTTTCCGAAATTGACGTACTCGGCTTAAACGATTAAACGAAGCAATGAAGAAAAATAAGAATCTAACTGGGAGAAATACGAAGGGGAAATATGTACTTATTCACAGAGCGCAAATATTAGAGGGGTAGCTTGTTTCCAATCTTGATTCATTACATTATCGTAGTGTGCGTACATATGATTTAAAATACAATTCTATTTTATCTTGAAAGAGTTTTTTCCACCTCTAGTTCTCATACAAAATAAATGGCTTTCAGCAACATTTGAAGGTAATTGCTTAAAGCAGCTTTTGTGAGGAAAGGGCATTTATTGTTGCTGATTATATTTGAAAACAGCGCGGTTTAACATTTATAATTTTATCAATTTAATTTTGGAAAACACAATGCGTTTTGTATTTACTGTTATAATGAATGAAATGTAATACACATGCAAATGCAAAAGCAAACTACTTTCCCGGAATTTACTACTTACGAATTGATAAGACTAAACCTTACAATATCACAGACTACTAGGAAAACAGACAATTGATAAGGTTATTGTGGGCCAACAAATACCTAAAATACATAAAGGATTTGTATTTTTGTATTCCATACATCCGTAAAAACAAAAGCAAAATACATTTAAGTTATATTGCGACAAAAAGATAAATCTCAATTATTTCCAAGAGCTTTAATCTCTTACAACTGGGCCGACAACGATAATGACTAACTTGCAGGTATCTCAATTTAAGCAGCCACAGAAAATCAGAGAAATGGTTTTTTGTAGCAGGCAGTATAAAAGCCACAGGTAAAGGCATTTAATATTACAGTCTCTAATCACCGCTGAGGAGAGTTGATCGTAGAACCAATAGAAGAACTGCCTTCGTGGGCACGCATAAACAGTATTATATACAAAGAAAAGTAAAACACGTTCACAATTATAATCTCTTTA
Organism: Scaptomyza cyrtandrae; assembly: GCA_035044605.1. Taxonomy (NCBI): domain Eukaryota; kingdom Metazoa; phylum Arthropoda; class Insecta; order Diptera; family Drosophilidae; genus Scaptomyza; species Scaptomyza cyrtandrae. The sequence continues at coordinate 436,740 of JAWNNS010000439.1, forward strand.
ATTTTTTAATCTCTACGTTTATCTCTACTATGGGTTTTAACAGCACTAAGGACAGACCAACAAAACGTAAGTAAATTAAGTACTTGAGTACTAGATTTACCTACTATTGTGATTGTGTGTTAAATCTAACAATCTTATGAGGTACAATTGCGCTCACTACTAAGCAATTTTTGATTAAATATATATTATGGAAGCATTGCAGAAATCTAGTTAATTAGCGAAATAATAAAAGTCTTTGTTGTTTGTTAAATTGCAATGATTTCTTTAAAGTGATTTTATAATCAGCTCGAAAACGTTGTTGATACGCCTTGTAATCTAGAAGTGAAGTGAAGCACTTAAGTTCTCGAAGAAAATATATTGAATCGGAATTTTTCAAGCACATGTAAACTTTCAGTTTTAATAATATAGAATACTCGATTTGTAGTTCACTTATAAGTTCGATGTTTCTTGCATTCAAAGAATATAAGGCATCCAACAATCCAAACCTTGTCAAAAAGTTTATTTACAAGGGTTCTTGTTATAAACTATAATGTATTTAAAAGTTAAACCAATATTTGATAAATTTTATAAATCTTATGAATATAAACTAAAAATCTCACACCGGGACAAGATAACTGATATACATCGTTTGAATTGGAAATACAAACAAGTTATAAGCTTATTAAATATTTGCATTAATATTGCCTCATTTAAGCAGGGCAACAAATTTGAAAAATATTGAACACATTTTCACGAACTAAAAAAGTTTATTTAAGTTAATATAAGTGTAACGCATAGGAGAAAGCATATCCGACCCCATATAAAGAATATATAATCTTTATAAGCATTGCGAGCTAAAATAGCCATGGTCATCAGTCCGTCTGTTTGTTTCTGTCTGTTTTATGCAAACAAGCCCAATACATTGAACATGTCTGTTTTTATACCCTGAACCCATTAAAAATGGGTCAAAAACGGTTAAATGGTTTTGTGCAAAAGTATGTAACAGGCAAAAGTAACCATCTCCGACCCCATAAAGTACATATATTCTCGATCAGCATCAACAGCCGAGTCGATATAGCCATGTCCGCCTGTCCGTATGTATAAACGCGTCGATCTCAGACTATAAGAGCTAGAGATTTTGAACATAAGCTCGCCTAGTCACTAGGCTGTACATGTTTGTTTTTGATATTCGATAAATCTTCCCATTTCCGATATACACATGGGATCGATAACTATAAAATCTTGAATTTAAAAAACTTTGAGCGTTTGAAACATTAATCGAAATAATGACAATCTGTGAAATTTTTATTGAAATCGATTGAGAAACACCGGAGATATGGAACATTGAAGTTGAGTATGCAGTATGCGCGTACACACACACACATACACAAGTATATGGTTCAGGGTATCGTCTAGTCGGGATTTCTCGACTAGAGCCTTCACACTTGTTTCCAATGAGTGTGTAATACCACGAGAGGAAAACAGAGCGCACTCCATCTTTAAACTCCTACAAGTTTAAATATACAGATTGGCTTGGGCCAAGTAACGAGAGGAAGCAGTACCCCTTAATGCCAATCAGCTGCTCATGTTTTGATTATTGCTTCTTTGATAATATTTCTCGGCCTGCTGCTTTGATTATGTACCGCTGATGTTTTGTCGTATATATTTGTCTTCCTTACCGTTGAAACTTAAGTGTATCTTTAGAACAACTCGCAAACTAATTGATAATTTTTGAAATCGTTATGTAAAATTGGTGGGGTGCAGGTTATTTTGCTTTGCATTGCATGGCTGCTATATTCTGCTAAATTCTAGTAAAAAATGAATAATTATGGTTTGCCGATATATTAAGTATACATTTGTATTCATCATACAGTTACTTAATTTTTAAATTAAAATATTTTTTTTATTAGAATTTTTTGATTTGCCGACGGCAAAACGGCTGCACGCGTCCTAGGCTCGTCTTTGTGTGTATGTCACTTACTGTGAAGGTCAACCCACGCTAGTGACGGACCATGACGAGGGGTAAGAATGGCGACTAACAAAATGTACAAAAAGATTGGAAAATATGATACGATTTTTCGATTAGATTGTATATCAATCTAAAGGTATTGTTTTCTTTATTATTGGACGTAGATGTACTAACGGACAGTACATTCAAGTGGCCCAACGATACCAAGCACCGGCTTGTTAACGCGCGGACCCAAGCATAAAGCGACCCACCTCCCGCCCTTCCGACCGAGGGGCGCACCGCATAACGTGCGGTTACGAAGATCGCGAACATGTAGACAAATGACGTAAGATAATTTTTTTTAGAGAGCATGCAGAAGTGGTACTAGTAATAAGGTGGGAAAGATCGTTATATACTGAACATAAGATCCGAAAAGGGTTATGGATAGCATAGTTAGAAAAGCAAGCATGCAGGGCTATTGGTAAAAAATGTCTACTACTTCTAATAGGTACAGCAAAGTTAATTTGGTTAATTAGTATTGGGGAATCTATTTCACCATTTATTAATTTGTGAAAAAAGGTTATTGCTAGCATAGTTCTACGATGATTAAGAGAGGGAAGATTTATTAGTAAAAGTCTACTGTGGTAAGCAGGTAAATTAGTACTATTGTCCCAGTTAAGACCCCGAAGGGCAAAGAGCAAAAATTGTTTTTGTACCGATTCTATTCTATCCTGATGAGTCCTGTATTTGGGATACCATATACAAGATCCATATTCAAGAATAGGTCGGACAAGAGACACATAAAGAGTTTTTGTTAAGTAGGGGTCGTCGAATTCCTTCGACCAGCGTTTAATGAACCCCAAGACACTTGATGCTCGATTTGAGATTAAAGCAATATGCTTGTCAAACTTAAGCTTTGGGTCCATTAAGATACCCAAATCCTCAACCAAATCAATCCGATCCAATGGTAGGTTATCCAGAAGATAGATATTAAAAAAAGGCATTCGCCTATAAAAAGACATAACTTTGCATTTACTGCAATTGAGATGCAGTAAATTTACTCTGCACCAAGTTTGAAAATTGTCTAAGTCACTTTGCAGTCTATGACCAGACAGAAGACTTGCAGCTGACATGCATAATTTTACATCATCAGCATACATTAGTACCCGAGAATGATTAATAACAGACGGAAGGTCGTTTATGAACAGTGTAAATAATAACGGTCCAAGGTGACTTCCTTGTGGAACACCAGAAGTGACCTGCACCGCTTTAGATACTGAGACATTAAAATAGACTCTCTGAGTTCTAGAAGTTAAATAATCTTGAATCCAAAGGATAAGATTATTAGGAAAGCCCAAAAGTTTAAGTTTATAAATTAACAGGAGGTGATTTACAGAGTCAAAAGCCTTACTGAAATCAGTGTAAATAACATCAGTTTGCAGTTTGTCTTCAAAGCCCTTAATAACAAATGATGTGAATTCTAGTAAGTTAGTAGAGGTAGATCTATGTTTCATGAACCCGTGCTGGCACGGTGAAATCATAGATTTACAAAGATGTTGAAGATGAGAGGTTATTAGTTTCTCAAAAATCTTAGGAATAGCAGACAACTTGGAGATACCCCTATAATTTTGAGCATTCGATTTGTTTCCTTTTTTGTGCAAAGGAATAATATAAGACTCTTTCCAAATTTTTTGGAAAGAGCATAGCTCTACGGACATACTAAAAACTTTATGCAAAGGTTTTACAAGATCCTGAGCACAGTACCTAAGCACACAGCTTGGTATTCCATCAGGTCCTGGAGAAAATGTGGGCTTTATAACCAGAAAATCACAAAGTAGTGAGCTCTCTGTGATTTCCAATATAAAAATGCAATTTGAGGCATTAAGCTGATAGGGATAAGGCGTGACGACTGGTTGAAAACAAGGGCTATAGGTCGTTTGAAAAAATTCAGCAAATAGATCGGCAATGGCCTGATCTGAATTGGCTTTCATTTTATCAAAGAATATATTAGATGGAAGAGTCGATGTCTTGCGTTTCGCATTAACGAAATCAAAAAACCGTTTAGGATCCTGCTGAAACTGTAATCTACACCTAGTCAGGTAATTCCTGTAACATTTGTTATTGAGGACTGAAAAGTTGGAACGAGCAATCAAGTATGCAGAACAAGCTAACTGAGAGCTTGATTTTCTGAAACTCTTGTAGAGTTTCGATTTACGGTTTTTTAGAATAGTCAACTCTCTGGTAAACCACACAGGTTTGTTTGACCTGTTTGGCGTTCCATAAGGGACACACAAATCAAGTAAAGAATTTAAAGTATTATAAAAAATACTGATTGCCACGTCCAAATTGTCAGACCCGTAAAGGGTAGACCAGTCAGTCAGGGCCAGCAGCCGAGTAAGTTTTGCGAAATCGGTTTTCCGAAATTGACGTACTCGGCTTAAACGATTTCTACTGGGGCATAGCACCCGGTAGGGTAAAGTGATCGACACCTCCAACGTTGGGTGGTATAAATCCTCTGGATAAGATATGGGCTGTGATCGGGTAATGGATGAGGAGGACGGATCCAAAACAAAAACCAGATCAAGCATTTTATTAAGAGAATTTGGGATATCATTTATTTGATTCAATGATATCCCAAGTAAATCAATCAAGAATTCATTCTGTGCCGAGGGAGTCAGTGCGCCAGAGTCGGAACAAGAAATTCAAGTAACCTCAGCAATATTGAAATCACCGAGAACTACAAGGATATCACGATCGGAAAGCATGCAAGAAACGGACATAATAGCAGACAAATGAGCATCGTAGACAGAGTTATCAGAGGTTGAGGGTATATATGAACAAGTTATAAAAACACCAACACCATTAAAAGTCAACTTAATAGCAACAAATTCTATATCCATAGAACCACCTACTATTACTGTCTCCGAAAAATAATTTTCATCAACAGCAATAAGCACACCTCCGCCACGTCGAAGTGTACGGTCTTTTCTATAAATATAGTATCTGTTGCATACTACTTCAGAATTAATAATGTCATGCCTTAACCAAGTTTCAGTTAAGTCAATGACATGAAAGGGAAATGAAAGGCTATTAAGGTACAAACTACTGAGTTTGCTACAAATACCTCTAACGTTCTGATAGCCAAGTACCAAAGAAGCTGTTAGTTTTTTGAACTATCAGAAACGAGAAGAGTTTGAGGCAACGCTACTGGGGTGGGAGATACAATAGGAGACTTAGGCAAAGCTACTGGGGTGGGAGATAAAATCGGAGGCCGATTTTTTTTCCTGGCAGTATATTCATTAACAACAATGTGCTCCAGCCAAAACTCTTTGCAACATATAGAGCTAAAGTCCTGACTCGAGACACTGATTTTAAACGACGAGATATTCCTAGTATAATTAAATTTGAATTTCTCCACCGTGAAATTGGCTTTCGATTTGGCCTTAATATAGACCGTGACATCTTCTGATGTCAAATCAGGGGGAAGCCTTGAAACAAATACTTGTTTTTTAGGTGGAACGGCTACAAATTTTTTAATTATGTCTTCAACCGAAGATACATTTTTATCTAATGGAATATTTGGCTCTATGGGTATATTAGGTTTGTTTGGTTGAGCTACGTCAACTTTACTCACCACCAAAGAGACCGAAGGACTGGGATTAGATGAAACAACATCCATAGGGACTATAGCGTTTACATCCGTTATCTCGTTAATTATGGGGACTGGGGCAGAAGAATTGTTTTTTAGCCTATTTTTATTTTTGGTCTCGGGATTGTTTGGCTGAATTTCAGACATGACCGGTCCCGATGACGGCCCAACATTGGCTTTTTTGCGCTTAGGAGAATCAGTCAAGAGATTTTTCTCCTTAAAGTTTCTCTGCACAATTGAGAAATTATCGCACAATTTTTTCAATTGGCCGAAAACTCCCTCAAAGCCAAGCTGAGTCTCCATAAAGTTTGCCATGTCTTTTTTCCGCTCCAAACAAGACCAACATGGCCACTCTAAATTAGTAGTGCCCATCAAGTCGATGACTCGGCCGTTAAGACCAGCACATTTTTCATGAGCGACATTTGGGCACATCCAGCAGCTAATAAAAGCCATCTTTGTATTAGTGCGAACTTGGCAGCCCTTGAAACAGCAGACAACCATTGTTATTTAAATTTCTTTTTATTTTGTTAAAAAAAATAAAATAAACAAAATAAAAACAAATAAATAAACAAATAAAAATACAAAAAAGGAGAGACACAAATAAAATTTTATTTTATTTTATTTTTTTAAATTAATGATTGAACAAAAATACTGCTCAAAAAAGAAAGACCACCCTAGGGTTAATAGTAAGAATACGCTTGTAAATACTCACAAAATAAAACACAAACAAAAACGTACCGTCGCGAGCGCAGCAACCGTAAGCAACAACAACGGAATAATTTAAACCGGGACCAGCACCAACACAAAAGAGCGCGTGAGAGCCAAAAACGGTTTTATGCACAGAGAGCGAGCACAGAAGAACTGAAAGAGTGCAATGAAAATACAAAAACAAAATACTAGCAGGGCAAAGCAAACTAAGCAACTTAAGCAATGAGCTTTGACTGCAGTTCGTTGTTGTATTTTGGCACTTGCAAAATAAATGCAAATAAATTATTTAAATTAATGTTCAAAACTTGGGTTTACAAAACCGATGAAACCCAAAGTCACAAACTATTTATTTGCACAGAGTTGCGAAATTAAAAACAAAATTAAAACGCACAAAATCAAAAAAAACGAAGAGCACAAAAAAAACACGTCCGTTGCTAAGCAAAGAGAGCGAGCGAACTTAACTTAAAAAACAAGACCGAAGCTATTTTTGGAAGTTAACGGGGTGTATTGAAATTCCAAATTTGAATACACGTTAAATGATATCTTGATTGTGCCAGACTTTCCAGATAACTCCTCTTATAGAATTTGGCCTTTAATAGAAAATCACAGCCAACCTTTTTTTTTGAGTTTATAAGTTTTGTGCAATGTCCTTCAGGTAATTGAGTTTGGGAATATATAAATTGCAATAAACCTAGAGTTAAATAAGTGCCCTTGCGCTACATTACAACCATTGAGCTACTCGCAATTTTTAAGAAGACGGAAAAGCCAAAGAGAATAAATAATTGTGCTAGTGTGCTACCACCTCATTTCAAATTTTTCAAAGGGTGCTACTTACTACAGAAATATTATGAGTTATTATTATTATTATATAAGAACAGCAAAACAGGCACAATTTAAAAAGCGTGATTTTAAAAAGATCTTCATACAGCAAGCATAAACGTAATAATATTGTGAAATTGTTGGACTTATAATACCCTGATCCCATTAAAAATGGGAAAAAAAGGTATAATGGTTTTGTGCAAAAGTATGTAACAGGCAGAAGGAAGCATCTCCGACCTTATAAAGTATATATATTATTTATCAGCATCAACAGTCGAGTCGATATAGCCATGTCCGTCTGTCCGTCCGTCCGTTTGTCCGTCCGTATGTACGAGCCAACCGATCTCAGAGACTATAAGAGCTAGAGACTCCAGATTTGGAACTTAAGCTCGCCTAATCCCTAGGCAGTACAAGTTTGTTTTCGATTTTCGATAACTCATCCCGTTTCCGATATACACATGTGATCGGTAACAACAAAATCTTGAATTTAGAAAACTTTGAGATAGCATTTTAAATATAAAACAAAATAATGACAATCTGTGAAATTTTTATTAAAATCAGTTAAGAAACACCGGAGATATGGGACATTAAAGTTTTCTGTGCAGTATGTAGTATGCGCTTACACACATACACACATACTTGCAAGAGCTGACTGTAAGCGTAAAGTAGAGGGATCAGGGTATCGTCTAGTCGGGATTTCTCGACTAAAGCCTTCTTACTTTTTTTTTTTTTGGGCTAGCAACATGCTTGTTTAACGGGAAAAAAATAAAACTCGCTCTACTCGGAATGGTGGGGATCATTCAGATATTCTCCCAGACATCCGCGGCCGTGTAATACGAATTGCTTAATAAGCACGCACAAATAGACTTTAAGTAAAGTTGTAGAAGCAAAGAGCTGTAAAATAATATAGGCTACAGAGAAAAAAAGACTTTTTAGCTAGTCTAGTAAAAAGAAAAGTGAAGTACCCCCTTTTATATACCACTGGATTAATATACTTTATTAGCGCATTTAAAATACTTTGCAGAAGGCAGATTTGGAGCTCGACACTGGCAAGCGTTCCTCTTGTTTGTGGGTATGATGATTAACTACTTTCAACGGGTTAACATCTCCGCTGCCATTGTGCCAATGACTCAACCAACGTTCGGAGCTCCACACTACGACTGGGGTTTGTCGGACAAGTCGTTAATTTTGAGCAGCTTCTTTTGGGGCTATGTTCTATCGCAGGTTCCTTCAGGTAAGACCCTCTGAAAAGTTTAAGCTTAACTCTACTTAAAATTTTTATTTATAGGTTTACTTGCTAAACGTTTTGGAGCTAAGTATGTGATAACCTCGGCCACATCCATCGGCGGTGTTTTGTGTTTCTTTCACCCCATGGCGGCTAAGGGTGGCTGGATTAATATATGTGTTCTGCGGATATTGACAGGCTTGGTGCAAGGAAGTGTCTATCCGTGTGTGCACACCTTGTTGTCAAAGTGGGTGCCGCATACAGAGCGCGGATTTCTCACAACTGCCATTTATTCGGGCGCACAGTTTGGAACTGCTGTTGTATTAATCAGCAGTGGTGAAATATTTGAGTCTAGTATGGGTTGGCCAGGACTATTTTATATCTCCGGTGGACTTAGTCTGGCTTGGGCAGTATTATTTTTTTGGCAGGGGGCCAATGAGCCGGCAACATCACACAGCATCAGCGAAATCGAAAGGGACTTCATTGAAGGTTTAACTGGCGGTAACAACAGCAGTCAAGTAAGTTGAATTAGGGCTTTAGCTTACATCGAAAATAATTTTTGGATAATTAATTTAGGCTTCGGCTGTACCTTGGAAATCTATCTTTACGTCGTCCGCCTTTTACGGATTATTAGCTGCTCATTGCGGTTTCAGCTGGGGATTCTATACGCTGCTTACTGAGATGCCGACCTATATGAGCAGCGTTTTGAAACTAAATGTTAAATCGAATGCGTTGCTATCATCGCTGCCCTACTTTGCCATGGGTGTGCTTTGCTTTGTGGTCAGTCCTATTTCTGACCTTCTCATCAATCGAGGCGCCATAACCGTTACAACATCACGAAAACTCTTTAATACCATTGGCCAGTGGGTGCCGATGGGCTGCCTAATTGGACTTGGCTACATGACGGCGGATAAAAAAACAGAGGCCATAGTGCTACTAACTCTGGCTGTGGGCATCAATGCCGCTTGCTTCTGTGGCTATCTGGTCAATCACATGGACTTGTCACCGAATTTTGCTGGTCCTATGATGGGCGTTACAAATGGTTTGGCAGGAGTGACATCAATTATAGCGCCCTTAATTGTCGGTGCTATTCTTTCAGAAGAAGAGGATCCAACGCAGTGGCGGTTGGTTTTCTTCATCACTGCTGGCATCTATTTGTTATGCAATGCGCTTTTTATAGTCCTAGGCAAGGCTACGGTGCAGCCTTGGAACAACACTCCTCAGATGCCTAGCACCATGACATTACGTAATAATTTTTAAACAGATTCTAGAACAACACCTTTTAACGGTTATAAAGATCTACTTTGAGTTAAGCTTTTTATACCCTGATCCCATTGTTTCTAGAACAACAGCTCTTAACGGTTATAAAGATCTACTTTGAGTCAAGCTTTTTATACCCTGATCTCATTTAAAATGGGAAAAAGGGTATAATGTTTTTGTGCAAAAGTATGTAACAGGCAGAAGAAAGCATAAAGTATAAATATTCTTGATCAGCATCAACAGCCGAGTCGATATAGCCATGTCCGTCTGTCCGTATGTATGAACGCGTCGATCTCATAGACTATGAGATCTAGAGACTCCAGATTTGGAATTTAAGCTCGCCTAATCCCTAGGCAGTACAAGTTTGTTTTCGATTTTCGATAACTCAACCCGTTTTCGATACACACTTGGGATCGATAACAACAAAATATTGAATTCGGAAAACTTTGAGACGGCGTTTGATACATTTAACAAAATAATGACAATATTTGAAATTTTTATTGAAATCAGTTGAGAAAAACCGGAGATATGGAATATTGAAGTTAACAAACACATACTTGCAAGCACTGACTGTACGCGTAAAGTATAGGGATCAAGGTATCGTCAAGTCGGGATTTCTCGACTAGAGCCTTCTTACTTGTTTTAACTGTAGATATAAACACGATTCGGTTAAAATTAAAGCATATTGGACTTAAGGTGTGAACATTACCGACATTGTAAAGTTGCACAATGTCGGTGCAGTAAATTTGTGCAAAATCCGCTGTTTACAAATTTGTCCGAAGTTAAGTTTAATTTTATTTGAAAGTAAGAAAGAATCGGCGGAATCAATTAGGGACGCGTGATGTCGGAGAATTTTAACATACTTTTATGTTTGTTAACAACATTCGCAGATAATGTTGAATCTATTTTTGACTTAATTGAACATTTTTTAGACGGTGGAAATATTTTTAGCGTGCTTAAGTCAGTGGCAAACTATGCTTATTGGACAACGGCAGTTAGAAGTAATGTTTCAAGTCTCATTTTAAAATGATACTTAGCTTGATAAAGGATATCAAGGTACTTACAAAAGCATGCGTCGATAAAAAATTATAATTGATCTGAAACTCGCAACCGTGATCTTTTAACTGACGTTTTCTGGAAGCAAATATTTAAAAATGTGGTTTGATCGTAAGAAAAAAAAGCTTAGTTACGTAGTTTCACACAATTCATATAAGCTCTAAGGACTTATTGAACGTACCATCAGTAACATTGAAAAATTATTCTTCAAAAACTTGGAAAAATACCATTTGAGAAAGAAAACAACTCATAGATGTTTAATGTTTTGTTTATTATTGTTAAGAATATAAGTTGAACGGCAACGTGTAAGTTAAGTATGTTAAGTTATACATGTTATATGTATGTAAATGTAAATGGATCAAACAAGTATGATCCTAAGATGGACCTCAGTTCGTATTGTATCGAACTGAAAGCAAGCTGCCTGCGTGCGTATATTACGTACGTATATTTTAGTCACAATTTACACATCACATGAAGTGGTTCATGTCGTTATAATAAATCTGATTAAAACCAACAATTATAATTTATATTATTGAGTGTAAAACAAAGATTGAAACTTCATTATTAAAACTCAATTCCTTTTTTATACCCTGATCCCATTAAAAATGGGAAAAAGGGTATAATGGTTTTGTGCAAAAGTATGTAACAGGTAGAAGGAAGCATCTCCGACCTTATAAAGTATATATATTATTTATCAGCATCAACAGTCAAGTCGATATAGACATGTCCGTTTGTCCGTCCGTATGTATGAACTCGTCGATCTCAGAGACTATAAGAGCTAGAGACTCCAGATTTGGAACTTAAGCTTGCCTAATCCCTAGGCAGTACAAGTTTGTTTTCGATTTTCAATACCTCATCCCGTTTCCGATATACACATGGGATCGACAACAATAAAATCTTGAATTTGAAAAAATTTTAGATGGCATTTGAATTATTAATCAAAATAATAACAATCTGTGAATTTTATTAAAATCGTTTAAGAAACACCGGAGATATGGAACCTTGAAGTTGAGTATGCAGTATGCAGTATGGTCGTACACACACGCACACATACTTGGAAGCACTGACTGTACGCGTAAAGTATAGGGATCAGGGTATTGTCTAGTCGGGATTTCTCGACTAGAGCCTTCTTACTTGTTTTCTTTGGACACATTTTTATTTGTTTCAATTTAAGAAATTTAATATAAAAGTAAACGGTACCCACCGCAAACTGCACTTCACCTCGAAATTGAAAACAAACTTGCACTGCCTAGGGATTAGGCGAGCCTATGTTTTAAATCTGGAGTCTCTAGCTCTTATAGTCTCTAAGATCGACGCGTTCATACATACAGACAGACGGACGGACTGACGGACATGGCTATATCGACTCGGCTATTTCATAATTTCATAATAATGTCAATCGAATTTATGCATTATCGGGAGAGTTTAAGGCGGTTTGCAAATGCCAGGCGAGCGGTTATCTTTCGTCACGATCGAGTTGATTCATAATCGGTAAATCGGTCTCTGAGATTGCAGAAATGTTTGTAATTAGCAATAAAACTGTTTACAATATTTCAAACCGCTTAAAAAACGAGGAAAGGATTGGGCAAAGCCTTCAACTGGAGGGCCGCGGGCAATAGCTTCAAGGCCAAAGCAAATTAAGGTCAGAAAGATCAATGACAATCCAAAAATTCGTTGATGTTGGCGGAACATGTAAATAGACGTGTAACTTTAGCCAGAACTCTTCCGAGATAGTTCGATTTATATTGGGAATGATGGCCCCCGCAGAATGTAGTGCAAGCCGTTGAAAGCAATTGAAAACAAATATATTACACCGACTGTAAAGTTTGGAAAACTGTCAGCTTGGGAGCGCATTTATTTTGTTTTAATTGTGCTTCACTGAAAATACAATGAATGCTCAACAATATTTAAACACTTTGCGCACACATTTGGTAGCCAGTGCCAACAAATTTTGATTTATAGAAGATGACAATCCAATAAAATTTTACCAGGAAAATGATCCTAAGAACAAAACGAATATGGTAAGAGGCTGGCTGCTTTTCAACCGTAACAAGTAAGAAGGCTCCAGTCGAGAAATCCCGACTTGACGATACCCTGAACCCTATACTTGTGTAAGTGTGTATGTGTGTACGCGCATACTGCATACTGCTTTACTTTAATGTTCCATATCTCCGGCGTTACTCAACCGATTTTAACTAAAGTTTCACAGATTGTCATTAACTCTGCAATATTTTGTCACTTTTTGATAATATTTACATTTCACGCGTATTATTAATCATTCAAAGTTTAAGGTTTGCTATTAAAACGTGCAGATCTTAAAACAAGAAATTTTACTAACCTCATGATATTTTCCTTAAATCACCCGTCGTCAAATTAAACACCTAACGGCAAGTTAGCGAGTGCAAAAAAAAATTTATACATGTAAATGTATATTTATACATCCAAATTTTTTAGTTTTATTTATCTAAACCTTTTTGCTTTCTTTTTCGAATTTGATTCGGCGTGATGCTAAGTTTACGCGCACCACAGTCCATATTGACGCCGTCCAACTTAAGAAAATTGTAACATAAAAAACGAGCGTATAACTATTGGCGTCTCCTACAGGAATCTCAACACAGAGCGGTTCTCGTGAATGGTGGTCTTCGCGCACTTGCTGCCATGAACAACCATCTAATTCTGTCGAGTTAAGGTGCTCTTCAAAATCGCTTTTGTTCAAATTAAGACAGTAAAGCTTATCTGTGGCATTGTGTTCATTATATTCATTAGGGCAGTTGAGATACAATTTGGGCATGCTAATTTTTACCGTGGATTTAGTGCTTAAAAATTGTTTATTAATTTTTATACAAGGCAATAATTTGGCATTACCTACCGGTATTTGCTCGCTGCGTGGTAGCGAAAATGAATGGGCAGTGTTAAGACCTTTGTGGTTACACGTATTAATACTGTGAATGGTTCAGCCTTGGCGGTGAAAGCTTCAATGTTAATGAATTTTGGGTACACTGCACTCAGCTGCAACAACAAGATAACAAGATAATGTACTTCGATGTTTTTACAGATTTTTAACTCCTTATAATGAAACATACCTTATTCATGCGGTTCAAGTCGTCCAAATCATCAGTGCTAATGTAAACTGCAGCAGTCAGAGGTTGATAAATCATATACTCACAATTCTGACCCAATATCTTATCAAACTGAATATTATACATCAATTTTCTATTTTAAAACGCTTTAAATTAATACAAAACTTTAAGCAACAGCTTAAGTACAAACCTATGCATTCCGGCTTCTTCCATTTTAATACTCACAGTTGGTGGCTTTAACAAATAACAGCTCACTCCATTTAACAAGAGTATGTCTATAATTGTAAGGCCTAAAAAACATTTCATGGTGTTGGTTCAAATTTTTTACAGTCTAGTGTTCCTAGTTCAATTTTGGACAAGGCATGTCACAGCTAGCGATGTTGCAATCAACGAGGATATAATAAACAATGAGTATATAATAGACGAGACGATATTGGCACGCCCACTATCGATAACCTCTCTCCATGCCATCAAAAAGTATTCAAGTAATAGAGAGGAAAATAGCCGCCCCTTTTTGTTATCGAAAACCGCCATGCGTGCGAGAGCTCGTGGGAAAGGGGCAAGCGGAAAAAGTACCGCTTCTGCTTTGGCAACTTTCTCTCATGTCTCTCTCAAAGTATGCGATGCGTGAGAACAATATAGATCGCCAATACTTCTGTTTGCTGTGTGTGGTGGCCAAAGTTGAGATTGTCAATTTTCGACTTTTGGTTCTATCTGCTTGCTAATGCCTAACATGGGAGGGTAGTATAGATTTTATATGAACTTTGTAAAATTGTATGGCCAAACGTGAGATACTTAAATATGAATTCCATTATATATGCGTATGTATATATTGGAAATAAGGTAGAAGATTATTTTAACTTATTGAACAGGTTTAAGATGACTTAAAGCCGAATTAAATTTTTCAATTTTTGTATTCATATACCTAACCTTAAATGTCCGTATATTAAATAAATATATGTTAAAAATTGCATTGACATTAATTGAATATTGTAATAAAGGGTATTAAAATAACACTGTGCAGCTTGTGCGTTCCAGCAACGACAACCATCACGTGTTGTTGTTGTTTGTATTTTTTTCGTTTTGTCTATTCCTATTCCCGTTAGGCACACACACATGCATACACATAATGACCTGCAGCCGTTTTTTCATTCGGCACTTCAACAAAAAGTAAATAAAATAAAAAAATAAATATATGTACATATATACTCATATACTTTTTTATTTAAAAATGAAATAAATGTATGAATACAACAAATGTGTAATGAATACATTGACAAATCATAATTTTTTATTTTCTATTATTTTCTAGATTTTTTTGCAGCTACTAAATATGAAGAAAAGCTTGAATATGCAAAGTATATTATGAGAATGTATGTATGTACATACATATGTATGTACTTGCAAGCACTGACTGTACGCGTCAAGTTTTTTCAGATTTCTCGACTAGAGCCTTCTTACTTGTTTTTATACCCTGATCCCATTAAAAATAGGAAAAAAAGGGTATAATGGTTTTGTGCATAATTATGTAACAGGCAGAAGGAAGCATCTCCGAGCCCATAAAGTATATATATTCTTGATCAGCATCAACAGCCGAGTCGATATAGCCATGTCCGCCTGTGACTGTACGCGTAAAGCATAGGGATCAGGGTATCGTCTAGTCGGGATTTCTCGACTTAAAACTTCTAGATCTTTTTTTTTATTACAATTTTAAAGCAGTTTCCCATAATTTTGATTGCTTATCATTTATTAACTTAAATAAAATAAAAAAAAATTTTAAATTTGTTTACGTACAAACATTTGATTTCAGCCACCCAAGCAATGCAATGCAAAACGAATTAAACAGCAACAACTCAAATCAAAACAAACCATTCAAGACATGAGTAGGGAGAATACATTGGCATGAGCTCTGATAAATATATATACATAAATACATACATATTAGGTTTTCAGCAAACATACAGTGCCAAATACATACGACAAAACAGTCCATAATGAAAACAAAAACAAATTCAATTATGGCGGCAGGCCCAGATGTATAAGCAAAGAAGCAATAATCAAAACATAAGCAGCTGCTGACTGCAGCCAACTTAACACGAGCCTTAGTCGAGCCAAGGCATGGAGGTAGGTTATCGATAGTGGGCGTGCCAATTTCGTCTCCTCTATTATATACTCATTGCATGCCATGGCTCGGCTAAGGCTCGTGTTAAGTTGGCTGCAGTCAGCAGCCAGTCAGCTGCTTATGTTTTGACTATTGCTTCTTTGCTTATACATCTGGGCCTGCCGACATTATTGAATTTTTTTTTGTTTTCATTATGGACTGTTTTGTCGTATTGTATTTGTATTTGGCACTGTATGTTTGCTGAAAACCTAATATGTATGTATGTATTTATGTATGCATGTATCAGAGCTCATGCCAATGTATTCTCCCTACTCATGTTTTGAATAGTTTGTTTTGATTTGAGTTGTTGCTGTTTAATTCGTTTTGCATTGCATTGCTTTGGTGGCTGAAATCGTATGTATATAAGAATACAAAATTAAAAATTTTTTATTTTATTTAAGTTAATATATGAAAGCAATCAGAATAAATTATGGGTAGTTGCTATAAAATTTCAATATAAAAACCACTATTTTATTATTGTTTTCCATTCTGGAATTTTATGTATTTAAATTTTTGTTTAATCGTTTAATTTTTTTATTAATTTGATACATTAGATTTTAAAGTCTGATTGGTTCTTGTAAATATTTATAACTTTTAAAATCACGACGGTTTATATTGAAATCTCAAGCATAAAATGACAATCACATTAAATTCCGACTAGAAGATACCCTAAGCCCTATACTTAGCGCGTACGGCCAGTGCTTGCAAGTATATATGCATGTGTGTGAGTACGCCTATACTGCATACTTTACTTAATTTCAATGACTGATCGAAGCTGTTAATGCTGATCAAGAATATAAATACCTTTTTGGGTCGGAGATGCTTCCTTCTGCCTTTTGCACAAAACCATTATACCCTTTTCACCAATTTTCAAAACAGCTGCAGGTGGCCTAGGCCCGTCATTGTGTGTACGCATGTGAGTGCTTTTAACGGGAATAGGCAAAACGCAAAAACACAAGCAACAACAACACGTGTGTTGTTTTAATACCCTTTATTACAATATTAAATTAAAGTCCATGCTATTTTTAATATATATATTTTTTTCAATATAAGGACATTTAAGGTTAGGTTTATGAATACAAAATGCGTTTATTTTATGGTTATTGGCTATTTTATAGGTTTAAGTCGTCTTAAACCTGTTCAATAAGTTAATAATGATCTACCTAATTTTCAATATATACATAAGCATATATAATGGAAGTCATATTTAAGTATCTCACATTTGGCCATATAATTTCACAAAGTTCATATAAAGTCTATACTACCCTCCTATGTTAGGCATTAGCATGCAGATAGAACCAAAAGTCGAAAATTGACAATCTAAATTTGGTCACCACACACAGCAAAATGAAGTATGTATATACAGTTTGCCAACTATTTGTTTGGGCATGGTGAAAAATTTCGATATTTTCACCTTAGAGCTATAAGGTCACACTGGTTATTTTTTTATATATTTTTTATAAGTACTTCAGTCAATTATCTCTTAAAATTACTAAACAGAACTTAAAAACATGAACATTAACAAAGAAACATTTGAAATACTAACAAAGGCACTAAATTCAACTGCCACGAAAGTGTTTCGACAATTACGTTTTTGGTGCATTTTCGTTGTGAAATTTGTATGAAATTCGTATGTACAGTTACATTTAATTAAATTAAAAATGCGTAGATCCATAAAAGTCAAATTTTTTTTGCGCAGATCGGTTGCCAATGAGATGAAGAATGATTGTGGAATCACCATATCTCTCGAATGTGTGTTTCAACAACGTGAACCATCACGTGCTGTGTTTGTTATTATTTTTGCGTTCTGCCTAGTCCCGTTAGACGTACAGGCATGCATACACAAAAAGATGGAATAAAGCCACATGCAGCAGGCCATCCGCAGACGATTTGCCTTCGACACCAAAGAGCATACAAACAAAAACATACATATGTATATGTACATACTCATTGGTCGGCAACAACAAAATTTTAAAATACAAGTAAGAAGGCAACACACGATAAGCATGAGCGGTCAATACACAAAGAAGAAAACAAATTAAAATATAGCGGCAGTGCGAGAACTATAGCCTTATACATCTTACGACAAAGTAAGAGCAGTACGGAAACGGGAGCTACATTGTGGACGTCAATTTTTTTTCTTTGAACAAGATCTTATTTCGTGTCTTTATTATTCGATAGTTTTTGGGTTGCAATACATTAAAACATCGATTTTTATCCAAGCGATGGTTTTCGATTTTAGTTCGATACTCTCTTTACGTTTCGATGTAAATTGATCGATTACAAGAAAAATCAGCTTATTGGAGATAAACATGACTGATGGGCAGAGATAAATTATCCGCAATTAAACCAAAATTATAACAGACCATATTAATTTTTTTAAATTTGCGCATTTTTATGTTACATGTAAGCTAAACCGCCGACAGGGCAACTAAGAGTACCCTTAAATACAATAAAAAAGTTCCAAAAGTTGATCCGATTTTATAAGCTGTGTTATTTATTTGTAGAGTTTAATTCTCTGTAAATTTGAGACCCTTGTTTTGCTAACTTGTCCGCCATTTCATTGCCCCTAATGCCCTTATGTGCCGCGACATAGTTCTGTAGAAAAATGTTATAGTCATCATGATTCAATTACCAAGAATGTAGAAAAACGCACCCATTTGACACTTATGTTTTTGTTTTGCAGTAGATCATCCAACTCCTTGAAATCAGCCACATTTTTAACAGGCTCCATATTTGTTAACCGCCAACCCCGCTTCTTCCAGACGTGAACCCATTGTGTTATAGAATTGATTAAAAATTGAGAATCTGTGCTTATACAAAGCTTTGGAATGCCCAATTTCAATGCCGTTTTAATAGCGTATATAGCAGCTTGTATTTCTCCTACATTGTTGGTCACACGTCCCAGCACCGGTTTCGCAGAATTTCTAAGTGGATGGAAGAAAATAAAATGATGGTAAGCCGAAGGGTGCAAATATTAACCTCAAGCTAAACTCACAGTTTATGATTGTCACCAAAAAAAACGCCGAAGCCTGCACAGGCGTCCGAGCGACCATTACCTAGACACGATCCATCTGTATATACAATTACGTATCCCTCAGCATCTAAAGTAAAATCAAATTCCCCAAATCGTTTTAGTGCAATGCCTTGCTCCACATGGGACACGTGCCTGTATTTCGTAGTTTTCAGATTATTATCGTTTTCTGCTTTGCGCTTGCGACTGGTTGACTTCAAGGAAAACCCTTCCACTTTATTTATAGCCACTATCTTCGAAGAACAATATACCAGAATTTTAATACACCACCTGCTGCATTTTTTACTTACCTGGTCTACTTCTGCGACTTCGTCTTCAGCCACATCCTCTGGCCAAAAGTATGCATATTTGGTTGATTCTGTAGCTCCAACTGAACTTATAAAACTTTGCGCTTCCTGGCGTGTTTTAAATTTTTTATAAACAGCTCCTTTAAAGCTCTTCACTTGCTGCTCACATTGCGTCCAATTTTCATAAATGCCAGTTTTTCGTCCTTTGGCAACCGCATAAAATGCCATGTTTCGGTTGTGTATTCGAGAGTTGCAATTCAGATGTGAGAGCAGCAGCCGAAACATTATGAAGGGGTGTGTTGGAAAACGACTAAAACAGCTTGCCAGCTTGTAAATTTCAAAGTTTTTTTTTTTTGCTTCCACCCAGATACATGTATAAATTAATTTTATGCATTTAGAAATGCAATTGTACAAAAATATATATTTTTATAGATTCAATCTTGATTCTTTATTTTACACGTGGTTTTGTGACAAATTCTTGTTTGCAGAAGTATTACAATTGGTTGCCGATCAAAATTTCACGTTATTCTTTTTATACTGCTTCCGTGCATGTGTTTTGCAATAATTGTTAAAATAAAATAAATAATATCCAGTGTGGTAAATCATTATAAAAACCAGCTGTTGGTACGTTAAAAATTTATCACAAAAAAAAAAAAATACTAAGCTCAGTTCGTAAGTGTATTTTATAGTATAAAAAAAGGAATTTTCGTATTTAATTAAATGTGCTGCAACAAATTGCGTCATAAATGCAAAGTTGTGACATAATAATTGCAGGCAATTATATTTCATTGAATATTTTGAAAAAAATTAATTTTATCTACTGTAATGCAATAAAAACAAGTTGCCTCTAATAAGCTTAGCTTTTTGTTGATTGCTGCTCCTTTTTTTTTGAATTGTTTTTGTATTATTTTTACATAGCTTTAGTTTGTTGCTTGACTCCCAAGACCTACTTGTTGCATATTATTTTCGTTATTACTCTTTTTGGCCTTAGCTCCTTTTCGCCGTGGAATTGTTTCGAGGATAGCTTGCGTCCAGTCCTGTCCACCCGCTACGCGGGTCAATAATTCAAACACGTGAAAGGTACTTAGCACAGAACGTGTCTTCATATCCACATGCTCGCTAAGCGGGAGTCGAGCTGTGGAAAGTTTGGCGTTTGTTGCGCGTTTATGACACAGTCCTTTAAAATGATTGTGATCAACAAGACCGCCAATAACGTACGTATATCCAAGTTTTGGCTTGTCTAGCACTGTATCCGATTCGCATGTAAGGTAAACTAATTTCTGCTTGTCGAACAGCTCGATGTGTGTGCGATCAAAGTGATACACCACATCCCAGTTCTCCCAACCATCGTTCTTTTTAAAACATTCGTGGATGTGACCATCAGGTTTGATTCCCGTAAAGTGAAGACGCAGTGGTTGGGCGGCGCGTCGATTAATAGTGTAGATGCGCAGACACTGTTTCACACACTTGGCAATATCTCTCTCATGCATCATATCATCGTAGTTTAAATCAATGGCCACACTAATTGCATCTGTTCCGCTTGGGTTACTTAATGCCGACACTTGACGCTTTTTCAATTCCTTGCGCGATGGTCCTGTACGAATTAATAATCCAGTTGCCTTAGCATCTGCTCTTTTCTTTTTTTGACGCTCACGTTCCTTGAGCCGACGCAACTTGCGCAACTCTAGCTGGTCGGCATGTTTTCGTTGTTTCTTAAGTTGGTTTTTGCTGAATGGTGTCCCAGGTGTAATGCCAATACAGCTGTTAAGGTCAATCTCAGTGTGCCGTGCAAGCTCTTCTGTATCCATATTGTTGGCTTAGTGCCTAGAAACCTTTATTTGATATAAAAAAATTTTTAAATTAGTTGTGATTGACAAGATGTACTATTTTGCTACTATGTGGTTTAGCTGAACTAAATTATAAAGCAAGTTGGTTAAATCATTATACTAAAGCTGCAAAAACCAATGAGTATATAATAGACGAGACGAAATTGGCACGCCCACTATCGATAACCTCTCTCCATGCCATGGCTCGACTAAGGCTCGTGTTAAGTTGGCTGCAGTCAGCAGCCAGTCAGCTGCTTATGTTTTGACTATTGCTTCTTTGCTTATACATCTGGGCCTGCCGACATTATTGAATTTTTTTTTGTTTTCATTATGTACTGTTTTGTCAAATTGTATTTGTATTTGGCACTGTATGTTTGCTGAAAACCTAATATGTATGTATTTATGTATATATGATCAGAGTTCATGCCAATGTATTCTCTCTAATCATGTCTTGAATGGTTCGTTTTGATTTGAGTTGTTGCTGTTTAATTCGTTTTGCATTGCATTGCTTTGGTGGCTGAAATCGTATGTATATAAGAATACAAAATTAAATTTTTTTTTATTTTATTTAAGCAATCAAAATAAATTATGGGAAATTGCTTTAAAATTTTAACAAAAAAACCAACTAGAAGTTTTAAGTCGAGAAATCCCGCTAGACGATACCCTGATCCCTATGCTTTACGCGTACGGTCACAGGCGGACATGGCTATATCGACTCGGCTGTTGATGCTGATCAAGAATATATATACTTTATGGGCCTGTTACATAATTTTGCACAAAACCATTATACCCTTTTTTTCCTATTTTTAATGGGATCAGGGTATAAAAACAAGTAAGAAGGCTCTAGTCGAGAAATCAGAAAAAACTTGACGCGTACAGTCAGTGCTTGCAAGTACATACATACATTCTCATAATATATACTTTGCATATTCAAGCTTTTCTTCATATTTAGTAGCTGCAAAAAAATCTTCTAGAAAATAAAAAATTATGATTTGTCAATGTATTCATTACACATTTGTTGTATTCATCCATTTATTTCATTTTTAAATAAAAAAAAGTATATGTGTACATACATACATATGTATCTATATTTTATTTATTTTTTGTTGATGTGCCGATGGCAAGACGGCTGCAGAGCCTAGGCCCGTCATTGTGTGTATGCATGTGTGTGCGTCTAACGGGAATAGGAATAGGCAATACGAAAAAATACAAACAACAACAACACATGATGGTGGTCGTTGCTGTAACGCACAAGCGCACAATGTTGTTTCAATACCCTTTATTACAATATTCAATTAATGTCAATGCAATTTTTAACATATATTCATTTAATGTACGGACATTTAAGGTTAGGTATATGAATACAAAAATTGAAAAATTTAATTCGACTTTAAGTCATCTTAAACCTGTTCAATAGGTTAATAATCTTCTACCTTGTTTCCAATATATACATACGCATATATAATGGAAGTCATATTTAAGTATCTCACGTTTGGCCATATAATTTCACAAAGTTCATATAAAATCTATACTACCTGCCCATGTTAGGCATTAGCAGGCAGATAGAACCAAAAGTCGAAAATTGACAATCTCAACTTTGGCCACCACACACAGCAAACAGAAGTATTGCCGATCACTATTGTTCTCTCACACATCGCACTTTGAGAGAGACATGAGAGAGAGTTGCCAAAGCAGAAGCGGTACTTTTTCCGCTTACCCCTTTCCCACGAGCTCTCAAAACGCATGGCGGTTTTCGATAACAAAAAGTGGCGGCTATTTTCGTCTCTAGTACTTGAATACTTTTTGGCAAAAACATTGACGGTACTATCGATTTTAACAATATTTTACATTGTGTTATACTTCAATGGTTTTCTTTTCAACATCGATGGTTTTCTTGTCAACATCGATGTATCGACTTACAGCTTTACTTTAGAGCAATGGTTTTTGTTTTTAATTTTATTTTTTGTTTTTTTTTTAATATTAACATTAACAAAAAAACAATAAGAAATACTAACAGCGGCACAAAATTTAACTGACAAATAAGTGTTTTTTACGCGGCTTAACATTTCTGCAATCTCAGAAACCGATTTCCAAAAGGTAGAGTTGTGTAATAAGCCAACTGGATCATGTCGAAAGTTAGCCGCTAGCCTGGCATTTGAAAACTGTCTAAAACTGTCCCGATTATGTATAAATTGTATATTACAATTATGAAATTTCTTAGAAAATTATATTACCAAGAGCGGCGCGTTTTTATTCTAGTTAAATGTAATTGTACATACGAATTTCACAACGAAAATACACTAAAAACGAAAGTGTATAAGGCATTTCTTGTCAGTTGAGTTTAGTGCCTTTGTTAATATTTTTAACTGTTCTTTGTTAATGTTTTTTGAGTTTTGTTTAATAGGTTTCAGAGATAATTGATTATAAAATGCAAAACAACTGTTAGTTTGATAAACGACAAGAGGCACCGAAGAATGAGGATTGTACGCTTTACGCCAATACAACAAACCAAAAATGGTTTAAGCAACTGAGAACAACTTGAAAACATTGTGCAGCTTGTGCTTCCCAGCAAAGACAACCATCTCGTGTAGTTGTGTATCTTGTTGTATTTTGCCGATTTCCTTTGGGCGTACACGCAAAGACAGGCCTAGGCTACCTACATCCGTTTTGCCGTTTGCAAATCAAGAAAATTTTAAATAAAAAAATTATTATTATATAAAAATTATATAAATGTATGATTAATACAAATGTATAGTTAATACATTTTTTACTAGAATTTTTATTGCAGCAATGGAATGCAAAGCAAAATACCCATAAATAAATTTAAAAAATTTTTAATTTGTTTCCTAGCTTTTTTAAAAATGAAAACACTTAAAAAAACTTAAACGAAGCAATAAACAAATGAAAAGTGGCAAGAGCAGCTTTTCATGGTGGAATTACCTGCATTGCTCCGAAGCATGATAAGATCGGGGTATAAAAACTTCTTATCGACCTCAGTGTAAATTCATTATTACAAAAAATACCCATAAAACATCGGTAAAATTAAAACACTATCGATAGTATTGATGGTAGCGCTTACAGTTATATCCAGAAAACATTAAGTTAAGTTCTTGGAAAATATTGTAGACAAGAAGAAATGTATCAGCCTCCATTACCTCTACAGGATTTTTTAACACAACCTCCACCGCCTCCACCACCAGAGACAGAAGAACTTTTACCGCCTGGCGTACAAGTCGATGCTAAACTAGATACCAGGAATGCACCAATATCTGGTTCATTGAATTACGAGCAGCAGTTAAATTATTCCCATCATGCTCAAAACGTCTTATTAAGTTACTTGGAAAATGCGGCACCACCCCCTGCGCTGCATACAAAATGCCCCCAATCACCATGTTATGCCAACAATTCATCTTCAACTTCGTACGACCCATACTTTTACAGTGCGGGCTATGCTGCTAAAGTCAAGCACAGTCATCAATCAGTACGATCATATGATAATGAGCAATATGGACAGATATCACACTTCTACAAACACCAGGAACGAGATCGATATGAACACAAACAGAATTATCGACAGGCCAATCAAAGATACGCGCGCCTTAACCAAAGCTACCAGAACATCCACGGAACATACAATTACAGCAAAAACCATCGCTATGATCAACGATACTTCAGTCCACGACAAGCACGCTTTATGTCTAATCCATATGCGCCTAAGGCAATGTTCGATAAAGATGTAGACAACTTCCATAAACAGACTGAAACTGATACATATTCGCCTAGGATAGAAACGGAGCGTGATCGCTTGTTGCGTCAGTATTGTGCTAACTTTTGTGAAAAGCCAGAAGATTATGTAAAAAAAATGAATGCACTTAATGAGGCTGAAACTCCAGCTGAGTCCTGGGTGCGTTGTTCACCCGCTGAGCTTTACTATGAGCGCACCCAGACAGAACTCAAGGTGAAGGCGAAGACACGGCTACACAAACTATGTGATCTGTTTGAAGATGAAATTATCCAGCGAGCCGTACGTGCGCGACAGGCGTTGCCTGTTTATGAACCGCCCCCACGCAAAACGCAACGACGTGCATGCAAGCACAAACACAAGTCGGAGGCATGCACTTCCAGCTCTGATTCCGATTCGGAAGAGGATACCTTTAAGATTGAACAGGATTGCTGCATGGAAGAGCTGTCGCGCAAAATACAGCATCCTCAACGAGTGCATCCCGATTTGTGGAACAACGATGCAGGCGAGATGAACGATGGTCCGTTGTGCCGCTGCTCGGTCAAATCGCGCCGCATCGGCATACGGCACGGCATCTATCCCGGCGAAAAGGGTTATCGGGTGTGCGATAAAAATACAAACAATGCACCTAACTTGTTTCACTATCGCATCACCATTTCCCCGCCAACAAACTTTTTAACCAAGACGCCGACTATTATAAAGCATGATGAGCACGAGTTCCTTTTTGAGGGATTCTCTTTACTGTCGCATGTTCGCCTCACCGACCTGCCCGTCTGTAAAGTGATTCGCTTTAATATTGAGTACACAATTGAGTACGATGAGGAGAGGATGCCAGAGAACTTTACCATACGTGAATTGGATTTATTCTGTAAGTGTATCTTTATACTCTGATACCGAAAGTTAAAAAGGAACATTATTCCCCTAGGAGCTACTAAAGCTGTGCTGGGAATTGGAAGTGCACTTCAATAAAATACGTACAAATATGGCACATTTTACAGCTAGAGTCAAAATAGAAATTTGTGGGAGATAGCTAGTTACGTCTCACAAGGATCTGCATAAGACATGTTGACGTCACGTCCAACCCTCCATTTTTATATCGGAAATATCTTCCACACTTTTTTACCTTGTGTCATAAGACTTGGTGGGAATATAGCTTATGACTTCCCCGAAAAATCATCAAAAATAAAAGGGAAATTGAATTATTTTATATATTTTTCCAACCGTTCTAGGGCAAGAGTTATTCAAATTAAAATGTTACTGACAATCTTATTCAATTGCTTATTTCCCACATATTTCCCTTTGGCAAGCATACTCTGGTATCAGACTATGACAAAGTCGGTTTCAATCGACTGCAACGTTTAAATTTTTTTTATAACTTTGAGTTTTTATATTTTAAAACATACTTTTATCGTTAAGTCACATACCTGTTTTATGAACTGCTGGAGCTTGTGGATTTTAATTTGACACCAAATGGATCCCAAAACGCTGACGACTCCTGTCCAGCCTTTCATTTTCTACCGCGGTTTGTGCGCGAGCTGCCTGGTAATGGCAAAGAAGTGCTTGCCATGTGCGAGGTTCTTAAGTATTTGCTAGACAACTCGGCTGAACTAGTAGAGCGTCAACAGCTGCTTCACTTAAATCAAATAAGTAATGATGACTGGCAAAGATACGTTGATTTTATTAAAGGCATGTTGGTAACAAAGCCGGGCCATAAGCCCTGTTCACTGCGCGTCGATCAGCTGGATCGAAACAATTCGGATTTGCCAGAGTGCTTGGATCGGGAGACAGGAATCTCACATCCGGCGATTGTACACTTTGGCATCCGTCCGCCACAATTAAGCTATGCGGGAAATCCCGAATACCAAAAAGCATGGCGTGAATATGTCAAGTTTCGTCATTTAATGGCAAATATGTCGAAACCTTCGTTTAAAGATAAACGTAAGCTGGAAGACAAAGAGCAGCGACTGCAGGAAATGCGCACGCAGGGACGCATGATGCGTAATATTACAGTGGCTATCAGCTCGGACGGCTTTTATCGCACTGGAATTATGTGCGACATTGTGCAGCATGCAATGCTTATACCAGTGCTAACTGGCCATTTGCGATTCCACAAATCATTAGATCTGCTGGAGAGGAGCATTGGCTATAAGTTCAATAATCGATATTTGCTTCAACTTGCGTTAACACACCCATCCTACAAGGAGAACTATGGAACTAATCCAGATCATGCACGAAACTCACTTACAAATTGTGGAATTAGACAGCTCGAATTTGGGGATCGAAAGATTCACTATATGAACACACGCAAGCGGGGCATAAATACGCTAGTTAGCATTATGTCTCGTTTCGGTAAGGATCACGAAACTGTGTCGAATATAACTCACAATGAGCGGTTGGAGTTCCTTGGAGATGCTGTTGTCGAGTTTTTGAGCTCGATACATTTATTCTTTATGTTTCCCGAACTCGAAGAGGGTGGTCTGGCAACTTATCGTGCGGCAATTGTGCAGAATCAGCACTTGGCACTTTTAGCTAAAAAATTACAACTCGAGGAGTTTATGTTGTACGCACACGGCTCTGATCTGTGTCACGAACTCGAACTGCGTCATGCAATGGCCAATTGCTTTGAGGCCTTAATGGGCGCTTTATTGTTGGACGGTGGCATTAAAGTTGCCGATAAGGTTTTTACCGATGCGCTGTTTCGGCAGGACGATAAGCTGCTTCAGATCTGGAAAAATCTACCAGAGCACCCGCTGCAGGAACAGGAACCGTTAGGCGATCGGAGCTACATTAATTTTTACCGCGTCTTGAAGGATCTGACCAAGTTTGAGGATTCAATTGGTATCAAATTTAAGCATATACGTTTGTTGGCACGTGCCTTTACAGATCGCTCGATAGGCTTTACTCATTTGACGCTTGGCTCTAACCAGCGGCTGGAATTTTTGGGTGACACTGTCCTACAGTTGATTTGCTCAGAGTATCTGTATCGCCACTTTCCAGAGCATCATGAGGGTCACTTGTCTCTGCTTCGTTCTTCGCTGGTAAATAATCGAACACAAGCAGTTGTTTGTGATGACTTGGGAATGCCGCGGTACGCCGTGTATGCCAACCCCAAGGCTGATTTGAAGACTAAAGACCGCGCTGATCTGCTTGAAGCTTTCTTAGGCGCTTTATATGTCGACAAGGGGCTTCTTTATTGCGAGCAGTTTTGTCATGTATGCTTGTTTCCACGTCTGCAATTGTTTATTATGAATCAGGACTGGAACGATCCCAAATCAAAGCTGCAGCAGTGCTGTCTCACATTACGCACCATGGATGGTGGCGAGCCAGATATACCCTACTATAAGGTTGTCGAAGCTACTGGACCGACAAACACCCGCGTCTACAAAGTGGCTGTTTATTTTCGCTCAAAACGTTTAGCCACAGCAAGTGGCTCATCTATACAGCAGGCTGAAATGAATGCTGCCAAGCAGGCGTTAGAGAACTCGCGAGATTTGTTTCCCCAACTGGATCATCAAAAACGGGTCATTGCTAAGAGTATAAAGAAACAAACTGGAAGTGAAATCGATGCAGATGCAGCTAAACCCCACAACGATGTAGCCAAAAAACCAAAATATACACCGCCTTTTCAAGATGAGTCCCACCTGCCAAAGCAATATCGCATGCATGAAAATATATCCAGTGATGAGTTGCCAGATGACGATGAAGCGGACAATGACACTTTCAACAGAAGTATTTGCAAGTCTAAAAAATCTTAATTTATTTTTCAATATATAAAGAAATGTGTTCTTTCCAATTCTAGCACCAGCACATGTTCCGAAAAATCGAAAAAGTAGAAGCAATAGCAGCAGTAGTGGCAATACCGACTGTTCTAGTACTCAGCTACGTCAAAACGATGGCTCAATATCACCAGTTTCCTCATCGTCATCAGATTAATAAGTGTTCTATTTCTTGACACATATTCAAAGATATGGCATATAATAAAAAATAAATAAAATCGAATAATGATGGTGCTATTGAAGTTTTTTAAGTTATGTACTCTTCATAATTGCCCTAAGCTTATAGTTACTTAAATATGGTAAATTACGCAGGTGTACAAAATAATACATTTTTCGTGAGGTAAAGATTGTCTGCTTCATACACAGTTTTTATACCCTGAACCCATTAAAAATGGGTAAAAAGGGTATAATGGTTTTGTGCAAAATGCAAAATGTCTGTCTGTATGTATGAGCGCGTCGATCTCAGAGACTATAAGAGCTAGAGACTCCAGATTTGAAACTTAAGCTCCCCTAATCCCTAGGCAGTACAAGTTTGTTTTCGATTTTCGATAACTCATCCCGTTTCCGATATACACATGTGATCGATAACAACAAATTCTTGAATTTTGAAAACTTTGAGATAGCATTTGAGATAATAAACAAAGTAATGACAATCTGTGAAACTTTTATTAAAATCGGTTAAGAAACACCGGAAATATGGGACATTAAAGTTTTCTAAGCAGTATGTAGTATGCGCGTACACACATACACACATACTTGCAAGCACTGACTGTACGCGTAAAGTAAAGGGATCAGGGTATCGTCTAGTCGGGATTTCTCGACTAGAGCCTTACTTGTTTTTTTTTGAGGTATCAAACAAACTAGTTTTGTCTTAAGCCCCACACATAAATGTTTATTTAGGATAATATAGATTTTCAGAGACGTCGTAGGGCAGCGGTCGGGGAACTTTTTGAATCATTAACCCAAATATTGTTGTCAAACTTGACATTACCCCATGGTGAAGAGTAAAAAAAAGGTCAATAGAATAGAAAATTTAAAATAAATACTTTTTAATCAATTACCCAAAAATATTGTTTAAAATATATACTTTTTAATCATTTCCATTACCCCCAGAAATTTCAGTTTTACCTCATTTCCCAGACAGCAATTTTTTTTTTAAGTATTAATTTTGTCACACTGCTTCGTCTGACAATTAATTTCATGTGCAAAATTAAGCAGTGTGACTGCTTTCTGAAATAAGCACCAGTGTTGGCAATAATTTCTCATTGCGTCTTTTGCAAACGAAATGAAAACTATTGCACAAATGCGATTGGCTTTCTTCTACTTTTTTCGACAAAAAGCAGCTCCGAAAACAAATGTCAAATTATCATAAAAAAAAACATGTTCGTGTTCTGGGGTTGTACTATGAGCTGCACTTTTCCGAAAATTAAATTAAAGTACGATAACCCAAAATTATCTTTATTTTGATTTTTTTTCGGTTTTGCACTGTAAACACAATAACTACAATATACGACAATTGTTGCAAATACTTCGCTTTGAAAACTATGGTACTACAAATGAAAAACAGAAAAAAAATCGCCACTCGAATTAAGTCGGCAAAATGAATTTATCTTCACGTTAGCCACATACACAGCAAAACAAGACAAATGCGAAAAAGCCACACAGCAAATTCACCATTTCATTGCAATGATTCTAAAAATGACTCGGTGTAATGAGAGTTTCTGAAATGAATAAATCATTGGCATGCAACAAACTTGTTGCGTCGTCTGACAGCTCTCTGAAATTGCTTTCTGCAATTATTAACATGCCGATGACTGACAGCTCATTGCTTGCTCGAAAAATTGCACACGCCATCGTTTGCAAAACTCAAAAATACATGTGCCACGCCCACAAAAAAGAAAGGATCAAGCTTTGTGTAAGGATTAAAAATTTTAACAGAAGTAAAGTAATTAGAATAACCATGGTACAAAATGCAATACGAATTCGACAACATATTAATTTGGAAGGTCTAGCTCTACTTAAAGATCGACAAACGATGTCCAATGGAGCGCCCGCTGCCGCTGAGTGCGCTGGTTATATGTGACATCTCGGGTAGGTTCTGAATGTCACCACGCGCAGCAACTGACGGCGCTGAGTTAAGCAGTCTTTGTGCCACACGTTGAATGTCTGCAGCTGATACTTTTTCTACAACGGTTATTATTAATGTTTTTGCATCATAAACCAATTTGTTATTTTGCTTACCAATTTTCTTAATAAAGTGTTCTGGTCGCTTGCGGTTTCCCGTGACCAACACCTGACGTCCTACATCTTCGAAAACAACTGGGCGCGATTCCAGGTTCATCAACAGCATTGATTGCAGTTGTATTTTGGAGCGCATCAACTCTTCATTACCAGGCTCAAAGGCCATGGTCATAAGTTCGCGGGTCAGTACCTCAACCATGTCTCGCATATGCTGTGGTGGGGCACTGCCGTGTATACAGAAAAGTCCGGTGTCTACATAGGCATGATTGTATGCAGTGGCGCTGTACATCCAATGGTAGCGATTCAGTACTTTGGTGTAGAGACGGGAGTACATGCCCTTTCCGGGGCCACCGGCAGAAAAAGAGCCGCCGCCACCCATCATAATGTTTAGCACACACAATGGTACAAAGTCGGAATCTTGATGAGAGCAGCCTTCAAAACCAAGTACAACGTGCGCCAGTTCAGGCAGTCCTGCTGCCGCATATATTGGAATTTCGCACTGTTCCTATTTGGTAATACAAGATAAGATATAATACTCAATTTGTTCTCCACAATGGTTGCTCACTTTAACCAAGCCGCCTGTGTACTGAGCGATTGACGTATCGATTTCTTTGGGGCCTTTATTTGGCAATGCTTCTTTCATCCAAATTGCCTTGGTTTCGACAAAATATTGTTTCACATGTTCCACCAACTCGTCGTGATTTACCTTAATAGAAGATGTTTAACATTGAATTACATCTCGAATAAGTCAATGCTCAACTTACGCCAACGCCAGCAATGACCATACGGTCCGGAGTATGATGATCCTGTAAATAGTGCATTAGCACATTGCGGTCAATGCTCTCCAGATTTCGTTGCGGACATAGCTTTGGTAATCCGAGCGTATTTTCCCTGTATGCGGCTGCATGTATCATGTCCATTAAAATGGGTTCCTGCTCGGGTCGCATGCCAAGCGTCTCCAGTTCAAAGCTGACAGCGCGTCGCGCCAAGTTAACCTCTTGCTCATTGAGCGTGGGTCGCAAAGTTATGTCAGCCAGTAAGCGGGTTACAGACTGAAGAGCACGACTGTCAATGCTGGCGGCATATATAAGCGTGTCGCGAGAGCTTTGGCAGTCACATATCCCACCATTCTTCTCTAACTCCTTGAGTATTGCATCCTTGTTAGGAAAGTTAAGTGTAGACTGTGGATAATGTAAAGGCATATTAAACAAATTCCCATTAAGTGAAGTTTTATAGACGTCTTTAGTTTCACTCACATTAAAGGCAAGTTTTTCAAGAAAATGCGAAACTCCACTAGGATATGCAACTTCATAGCGTGGTCCAGAGTCCAGCACCAGACCCAAAGTACAAAATTGTCCGTAACGCGGCTCCGAGGCAATGCGCAGTCCGTTAGGCAATGTTGTTACTTGTGTAGTCGCACTCTCAGCTAATGGCTTGGCATAAATTGCCTCCGCCAAGTTTGGCGGTGCTTCAGTTAGCGGTGGAAGATGCGTGACAATCTCTTTGGACGGCGTGTTTATCTTGTGTGGTTCACCATCGTTGCTACGCACACGTCCAGTAATTTGTCCGATACCCGTTCCACTGCCAATTTCATCACCCCCTATTGACGTTACTTTTGTGGCAAAGCGCCTCGGAAATCTAATTAAATAACAGCAAAATAAATTCTAAATACCGGGTATATGTATGTCGAAGCACACACACACACACACGATTCTTACGTGCGCCAAGAGTTTTTGAGCAGTTTCAGCATACTGAAGCTTCTCACGTTCATGATTTGCAGGTGATTTGGGGTCCGGTTATAAGTATATTTACAATTTTTAATGTTCAATTTTGTTATTGGAAAAAAAGTGTTCTTTTTTCCGACTGTCAGTCACAAATGTCATTCAAAACTTAGTGCTTAGAAAACGTATTAAGCAAGCAACTCAAAGGAAAGGATTGTAAGTAGGAATGTTGATATTATATCAAAATATCGATAAATCGATATACGTTGGATTATAAGTCAAAGACTATCGAATGATAAAAGATGGGAAAACTCGCGAGATATGGTGGTTCCACAATCATGCTTCATCTCATTGGCAGCCGATCTGGCCAAAAAAATTTGCACTTTTATGGATATATATCATAACGAAAAAAATTTGCATGCTATATTGTTGTTGTTGAGTAAAAATGGGTGACAATAAACAATTTTTTACTCAAGTTGATGGGCGAAATTAAACTTGTAAATATTGCAATAAAAATTTAAAAAATAAAAGGAAACATAAGTACAGCGCTTGATAACGAGACCTAATTAAAACCAAGTAGATAACGTTAACATAATCATTGAAACTAATATGTTTGATTTTTGGGACGGATCTAGTGGTGCATCTGTACCAAGCAACGATACCAAGCACTGGCTTGTTAAAGCGCAGACCCAAGCACAAAGCAAACCCACCTCCTACTCGTCCGACCAAGGGCGCACCGCTTAGCGTGCGGTGGTACTATGTATTATACAGAAAAGATCGTTATATAATGCACATAAGAATCGAAAATGGTTATGGATAGCAAAGTTAGAGTAAAAAGTTTCTGATCGGAACTGCATAGCTTATTTGGTTGATTAATTCAGAAGAATCAATTTCACCATTGATTAGTTTGTGAAAAAAGGTTATTCCTAACATTGTTCTACGATCAGAAAGAGAAGAAATATTTATTAGTGAAAGTCAACTATGGTAAGAAGGTAAGTTAATGTTATTAAGAAGGTAAGTTAATCTTATTATCTTAGTTAAGACACCGAAATGCAAAGAGCAGAAATTGTTTTTGCGTCAATTTTATTTAATCCTGATGGTGTATTTGGTATATCACATACAAGATCCATATGCAAGAATCGGTCGTACACGAGAAATAGCTTTTGTTGTGTAAGGGTCGTCCAATTTCTTCGACCAGAGCTTAATGATCCCCAAGACACCAGATGCTTGATTTGTAAGAGAAGATATATGCTTTTCAAACTTAAGCTTTGGGTCTATTAGGATACCCAAATCCTCAACCCATTTAATCCGACCAAGTGGTTTGTTATCTGGAATATAGATATAAAAAAGGGAAATCGTCTATAAAAGACATTTCTTTACATTTACTTTGTAAAAATTTATCAAACTTAAATTATCCTTTCTGTAGATACAGTATCTGTTGGATAGAACTTTAGAATTGAGAATGTCTTGCCCTAACCAAGTTTAAGTAGAAGCAATGACATGAAAAAGAAAAGGTTTAAATATTGGTTCGAAAAACAGAGTTTAAAGGATGACTTTGATGTCATCTCATGTTAAATCAGGGGCAATTCATCACTACTCTGCCACTTCATCGATTGCCATTTTTTTGATTGCGATTTTTAAGTATAAGGCATTAGTTTTGTATTTTTAACACACAAAAATTGGCAAAACAAACGAAAACTTCAGCCGGTCGTGCAAATCGATTGCTTTTATTTATTTTATTAGTGTTTTGAGTATTATATAATTATGCAATCCGTAAACCTTTATGGATGAAATGCTCAATCCAGTGCTACTTCCATTTCGCTCTTAAAAAATTAGACTTCGCAAGCGTACGCTCTTCGGCCGTACGGGCGTGTGGTGGGTCGCTTTAAACTTGGATTCAATCGTTAATAACCCGGTGGTTGGTATCGTTGGACAATTTTAATGATCGTTAGTACAACTAAACAATATATTCCGCAGATACCAATGACTACGACGGTTTTACCCATTCCGTCTAAACTAATTCGTGACTTACTTAAGATTTGCCCTCATTATTGATGACCCCGTAATCAAACACTTTTTTTTTGCCGATGGGCAGTTAGGTGTTGGCTTATCTCATGGTGGAAGTAATGCAAGAGAATATATTTTGGTACCAAATAATAACATTGCAGCTAATATAGTGCCCAAGTTTTGACCAATAAAAATAAACAATATTTAGTTAAATACACACTTACATACGCAGTAAAAAAATTACTCTACTTGGCAGTCAGGAAATAAATTATATAAATTATTATAGCTCAGTACTAACCAGACATTTTTTACCGCCCAAGGAAGTAGACGCGAGTCATCTATTCCAGATCTCTACTTTTTACTTACGACTCCAAAAACACCTGGCTAAAAAGATGGAATATGGTGGTCAACACAGAAAAGTCAAACCACAATTTCCTTAAGAAGAGGAGACTGCCCCGGTCCATCCCTAGCAGCGATATCGCCAATTACCTGGGTCTAGTGCTTGTCGGCGAAGCGTCTACCCTGAATCTGTCGGATTCCGAGCTGAGGCACTGTTAGCCGAACCTACTTTGACATATTTTAGCGGTTCCAAAGCTCTTAGAACTATTTCTATTATGCGTATTTACTCCACTCAAATGTGGATATTTACAATATTCCAGGCTGAGCACAGGCGACGGCTTTTGATGGCATAGCAGCTAGATCGAAGTCTGAGCTCGCAACAAAGATTCTCTACACCGAACACACTCTCTCTCAGTTCAGCAAACGAAACAAGTAAGAAGGCTCTAGTCGAGAAATCCCGATAGACGATACCCTGATCCCTATATTTTACGCGTACAGTCAGTGCTTGCAAGTATGTGTGCGTGTGTGTACGCGCATACTGCATACTGCTTACTCAACTTCAATGCTCCCATATCTCCGGTTTTTCTTAACCGATTTTAATAAAAATTTCACAGATTGTCATTATTTTGTTTATTATTTCAAATGCCATCTCAAAGTTTTCCAAATTCAAGATTTTGTTGTTATCGATCCCATGTGTATATCAAAAACGGGAAGAGTTATCGAAAATCGAAAACAAACTTGTACTGCCTAGGGATGAGCCGAGCTTAAGTTCCAAATCTGGAGTCTCTAGCTCTTATAGTCTCTGAGATCGACGCGTTCATACATACAGACAGACGGACAGACGGACATGGCTATATCGACTCGGCTGTTGATGCTGATCAAGAATATATATACTTTATGCTTCCTTCTGCCTGTTACATACTTTTGCACAAAACCATTATACCCTTTTTTCCCATTTTAAATGGGATCAGGGTATAAAAAAACAATGCACCGCCAAAAAAAAAAGAACGGATAACTTTGTGAAGGCATTTAAAAGGGGAGAACTTCAATCCAGCCCTAGCGCCAAGTTTGAGCTACGGGTAGTTGTTATCAATCATCACACAGGAACTGCTTGATGCAATGAAGCGGAATAAGAACCTGATCCAATTGTGTTTGAAGATTTATATCAAAGATAAAACAAAATTCTATTATTCCTATTTTCTGAATTAAGTACTCAAGCTAGTTTCGCATTTCTAACTGTAACCCTTTTCGAATCTTACAATCTATAAATATCGCTCTTTCTGAATTTAGTAAGAATTCAAAAATGTATTTTATAGCATTTGTCTACTTGTTTGTCTGTCTGGAATCTTTAAAAGTTGTATCTGAACGGGACACGTCCCAAACATTCTTAGGTTTATTCCTTGGTATTTATTCCTAAGTCAGACAATAGAGGTCTAATTAAATCTCCTTGTTTTTTTCTCAAAACGCTTAGGCAACCAACTCTTGTGTTTTTTAGAAACTCACAAGCAGTGTTTCTGGACATAAAGAGGCTTCAATAACGTTGATATCGAGTTTTGATTTTTTCGTGAACAGTGAACTGATAGAGCGTGTACTGTGGTCACAGGATCTTTTTTGCAAAAAGAAACAAAATTAAGGGACCAGGTAGCCTATGTGTACTATTTACATATGTAAACGATAATCGTTTATTTCTTTTCGGATCTACCCGACAGTGGTCAGAAAATTGTTTAAATGGGAACGGCTTATACAAAATCTAACCGTCAAAATCTGCAGAAAGTTCAAAGTATCGCAGCTTTTCGGTCTGGTCTTTGTGGACTTCGGGCTTTGCAAATAAAGTTTGTGCTTTTATCAGCATTATCAAATGCAGAGCACGGATACGGGTTATTGACAGAATTTGTGAATATTGCTCACTTAAAATCGTAATTCGTAATATTTAATGTGAAATCCCCAAACAAGGAAACATGGGCTTTTAATCGACACCAGCGGTATGCAAACAGAGGTTGGAGCTTGAGCTATGGTCTTTTGAGAGCAGTGTTCAGTTCAGATTGAAATTACACAATTGTACAAAAAATTTAGCTTTTGTAGTATATGTTAATACATGACCAGCAACAAGTAAGAAGGCTCTAGTCGAGAAATCCCGACTAGACAATACCCTGAACCCTATACTTTACGCATACTGCATTCTTGACTGAACTTCAATGTTCCATATCTCCGGAGTTTTTCAACCGAATTAAAGACAAAATATCCCAGACAAAACCATTATACCTTCTTTACATTTACATTTTTAATGGGTTCAGGGTATAAAAAACTTCATCTTAGCGGACACCTACTACTACTTAACGAATAGAGAATGAATAAGCTTTGTGTCGTTAGTGTACAACAGACAAAAAAAAAACTTTACTTTACTACTTAATGCCCGGAGCTTAATTGCTGTCGGCTCAAAGAATAAAACAAATATTAAATTTTCGCATTTTTGACAACAACAAAATAATAAGCCAGCATTCCACACTAGATATTAGAAATTACTTGCAGTAATTGGGCTTGCGGTATTGATAACTATGAGATGTAATGTTTTCGAGAACCTAAATTCAATATATATTAAATAATTAAATAAACAAATTTCCTGATTATTATTAAAATTAAATTCTTTTTAGCCGCTGACATGTTTATAATATTGCCGCATTAACACTAAAAACGAAACGTTACATGTCGACAGGAGGCTTAGAAGAAAGTCGACACGACAAATAACAGCGAGCTTTATACCAAACTTTGGCAAATATATAACTAAGTGAACTTACCTGTAACTCTTTTAGCTGTTGATGCGTCTGTACCACAATGTGTTTAAAGGAGTCGTTTGGTTCGCCAGCAGGTCCAAAGGCGATAAATACGATGGTTGTGATTATTACTCCGGTTAATATTAGTATTAAATGCTTAGTTCGCATGGCCGCTAAAATAGACTTTGGTTTCGTCTTATAGGCAATTTTGCGAGCAAAAATGCGCTAGAGTGTTAGTGAGGCCTCCAGTCTGAAGGCTGTTTTCTCTTTACAAAAGTACGCAACGAAATAAATGTAATTATCGATGGACTGTTTGGTTAAGTTCTTGTTTGGTGTTTGCATAATAAACAAAGTTTTAAGTTAATTTATGTTGTGGTCGCAAAATCAGCAGTCTGTTGCATTCAGGTTACGTTGGCTTTAGAATGATTAAGTGAATTCAAGAACATAGGGTTAATATAGTCTTACCGCCAGATGAGAATTTCTTTTCTGTTTTTTTTAACAAAATGTTCAGTTCTTAGTTTTTTTTTTTTTTTTTGAGCCCATGAAATGAAAATGAAAACGATTAAAGATCGGTATAGATTGAACATAGCATAGT
The DNA here is from genome assembly GCA_035044605.1 of Scaptomyza cyrtandrae. NCBI lineage: Eukaryota > Metazoa > Arthropoda > Insecta > Diptera > Drosophilidae > Scaptomyza > Scaptomyza cyrtandrae. The sequence goes on from JAWNNS010000439.1 coordinate 474,964, forward strand.
TAGAATAACAAGTTTGAAGATTAATAACATTTATTGTATTTCTGATCGGAACTGCAAAGCTTTTTTAGTTGAATAATTTAGAAGAATCAATTTCAACATTGATTAGTTTGTGAAAAAATGTTACTTCTGTGTTCTGTGATCAAAAAAAAAGATGGAAGATTTATTCATAAAAGTCTACTATGATAAGGTAAGTTTATGTTAGTGTCCCAGTAAAGACCCCTGAGTGCAAAGAGCAGACATATTTTTTGTACAGATTCTTTTCTATCCTGATGAATCCTATAATTAGATCAATATGCAAGATCCATATTCAAGAATCATAGGGGTCTTCGAATTTCTTCAACCAGCACTTACTGAACCCCAGGGTACTTTATTATCGAAATAATAAGCTTATATATATTAAAAAGGACATTCGCCTGAAAAAAATTGACTTCACATTTACTGCAATTGAGATTAAATAGGTCTAATTTACACCAAGTCTAAAAATTGGTTAAATCACTCAGTAGTTTTTAATCAGATAGAAGACGTGCATACTATTGCGTCGTCAGCATACATCAGACAAAAGGCCATTTAAGAACTAAAAATCATAAATTGGCACGGTTTCTTAACGATGTGTATAAAAAATGTGAAAAAAACATTCATAGTTTAAAAGTGAGACTTAGATGGTTTAAAAGGCATTTTAGAAGTTTTTAGGTAGAACAATTTACGCATAATATATATAAAACAAATTTTATACGGTGGCAACTCTTAGATGTTAACAAGCAATGACTATGTAAAGTATCAAGACTGGAAAATAGAAACCCTCTTTTTTACAGTTAATATTTGCGCTCTTAGCACCTATTTCCCCTAGTATTTCTCCCAATTAGATTCTTATTTTTCTTCATTGCTTATACTTCTCGGTCTGCCGCTATATTTGAATTTGTTTTTGCTTTGTGTATGGACTGCTGATGCTGCGTCGTATATATTTGGCACTGGGAAAAATGGGAAAAAGGGTATAATGGTTTTGTGTAAACGTTTGTAACACGCAGAAGGAAGCATCTCCGACCCCATAAAGTATATATGTTCTTGATCAGTATGAACAGCCGAGTCGATGTATAGTAGGTAGTAGTAAGTATAGTATAGGGTTCAGGGTATCGTCTAGTCGGGATTTCTCGACTAGAGCCTTACTTGTGTTTTAAAATTTTGTTGTTGCCGACAAATGAGTATGTACATATCCATATGTATGTTAGTGTTTGTATGCTTATTGGTGTCGAATGCAAATCATCTGCAGCTAGCCTGCTGCATGTGCCTTGGTCCGTCTTTTTGTGTATGCATGCTTGTACGTCTAACGGGACTAGGCAGAACGCAAAAATAATAACAATAACAACACGTGACGGTTGTCGTTGCTGAAACGTACACGCTGATCGATGTGCTTTAGTAACCTTTGTTACAATATTTGAACAGGTGCTTATTCACAGAGCGCAAATATTAACTGTAAAAAAGAGGGGTAGCTTGTTTCCAATCTTGATTCATTACATTATCGTAGGTTTGTGTCAATGACTGTTGTAACAATTGTGTGTCATTTCTTATATAATTGGTTTATGCTTTATAATTTAAATGTGTGTTGACTTATAAGCACCTTAACCTTCTCCCGGCCGTTGAATCGGTGATCAAACATCATCTACATCCAGTGTGAACCGTCTTGGGGATGCTGATATCACGGCTGTGTTGGCAGCCTTATTCCTTGTAGCTATTGGTTGCAAAGTCCAGAAGCGTTTCTTCCGTAGTGCATAGGCAAATAGCACTAAGACGGATACCACCAAAGCAGCATAAGCGGCGATATGATGTTGTACTGAACTTATTTGGTCGGGCAGTTCTTGCTTGTTGAGTGCGTTCAATTTAAGCTGCAAGTCGTCCAGATCCTTATCTTCTTGTACCTTGTTCTCTGACATGTTGAGTTTTGTTAAAGCTTTTTGAGTGGTGTCTGGCACAATGTCGCCAAAGTGAGCATAGCCTTATTTCACTTGACTTATAATGATGTTGAAGGTACTGATGCTAATTTTTTTTTTTTTTTGAGTTGCGTGCAGTACAGCGACAGTAGTCCGGTGTCTTTTAGTTGTATAGTAGATGGGGTTCCATTGCATACGGCTTGTAGTTCCATTACAGAATGCGTTGCAAAGATCCAATTATTAGGATGGTGCGTTTTTGTCCATACCATCTTAGTTGCTCTGTGAGCTACTTGACACATGGTAGGTGTTTTGTTGTTAAAGAGTTGAAATTCACACCGATTGTCGGCATTAAACATAGCTTGATGGTCATGAATTTACCCCTATGGTTGTTAACAGCTATAATAGGTGTTTTAAGCTTGTTGAGTCCCACATCGGAATTGGCACAATGCTGAACAGTTCTAATATTGATGTTGACACTAGTGGTAGTATTATTCTAAATATTACATGAGTATCGGTGACTGTGCCTTCTGCTCGCATAATTCTGTACAAGTGAATAATGTTGGATGATGTCACTGGTACCATTTGATCTGGTGGCAACTGATCGCGCATTTGGTCCAATTGTTCCTTCAATTGATCGGGAGAGATCAATATTGGGCTTATTGTACGGTGGCGAATTCCAGTTAGCACATCGACTATTTCTGATTGCATGCGTTGTGGCTGCTAACAGTATTAATTGGGTTGTTAACGCCAGGTAAGTCTCCGTGAGACGCGCACCAGTGTATTTTCCTCTGGTTTGGCTAATGATAGCATCTTGCTGTTCAAGTAGTTTTAGCAGCTTGTCCGATGCAGATCTTGTCTTCTTGACAATGTTAATGGTTAAGTCAAGTACTGAAGTTTGATTTTTCAGTAGTGTCAGTAAAAATTCTTCGTTTGTTTTTACTTTCTCTATCACCTTGGTCATTTTATTAGCGTAGTTTGAGTCTAGTACTCCAAATAGACTATTCGCAATGTTACCCACTGCATCGAATGGGGACCGGCGTTTGCGTGTATGTTGCATAAGTGGATTTGCCGTTTGTAATTCGTCATACAGGTGACGAAAGTGCTGTGATATGGAATCACATATGTGATTGTTATTTAATTCTGGGCATATGTATTTGAATTCTTTTATTCCTGAATCAAATGTTTTTATATCGCGCCAGTATGGTTCCAATTCATAATATATTACAATGGTCCATTCGGATACTGCTCTCTTTGTTGTTCCGATTTTTTCATAATAGATTCCAGGTTTTGAGTGAAACCGCGTCACAGATACTGAGTGGGTCAGTACCAAGGGTAACATAAAGAGCAGGATTAATAAGGACGAGGTTGGCGACATTCACCGTTTTCGTTGAACGGGAGGCGCATCAGTTTCATCTGTGTCCTCGGTTTCCTGGATGGGGCGTTTTTGGCCATATCTTCTGGGAACAACGGCGCCAGCCTGGTTATAGGGCGTTTTTAGATACCTGAGGCAGTTTTAACGTCAACCACACGAACGTTATTATCCTGACCTGGATATGTGCGTACGATGCGTCCCATTGGCCAACTCATCACAGGTATGTTGTCTTCCTTGACTAGAACAAGCATACCTTCCTTGATATTGGGATGATGGCGGCCTTCCACCTATGTCTAGCTTGCAATTCTTGCAAATATTCTTCCGACCATTGTCTCCAAAATCCTTGCTTAAGCCTGGATAGAATGTTAGAGATGCGGTATTTGTAGTGGTAACCAGTAGATTTTGCAGACTTGACCGCAGCTTCCAATAGAACTCCAAATGATGGCGCTCTTGGCGGTATGAATTTGAAGGCAACTTGTTTTTTGTTGCAATGATTGATGATCTCTGCCTGAGCCCTTTCGCCAAATATTGATCTTCCCAGTTCCTTTAGTTGGTTGTTTTCTCCAACAAATTTTGTGGCATTGTCACAATGAATCGTTTGTCATTTTCCGCGGCGGCTTAGGAAGCGCCGCAGGTCTCCTAGAAAGGCATTTGTGGTCAGATCGCTAACCAGCTCGAGGTGGATCGCTTTAGTGGAGAAGCAGCAGAATACGACTGTTGAGCTATTGAGCTTTTTCAATAGCTATCGAAATTGTTCACAATGAATTAATAAAAATGCACCGAAATT